>OZ010583.1:122020000-122037500 GCA_963932145.1 Acanthosepion lycidas
GAGAGTGGGGAACTAGACGTCTGGGTAGCCCTATTTCTCCATATATCCCGCCCAGGCTCGTAGCTCATCGCGCTACACCATCGCTCTCGAGACGGTCGGATACCGCCGCCGACGACGACGACGATTTAATAATGAATAATCAAGTTCTAAATATAAGTAATTTAAGAGACCTCTGGTAAGTATTGTGAACTTAAATTACTTATATTATTTACTAATAACTTAAAGGATAATAAGAGCAAGAAGGACACTAGTATTTACAAGTAGAAGTTGTTTAAATTTCTGGGACACATAATGAGGAAAGAATGCTTAGAGAATTTGGCACTCACAAGATATACTGACTACAAGAGGGATAGTAAGGAAACAAATCTTACTTAAAGGGACACTTCACATAAAAGAAGTCATTTTTTGGCTTTGGTACTTAATTAGAAACTAATATTTTATATCTTGACATTCTCGCCAGATTTTCTATCGTTTGAAAATTGGATCAACATATTGTCCCTTCCATGTAACACTGTATAAAGCTCAGCCAACGTAATAAATATGCAAGACGTTAGTATCTTCTGAGAAAAATACGAGAACCAGTTTTTCCTGCATAAAATAATTGGTTATTAACAATTGGTTTCCGGCAAATTAACGTCTACCGTGGAGAATATATTTTTTTGCCGGAGACTTTCTTCAAACTTTCGATATTCTCACGAGTATGCAACAAATTCTACTTTCATACAGGATGATCGGGCATTTATATAACTTCTTGCTATCAGCTTTTCTTTCGTGTATGTATCTTAAGTTTACATGGGTTAATTTCTTGTTTTATATCGGTGCAGCCACTGGCATTCTTTAAGGTCCAGTTCTGCACTAGTTGACTATGAGGCTTGTAGAACCCAGTTAAAAACTGTAAAAAAAAATCAATACATTTAAGTAGTATCACTAAGATCTAAATTGTGTGCAAAAAATAGTACCACACGAATGTAAAATTCAAATTTCCACATTAGCATTTATTGACCAATCAGCGAGTTTTTTTCAATTACAACGCAAAGGTTTGAACAAGCAGATAACCCTTTCTGTGTCGTATGCTGAAAAAAAAAATGAATGCTCACACCCACGAAAATGATTAACAATGTTGTTCCCTCCTAAAAATCAATATTAAAAATTGGGAAATATATTTATTAATCAATAAATCTTCTGAATTTAATAAATTTTTATTTAAAATATTAATAGCATAACTTAAATTAATAAATTAGTCTTTAATATATCTTCGACCAGGAAGTAAATAATACTGATTTCTCAAATTTTTGTCTCGTCAAAAAACATATTGAGTGCTAAGTTCCTTTTGTAAATTATTTCTTGCTTTAAAAGTATTTTTCAGAGATCATTTTGCATAGTTTATATTACGAAAATACGCAAGCGACGAATATAACAAAAACCACATATTCCGGTTTAGTTGTCGTTTGCGTTAATATAAGCTGATATCCAGCTGTTATATATACACAACATACACATAACATACATGTTGGTTTCTCCCTTGACAATCTCATACATACGCTCCATTTTACATATATAAATAGTTCATTTATTTTGTGTTATAAAATAAATTGTTGAACTTTGGGAGGAACTTCGTAATTTGTTTCTTTCAACTTGAAAGTAAAGTTTATTTTCATACTCAGTATTAAAATTATTTAAATTTGTAGAGCTGTGTTTGAAGATTTTTTCTTCGCTTTTCACGCACTTTACCTTCTACAGGTTACATTCTAGGTCAAACCTCTGATGCACATAGGTTCTTTGATTCTCTCCTGTGACACCAAGTAAAAATCTTACTTTGGTACCTCTTTGGAAGTATTCAGTACATATTGATGTCAGTGCAGATCAATTCTGATTGGCTTTAAATTCGATTCAAACTTCTGGCATGAATCACATTCTATATATATAAGAGGCTGCATAGTGGTTGAGATGGTTACATTTTTCCAATAAGCACCATGAGCTCGTACGTTGTTTTCCTTCTCTAAGAGTGGTTGGCATTATCTACCTTACTATTTCTTACATAGGCGGGAATGAGGAGACAAGACGGGTTCCTACATTTCCCAACGTAAATACAGCGGAATTTGAACTCGGTTCGTCCATTCCACTTTCTGTGTCAATATCTTTACACTACCTGCGCATCGACAACAGTAAAGCATTTTAAAAATCCAGTGACATCAAGCGGATCGTTAAACCACAATTTGAATTTAGAAACAGTAGAGGTTTTAAAACAAGAAAAAGAATTTTGACGTCTTTACTGAATGAACTTTGCCTTTATCCATCAGAGCAATAATTCTTCTTTTTGGTTACCCTCCCTTCATCTGTCTTCTGAAAGTTCCCCCACCGCCTGCAATAAAGGCCTAAGTTGGTATTCAAAGTGTAATGTTTGCATATCCCTTCTTGCGGGATAAGCAATAAAGCAGACCGGGCCGTTCGACTGACCTTACCAGTGAGCTTCGAACAATCGAAGGGTGAAGAATTTTACGCCTGGGGGTCAACAGGAAGGATGCAGAAAGTTCTTAACGGCTCCATTTCTGAACAGCGATGTCATGCATTAGTGAGGGAAAGTAATCAAATAAACACGATTTCAGTGGCTCCAGGCGAACTAGTGCCGAGGATAACAAGCAACTCTTTGTCGTCCATCGAGTACCTTTCGTTGTAACGATATTGAAAACTAAGACAATTGAATGGCGGTCCAGTGGTTTAGACTGTTGCCAAAAAAGAAGACGGGGGATCCAGATGGATATACAGTGGAGTTGGTGGTGGCCGTCTTTTCCTTCATAACAGAATTAAAGAGCGAAGAAGAGACTTGTAAAATTATGTGATCTTCCAGGCAAATAAGAATTAAATGAAAGGAATCGTTTGAATGATGCATTAGCACGGGGAGAGCGTAAATGTTACAAATGCGACGCAACGAAGCGATCCTGTAGCGAGGGTTGGAACTTCTATACGCTACGTATTCTAGAAAGTTTCCAACTTTTGGCTGTCACATAGCCCTCGTTGTGTGGCATCAATTACACATTTATTTGAGTCAAACGATAATTTCTTTTTTTTAGTACTTCCAATTTTAATTTTTAGTACATTCGGTCTGAATTTTTAGTACTATCGGTCGTAATTTTAAGTAGATTCAGTCTGAATTTTTAATACTTTCTGTCTGAAGTTTTAGTGCTTTCTGTGAATTTTTAGTACATTCGATCTGAATTTAAAGTACTTTTTAGTAGTTTCGGTCTGGAATTCTGGGATGAAGAATTATTATCTTTTTATTATTTACACATGGACTATTATCCCCATCCTTGCTTTTGTTATCAGAGCATTTGGTTCGTTGTGCGGCCGGCCATCATCAAATATGCCTCGATCCGCGTAATCTTTAGGGAATTTTCGAACTGAACTGTTTCTTTTATTTCTTGTGCATAACTTTCTCTCTTCGCAGTTTATATGTTAGGATATCTCGTGTAGATCTTATCAGTACTACTCATTTATTACCCACCGGTTTCCATTGAGTCCAAGTAAGAACTGCCCGGCCGAGAAATTACAATTATACCAAATTTACGAACCAGAACTTTAATCTACAATGTAATTGTACCGTGGGACAATTTTAAGTGGAGAAATTTGAGACTTAATGCATGTTACTGCTGCTGATATAATCCTCCTGCATTTGCACAAACACTCTGTGGTGTCATTCTTATAATAAATGTTACATTCCTTGTCCCCGTGTCCTTGACAAACCCGCAGTGTTCTTGTCCTATTTTCTGGTTCTGCTTCGCGTTCTATTCGTCAGGATTCGCATTATTAGTTTGCGTAGCTGATTGTCCGATGGAGCTCGCAGTTTGCTTTTGTTTTTTTTTGTTTTTTTTTGTTTTTTTTGCACCGGGACACTTTTACAAAGATGGGTTTAGTGAGTTCCTCCGTCATATTGCCACTGTTTTATATTTGGTTTATTGCTTCTCTGGTTTTGCCGATGCTGAAATCGTCTAAAACTGAGAGCGTTTCTGCTACGATTCTCCGCCACTTTGTTCCTCTTCATCTTCTTCAGCACTAATCTTAATTAAGCTTAAATAATGTTAATTCCACTTTTAAAATTTCTGGTTCTTCCATATTTTCAAGCGTATGTTTCTCCCCCGCATTGTAAAAATCTTCCCTGACGTATTCGTATTTGATCCATCTTTGATTCTTTATCTCTCTCTCTCTCTCTCTCCCTCACTATATATATATATATATATATATATATATATATATATATATATATATATATATATATATATATATACCCTGACGATCCGTGTAGGTGAAACCTAGGTAGGTTTGTCTGGGTCTTTAGGTTTACTTAGTTTGCTCTACTTAGCATATTGAGCACTTTCCTTAGTTATTTTTACTTTACTCGTGTCGGAAGTTTTTTTTGTTTGGACTATGAACTTCGATTCTAGACGATTATTTTCGTTGGAAATACATGTTCTTAGTTCTTTCTTTTTTTACCTTTTTTTTTCTTTGGGTATTTGTTTGTTCAGTTTGTTCATCTACAAGCTAAAGCACATAATGTTTTACCGGACGAGTATAGCTGCTTATATTTATAAGATTATTAGTATTATATCTATATCTATATCTGTATCTATCTATCTATCTATCTATCTATCTATCTATCTATCTATCTATCTATCTATATATATATATATATATATATATATATATATATATAATTCATTATAAGATTAAAACAAAAGCATATAAATCAACCATCTGTCCTTGCATGAATATTGCTGTCATATATGATCTGGTACCCTGGCTGAACGTCTCGAGGTCCTTGACAAAATCCATAGACGAATATGCAAGATGATAGGTCCTGATCTGGCATCTAGTCTCCAATCGCTATCCCAAAGACTGTTCTGTGTCCTCCCTCTGTCTCTTCTACAAATATTTTCACGGCAACTGTTCCGATGAGTTACTTTCGCTGGTTCCCGGACTACATGAATTTAAACGTGCTACCAGGCTGGCATCTTGGTCTCACCTTTTCACTGTCACTGGTTAAATGTAACCGTGTCTTCTACCCAGATAGCTTCTTCTCTGGCACTTTCCGTCTGTGGAACTCCCTTTCCCTTACTTGTTTCCCTGATGACTCTAATGTTCTAATATTCAAGGGTAATATCAATCGACACCTGACACCCTGGGCTTGTTGCCGGTCCTCCTTTGTGTACTTTCTTCAAACGCGCCTCTTTGCTCTTGTTCTCAATCCTCTGTAACCCCTTGCATATATATATATATATAGGCAATTCACGTCAAGCAAGGCGGGAGTGCCGCTAGCATCTGGATGTCTAGCCACACTTATGAGCTGTGAAACAGCGAAACAGTCTGTCTGTGGATGATGTTATATATATATATATATATATATATATATATATATATATATATATATATATGCACATATATGCACAATAGCTTTCGTGTTTCAAAACTAGAATTGTATTTCCTCAGGTGATGCTAAATGACTGGTGAGTAACATATTATTTTTAAATTTCAAAAGCAGAATTCCACCTCTTTTATCCCGTAAGAGAACAGTCGGCCAACAACTAATCAAAATTAAGCTAACCATTGTGGGTTTACCCTGATTTACCTATTAGGTGTCAGACCTAAGGACATTCTGAATTAATCTAAAAAAAGACAAGATGATCAAATGGTCTGAAAAAAAAAAAGAGACAAGGTCATATGTGACAAACATGAAAATTGATACAAACTGTAAGCAAGTACCAACCTTGTATTCTATTTATGAAACTAATATAACTCGTTAAATTTTTAAAGGAAGTTAAAGTAAAAGGGAGGGAAATAATGGCACATATATCTGATTGTAGCATATTGAAAAGGTTTCAATATATATATATATATATATATATATATATATATTGTTTTTTTTGTGCCTGTGTGTAACTTGTATTTAAATGCTTTGCTTACTTTGGATTGTTGAATATTAAAAGTATGTGTTTATGACGGCTGGAAGGCGTTCCTCTTCGACGCAAAGGTTTTGTAAAATCTTGAAGTTAGCGCATTTACCACTCAAATTGGATTTTATATATAATATATCCTTTATAGAATTTCTTTTATTTTGGCCGGGAAGGAGCAGAATGAAGGAGCAACAACCGGATTCTATATTTTTTGTAGTTGTTTGAATATCGATGATATTTAATACGGAATACATTTCTATTAGTGAGTCTCACCAAAGAATGCAAATGAAATAAATAAGAGCTTCGATGTAGACATATTGTTCAAACGACAGCTCGATTTTATTCAACGAACAATTTGTACACTAATACAATTGAGAATGGAGACGCCATCGCCTAAATGAACATATTTGAATATACACTTCATGAATGCGTGGATATTTTGAATAAATCAACCATATATATATATATATATATATATATATATATATATATATATATATATATATATATATATATATATATATATATATATGGGGACTGTGTGACAAAGTGTAAGAAAACGTTTTGTGTAACGGGTTTCGTCCTTTAGGACTAAATTTGTTACGCGTCATACGAAAATTGTTTTCCGCTTTGTCATACATTTTCCCTCAAGATTGTTCTTGATATATAAACGTTTAACATAACGTTACTGTCCGGGTTTCAATTCTCGGTAGCGGATGCTCACTGCTGATGAGTCCGAAATATAAAACGAAACTCCGTGGTGAAACTCATCCGAGTTTCTCTTTTAGCCAAAGGACTGTGCCCCCACGAGCCACGACTACAATCCCCAACCACTCCATCCAGAGCGTTAGAAACCCGTTCAAGCAAGGATAGACAACTGATAGAAATGATCTCAAATCCTGCAAATTTCTGTCACTTGTATATCCTTGAGTCCCAAATATAGGACAAAACTGCCGTTCAGTGCTTTCTGCATTCTGTTGAGGTTTCTTCTAGACTCAATGATTTAATTATGATTATCCAAATCCTTCTAACAATTTCTTGTATATCGTTGCTTGAACCGGCTTCTAATGCTCTGGATGGAGCGGCTTGGGGATAGTAGTCGTGGCTCGTGGGGTCACAGTCCTATGGGTAAGGAGAAACTCGGATGAGTTCCACCACGGAATATTTGATCGAGTCTAATTGGCTACCTCTTCGTCACCGGAAACAATTGGTATGACGTCTGCCTTATAAAGTATCTAACCGGGTTTCAATTCTCGGTAGTGGATGCGCACTGCTGATGAGTCATAAATATAGGACGAAACGGCCGTCCAGTGCATTCTGCTGTGGCTTCTCCTAGACTCGATGAATTACTTAATTATGATTATATCAAATCCTCTTAATAATTTCTATCACATAAAAATATTTTTATATCTTTATGTCATATATATATATATATATATATATATATATATATATATGTGTGTGTGTGTGTGTGTGTGTAAATATTCTCAGATTGAGTTTATTCGTAGAGGAGACAAATTGAATAAAAAGAGACTAGAGGAAAAGCGTTTCGTCCTCTGACGGATCTTATCATGACAATGTTGGCAATTCGACCACAATTTTGATGTAAAAATGTCACACTCGTCAAGAGAGAAAGTAATTTCTCGAGAATGTCGCCATCGAATCTTATCAAAATATAAATCTACGCCCCGGGTTTTTTTTTTCCTAATCTCACCTCTCCTCCGAAGTCAACATACGCAACCACTAATATGTTGAAAAATCAAATGAAAACGGTTAAATCCATCGTCTCCTGCCATTGTATAGTAGATGCATTCACATCAGAAAATAACAATTTAATTACAATTTACATAATATTCATTTTTTTAAAAAGAAAAATTCCTAAATATTACTCGCTCACTTTCTTTTTTCCAGACTTGGAATTATGACACTTTGTTCCCTCCACAAGATCGGTCAGCGAATGTTTCCTGATCTTTTTTCCAAATAGGTCGATCTTTAATGTTGCGAATAAGCAATGATAAATAAACTGAAAATAACTCACCGTAATTCCCCATATATAATACGCTTTTTTTCTATAAGATAATAAGTAAAATTAGGATCTTCATAGGTCGATTTCGGCTGCGAAATAACTACTCACCGCCAACATACGACAAATTGACACAAACATTCGGCGATTGCGACCCCATAAGGATGTCAAATACAATCATATGTACCTAACAATACTTACAAATGTAAAATAAAATAAGAATTATCATAAAAAGAAATTAGAATAATATTATTTTAGGTTTAAAACCATCTTTTGTGAAAAAACTACGGCTATGTAACGAACTATGGGCACCGCCATGTTGCTTCTGCATGATACACTCTGATTGGTCGAGACTACAGGAATATAAAAAAGTAGGTAGAATATAAGTATTTCCGTTTCCTTTTAGAATTGTGATGATCGTAAATTTTGATAAATATCTTCAATTACAGCTTGAATAAGTGTAGGAAAGGCTGGCCGTAATGAAATTGGGTCGGTAAAATTTATAGGGTTTGATTATCAAACAGTGGGTAGGTATTATTCGTGAGTAGAAGCATTTTCCCACACTTTCAGCACACATTTTGGGGTGCGTATTATGGATGAAGGCATATTATGCTTGGGGAAATACAGTATTTTCTGTTAATTCACATGGAATCTATTTGCCTGGATTTTTGAAAGTTCATTAAAAGAAAATATACACCTACGTTTACTGCATAATATCGATTAAAACTCGTGTTCAAGTCTGGAGATGAAATGCCAATAATTTTTACCGATATGAAATAAGCAACATTCTCACCTACGTAACAATGTACCCGGACACTATGTCAAACGGGTCGAAATATCGCATGAAGGACCATTGTCTGCTGCTCTAAAAATGAAGGGTTTTCTTGCCGGGGTTAAAAGTAACCATTCGATGTTTGGGCTACTGCGTTTATTTGAATACTACCAGAGTTGAGAAATTCGAAACTATCTTAGCCACATTACTCCCATTTTTCGATGCAATGTTGGTTTGGTTGTTTTTGTTTAGCGGCATATCAACATCTCTGTGGGTTATTTAATGCTGAAATCTAAATATTTGCGTGTCTTCAACTACAGATAAAATATATTGCAGTAATTTTTAATATAAATATGTATTATTTGGTAATTCACTGCAGGAAGTGTCTGGTTTTAAATACTTAGGAGCAATCTTATCTAAAGGTTGTATCTGCACTTAGGCAGTGATGACCAAATTGCCAAATGGAAGAGCAAAATCAGCTTTCAAACAAAGTATAGACTATAAAAATCGCTGGTAGTCTCCATTATCCTATATGGATGTGAAACGTAGACACTATTGGCAGATACAGAGAGAAGATTCAGGGGTTTAAGAACAAATGCATGAGAAAACTCCTTGGTATTTTCTGTTGGGAACAAAAAACCGATCAGTTTGTGCGGAAAAGGGTTGAAAGTTTGTGAAACATCAGAACCTATTCTCGACACTGTCAAACGGAGAAAAATGACGACAGCTTGTGCAAGACCATGATAAAAGGCACCGTTGAAGGTGGATGTAGGAGGGGACGCCAACGCAAAAACTGGTTGGACAATGTCAAGTATGATTACCAGAATTACTGATGACTGCTGCTAATAGACCGCTGGGGAAAAGAGTTATTGAGGGTTCTGCATTCGGACCGCCCTCCCCACCCCAACCCGCTACGATTACAAAAGTCAAGGGGCTGATGATAATAGTTGGATATTTTTACTATAAATATGTATTTTTATACTTTCATAGTATTTTCTTTTTTTATTTGGGTGTTATTTACCTATAACGGGGACCCTAACAGATGCTACCACCCAGCGTCAGGGTGGATTTGAGAACAACAAAGATATAAGACGTGTTTCCACGTTTCTCACAAACTCCACTCTCCACCTTTGCTGCCAAATGTAATTTGTCGTCATACCCAGGACTAGGATGCAGTCTTAAAACATTTACCTACATGAAGCTCTGGTAAAAGATGCAATGATAACAGCCAAAATTGCAATATGAACACTGCTACAAGCAAGGGAACGGTCTATATTTCTGAGATGAGGTATTATGTACATTATTCGGACTAGTGTCCTCACTTTGTCACCATCTTTATTACAATGTTTCGGCCGTTGTACAGGTAGTTGGAATGGGGAAATGAACCCTTTATTTCACTCCCTAGGGTAGACTGTTCTAGTTCCACGTGCCATATTTAATCGATGTCAGTTATCAGTTATCTGCTGCTAATTTCCATCTGAAAGTTCTCCACTGCATTAACCGGGTATTGAACTCCCACTGGATCTAACTAACGCCTTTATCCATTGTGCCATGTGCCCTTGAGGACATCTGTGTATGAATTTCTGAGTATTATAAACCTAATGTCTTAAGAAATGGTTGCCAGTGCTCATATTGCAATTTTTGCTGTTATCATTCCATGTTTTTACCAGAGCTCATATTAAAACTTTGTTGTTATTATCGCTTTTCTCTGGCACTCCTTATTACTGGTTCCCATATTGTATTCATTTCTATGCTTGGTCGGCTCAGGAGATTTTTTTGGCCTAACATATGTGTTGATTCCTTAAGTTTAAGTGAGCGAAATAAAGAGTTTAGTTTGACAGTCCAACCACCTGAAGAAGGCTGGAGCGTACAACGGCCGAAACGTTGTAATAAATATGGCGGCAAAGATGAGGACAATAGTCCGAATAATGTAAATAAAGAACAGGGAAGTAAATATAAATTTAAATCACCGTACATTACAACTTATTGCAACTTATTGTTTTTCTGTGGCCGACATTTTCTTTTTGAAATCTTCCTAGATTTTAATCTCTTCATATTTCGATTAATGGACAGTTCATTTTATAGTTCATTTAACATATAGAATCGAGACAAACGGGATACTTTTATGGTCTTCTGCGAAAATCATATTAAATTTATCAATAATCTGTTATTTAATAGTCAGTAATGTAAGATAACGTTGACGTCGTGAGAAAAAAATAAGTGAATTACATGTCTTGCAAATTTGTTTTAAACTTTTTTTTCTAGTGTTTTGTCCCAAGCGGGTAATCGATAAACTTATATACGCAGTTTTGAGCCCCAAGAAAGATGCAGCTTAGACTTGTAGTATTGGCTTTTAAAAGTCAAACGCCATATTTATTACGTCGCTATTAATTCGAGTAGTCTGATAAATCTTAACGAAAGAAGCCTTTTCACACAATAGATAAACGGATGCTTTAAGTATTTTCCTCATTTTTCCTAAATCACTCTCTCATTTCGATTTCTTGCATGTAAATCAGCACCCCCACCGAATGTTCGTGTCATCAGCGACTAAACTGCTTTCCCGACCAGGTTTTTCGTATGAGGAGGTTGGCTAGATACGGTAGTTATTTGATATCTTGTTAAAGCAACATCTGCAGGCGTTACAGAAATCTTTTTTTTTTCAAATTACCGTCTTGACAAAGAAGATCAGCTGAGTGGAGCAAACCGCCTAAGGACTAGGCCAACCAACCCTCACAAAGGTGGCCAACTGGGTGAAGCCAGACCCTGGGTTATTGATAAATGACTACTTCAGATGAAAGCTGATAGGAAAAAGATTGTACACTACAAGACAGTGGTCCCTAGCAGTCTAAACCAGAGGACCACTGGATCGTCGTGCGAAAGGGAGACACACGCCACTTATACTGTTCGCCCCCTCACCTCACCACACTTTTCCTCGCTCGTCTACAGTTGACCCTAATAAGAAGATGGCAACTGAATAAAATTTTCCCACTGCTACATGTCGTGGGCATTTTTTTTTTGGTGGTGTGAAAGATCCGGCCAAAGATTTATTTTCCTTGTATTAAGCCACAAGAATTCGACTGGAAAAAGCTGCACCCTATGACCGAACACCTAGTAGGGTTAAATCAAGACATGTCAGCTGGCTAATGAACAATATCGCAGGATCAATCCAGCACAAGAGGCAGACTGGCCTCAATTGTTATGTATATAGATAGAGCGGTGATGACAAAGTATCGCTGGGTGAACGGCTTACTAGTCTGAAGTCAAAGGTCAGAGAGAATCAACGGTCAAGTGTTCGTGACCAAGGCAAGCAAGTTGGAAGACACCGTCTATGGCTTGAACTGGACAGGGATAAGACCCGCGAGGTTTACTTGCCCAAGACACTACGCATGAAAAAATATGCTTTTCTGGCGTATAAACCAGATATGTGTAGGGAACTGATCCGATGCTCTGCTGCGTACTGACACCACACTTTATTGAACTAATGATGATGAGAATGCTTTCCTCCGTTATCAAAAGAATATACAGATTTTAATTAAATGTACATATAATATATAAAACTTGGAATATGTATGTGCTATTTGGCGCAGGTTCAATTATTACACTAGTAGCATTCAGACGATGATAATTGGCTTCGAATCTGATCATTTCTCAGGGTGGAGATCTTGAAAATATCAACCCGGGGAAACAACCTCAACCTGTGGTACGTTTCGAAAGTACCTGGAATCTGCAACATGGCTAACTAAGCTAATTTAGTGAAACAGGGTCGACGAATCTGTTCGGAAACCGTCATTGGCTTTGCTCGAAGGAAGTCAAAAGTCATCGTGACCGAGTGATTACTGGTTTTCTTCAGCTATTATCCACCCCATATGATCTCTGTAACAAAGTTTTGCTTAGCATAGTTACAATATATAAACCACAGCTAAGTTCTATGATGTTGAATAAAGAGAAACGTGCCTGAACAGGGGTGTGGAATAGGGATTAGCTAAGCCACTCTAGGACGCAGGCGTACTCGGATACGAGCGGCCAGTCATTAATAATCTATCTGTAACCAAGTGATCAACGAAGAAGTCTAAGGAAAATGGAAACAAAAAAGACACTAATACATTGAATCAGAAAGAGGCAGTGGAATTGTTTTTAGACACATAATGAGGAAGGAAGGTTTGGAGAATTTGACACTCACAGGAACGATCTTTTGTGAATGGCTGGCGAAATGGTGGTTGAGTCAGATGTCAAAAATAATGAAAAGACTTTAGATGGAGCCGGAAACCCAGTCCTAAACAGGAAACATGGGATAAAATTATATTTCTGTTTCTAAAACCGGAGAGGGACGTGAACCGGGAAATAGGCAATCTTATCTACTCTTACTTAAGAGAAAATAAATAAATAGTAACTAAAATTTCAGTTTAGGCGGAGAAGTTAGAAAATCTATCTACTTCCATTCAGCGCGTAACATGAGTAAATGGATGACAAAACAGGGTTTGGGAGAAATAACAAAAAGACAAACGCTACAAGGAACAGGAAGATGTGGAAGACCATGATCGCCTACGATACGTATAAGAACAAATGTTAATTTTCTGTTCATAAATTGAGATTTATCGAGGTTACAGCGACCTCCTAGTTGCCAGTTCATGGAAGCAGATGGATGAGTAAGATTGACTGGTTTTGATGGTTTCTTGATATTTGCGTTTGAATCAAAGTAAATATTGCGTGGATTTCAGGTTATAATATATGTGTTTATTAATAACTTGCGTAATCATGCTGTCAAAAATGGCGCCAATTGTTAGAAAGTTTTAATAGACGCAATGCAACAAAAGTCTTGAAACAATGTATTGAGATACAATAAACCGGAGATAAGAATTCATGGGTGTTTCATTAAGACGGATCAAAGTCAGCAGGAAATAAATCAGTGTTATTAGTAAAAAATTATTTATTTCTCTATTGGATCATGTTATTTAAGTCATGGCAATTATATGTGAAAAATAATATCGCCCAAAATCGCTAATTCGGAAAGAAAAAGAAAAAAAATTATTAGACGTTTCATATTTAAAATCAGCCCAACTTACTGGAACACCTTTTAGAAGCCAAAAGACTCTTTAATTAATCCATTCTCTTTATACTTTTTAGATGTTCAATGATGTCTATGATTCATTGCTTATTCCTGATAATATATTAGGTTATCACACAAGAAATTACGCACTTTATAGTAAATAAATAAAAAGCTTCTGAAATGTAAAATAACAGATTTATCTAGTCAAAATAGGTACCATGTTGATGACTGACTCCTCTCCAACGTACCTCTAAATTCTTGATCTCATCTTTAAAAAAATTCTCATCCTTTGATGTGATAAACAGTTGAAATGCTTCAATTGTCCCTTCCTTATTTCCGTCTGTAATCTGATATGAAGATATATGAGTTGAGACCTTCCTTGAATATATATATATATGTATATATATATATCATACAAAAATAGCCCTTATAGTCTTTTTTTGCGGAGCACACTCTTTGTTTTATATATATTTATATATATATATATATATATATATATATATATATATATATATATATATATATATACTCTTTGCTTTATAAATATATATATATATATATATATATATATACTCTTTGTTTTTATATATACATACATATATATATATATATATATATATATATATATATATATATATATATATATATATATATATATAAATATATATAAAACAAAGAGTGTGCTCCGCAAAAAAAAAAAACTACAAGGGCTATTTTTGTACGATAATGATTTCTTAGGCAGGCTGATATTGCAATTAAAATTTGCATCTAACCACTGGCCTACTCGCTTACTGATGTCAAAAAGTATCCACTTTTCATCGTTTGTAATGATTCGATGCAAAAATGGTTCTTTCTCCAATCGGGAAAGCAACAAAGAGCACACCTCAAATGAAGTATTTTTAGTCTCTCTCTGTTCATGTAGAAGAATCCTATCGAGTTTCTTTACTTTTCTAATAGCTTTTAATTGATGAGAAACAGTTATGTGAGATGCTTCGAGTTTTGATGCAAGTTTTCGGACTGTAGTTGTCGGATGTTGGTCAACCAAAGCATTCAGTTAATCAGGTCTAAAAACAAAATCGTAGTCTTCCCCTTGGTTTATTTTCAAGACTATAATCTCCCGAACAAGATTTCTTAACCATTTCTGTACAGTTCAGATTTCAGCAATATCATTGCGAAAGGCCGCCTTAATATTCCGAAATGCTTCAGAGGCAGAATGACACAGTTTGTACTCATACAGTAAGATTAATCGACATTGATTCATTGCAATCATCTGCATTGACCTTATGCTTAACAATATATTGAAAGAAAAATTATCTGGGAAGAAAAAGAGTCCCGGATAACTCAATCCTTTTTTTATATACTAAAGAGGTTACTTCGTTAAATGACCGGATCAACAACCATCCAAAAACTACGTCATTTCCTGTGTGACCATCGGTTTTTTCAAATTTTTATTTGTGAAAAGTGAAATGTTAATATCTCTAGGATTAGCAACAGATTGACAAAAACGCCAACGACAAAACTTATTTCAAGACCAAGTTGAATCAAGGCGATCACTTAATAGACAAATGTATCTGAATGCCTCACATGAAAGGCTTGAACAAATAAGTCTACAATACAAGAAACGTAGGATTAAAGAAACTGATTAATTAAAAAGGTTCATTTTGCTCCGGAACTAATTCTGTCTAAATGCAGATAAATATTTTATTTGTAAAATTATTAAATTGAGTAACGGAAGTAAGTACAGATAAATTTACTGACTTAAACAGATTCAACTTCCTTGCCACTACAGATGGGACAGGAAATATATAAATAAATGCACATTGATAATTATTACATGGTTTGTATGATAGATTATAAGTGATTTTGATGTTGTTACATGGTTAATCCATACCGTTTTAACCAGGATATGTAATACAAATTCCAGATTCTTTATGTTGAAGACGCGACTGGGATTTTAAATGATTTTAAAGGTCAGTGGAAACTGAACAATAGTCTACAACGTTGTTGGTAAAAGCAGACATGGATTTCGATAATCATAAAGATCATATGTTGTCTGAAAAAGTGCCAATGGTCATATAATCAAAATGTATAGGCAGGAGAAAATCGATAAAAAAAAAAAAAAATCAGCAAAATTGATTTTAGCCAGAACATTTTCAGGAGGCGTAAAGTTATATTAATGATAACATCATGCAAATATAGTTTACTCACGTTTCATCTTTCTATCTACATCTTTCTCTCTCTCTTTCTCTCTTTCACACACACACACACACACACACACACACACACACACACACACACATATATATATATATATATATATATATATATATATATATATATATATATTCTCTCTCTCTCTCTCTCTATCTATCTATCTATATATATATATATATATATATATATATATTTTCTCTCTCTGGCTATATATAAACTCTATCTCTCTATATATAAATATTTTCTCTCTCTCTCTATATATATATATATTCTCTGTATATATATATATTCTCTCTCTCTCTATATATATATATATATATATATATATATATATATATAGAGAGAGAGAGAGAGAGAGAGAGAGAGAGGGAGTAAAGATAAAGTATATGATATATATATATTCATATGCAGAC
This sequence comes from Acanthosepion lycidas, assembly GCA_963932145.1. Classification (NCBI taxonomy): domain Eukaryota; kingdom Metazoa; phylum Mollusca; class Cephalopoda; order Sepiida; family Sepiidae; genus Acanthosepion; species Acanthosepion lycidas. Next base: position 122,036,415 of record OZ010583.1, read on the forward strand.
GTATGTAATTTGTATATGAAGACATATAAGTGGAGAGCTTCCTTGAATATATATATATATATATATATATATATATATATATATATATATATATATATATATATATATATATATATATAGAACAAAGATTGTGATCCGCAAAAAAAGACTGTAAGGGTATTTTTGTACGATAATGCTTTCTTAGGCTGGCTGATTTTGCAATTAAAATTCTCATCATTAAAGAAAGCGCGTTAATTGAAACAAATATATAAGTCATAACAAGTATCAAGCCCTTAACAAATGCATGTGAGCTCCGCGAAACTCAGCAAGTAGCAGCTAAGTTGAAGATTTCAATTTATTTGTTCCTACAAATAAATTACGTATAAATGAAATCTAACCTCTCCATCAACACTAAATGGTTTACTCTTTGTACACTTTGGGGGAACATAAACCCCGGGAGATCAATTTTATTGCGAGGAGTAATATCCATATTGATGGAGTATTAAATTTCCTTTATATGTAATTTATTTATATTGCTCGGTAAAAAATACATTCATCTCTCTTTCTGGATCAGTTTTAATATTTAATTTTATTAGGATTCACTTGTATAATTTACCCACGGATTTTCACACACACACACACACACACACATATATATATATATATATAGATAGATAGATAGATAGAGAGAGAGATAGAGATAGATAATATTAATGGTCAATATATATATATATATATATATATATATATATATATATATAGAGATAGAGAGAGAGAGAGGGAGATAATATTAATGGTCAATATATATATATATATATATATATATATATATATATATGAATATGAATTCCCAAGCGGATAGAATCCAGGTAGAACTCAATGTCCAGGGCAGAGTAAGAATATAATGTAAAAGGGTCAAACACTAATATTCCATGGTTATAATTTATTACATTGGAATCGTAATCACGATCCAAATCACCAGACCTTTGAATTTGTAGGTCTGATAATTTGGATCGTGATTACGATTCCATTGTAATAAATTATAACCATGAAATATTAGTGTTTGAGCCTTTTATATATATATATACGTTTCATTAAATAATATAG
>OZ010583.1:122040000-122050000 GCA_963932145.1 Acanthosepion lycidas
TGACTGTTTTCTGGTCTCTGTTCAACTCTTTTGTAATTTCCACAATTGTATTCTTATCATTCTCTCGATTCTCGTTCGCTACCGCCACGGAAAGTGCTCGGACAAGCTACATTTCTTGGCTTCACCAGTTCAAACCTTCACGGCAAGGACACGTCGTGTCACTTACATTGTAACACACCAACCACATTCCTTTCTTATTTCATCGGTGAAATGTTACTTTCACTCGAACAGCTTCTTCCCGCCAACCACTGTTCTGTGGAACCGTCTCCCGAGAAAATGTTTCCCCGATCGCTACAACCTCATCTTTTTCAAGACAAGGGTTAACATTCCTATCCATATACACTACCCCTTAAAGTAACCCACTACCTAAAGTGGCTCCCGGGCCTTGTATAGGCTGAACCTTACTGTAAAAAAAAAAATCACTCGATAACTTTACAATATCTTGTTTTTTGGGGTTTTTTTTTTAGTTTATAGTTTTTATTTTTAGTTTATAGTTTTTTTAATGATCCATGAAAATTTTAGATTATGTGAAATAAAAAATAAATGTCAGTATCTATAGTATTATATATATTTATTTACAATTGTCAAGTTTTGCATTTCATTCTGAAATTAATAATTGCCAGTATGCTTTAATTATTTCGTATGTTTGTTCTCATCTTTATTATAGACATGACGTTTCGATCAAGTACCCTCTGGTCATCATCAGGTGTCTCTTGTTTGGCTGATATGGGATATCTATTGATTATTGTGCCGTTTGTCCTTGTGATGCCAGTTATTGTTCTTTCTTGCAAAACTTGCATTTTAATACCTTATCTGGGCTTGAATTAATGTCAACTGGATGAAAATATCGCATGTCCCAGGCAGAACCAAGTTTGAATGGTATCATACTGTGTAAGTCATCACTTCTATGTGTCAATTATAATGCATTTTATGAATTTAATTGGGGAAAAATTACAAAAAGTGAATTGTGTCTTTCTCGTTAGCTTTCACTTGAGAACTGAACACAACGCTACATCAGGTGTAAATACTTTTTTTAAAACCAGGAATATCGACCTTTCGTTTTTGCATCGTATTGTTGCAGGCAATGAAAAATGAGTTTTGCATGTCAACATAAAACGAAAAGAAAAAAAAAATTAGACCAGTGCCAGCATTAAAACCAGAACTTCATCCACAGAAGTCTGTTCTTTGTGTCTGGTGGAATAAAAAAAAGGTAACATTCGTTATGATCTAATGGAAGAGGGGGAGGACCATCACTGTAGGTGTTTATTGCCAGTAATTTGATCGAGGAAATGAAGCGTCACATCAAAAGTGTCCTGTTTTGATAAACAGAAAAGATGCTATTCTGCTGCCTGAAAATGCGAAGAAAAAGCAAATCCCAGAAAATTCAGAAACTACGGAGATGCGAATCTACCCCATACTTCATAATCACGTGATTTAACACTTACTGATACGCATTCATTTCAACGGCGAGAAAATTTCATAAGTGAGATAAAATTTAGAAAAAAAAAGTTGAAAACCGTCATTCAAACAGTTTTCGGGAAAAATCCTGGGTTTCTTTCAGCGTGGAATCGAACATGCCTCTTCCTGTTGAGCTGAAGTTAAAAATAAAGGCGATTACATTTTCGATAAATAAAGCACAAATAAATTTGAATTGCATATGTTGGTATATAATTTCTAATAAAACGATATAATGTCCCGAACTCTCTAACAGTCGCTGAAATTCACATAGGCATATTTATCAAATAAACAAATATATATAGATATAAATATTAATAGACACGTGAGTAATTTACAATCGCCTGATGAGATGCATTGATACGCATTGAAACACTACTGCAGTTGTGTAGCGATTTTTACATGTTTTCGATGTAATATCCAAAAATAAAAAAATATTGGTCTACTTTGTATTGAGCACTCTTTTAAATTAAATGTTACGGACGGTGGAATTGTACTTTATTCGTTCTCATCATACAATATATATATATATATATATATATATATATATATATATATATATATATATATATATATATATATATATAATAATTAAATAATTCATCGAGTCTAGAAGAAACCTCAACAGAATGCAGAAAGACGGCCGTTTTGTCCTATATTTGGGACTCAAGGATATACGAGTGACAGAAATTAGCAGGATTTGAGCTAATTTCTATCTGTTGTCTATCCTTGCTTGAAAGGGCTTCTAATGCTCTGGATGGAGCGGTTGGGGATTGTAGTCGTGGCTTGTGGGGGCACAGTCTTTTGGGTAAAAGAGAAACTCGGATGAGTTTCACCACGGAATATGTGATCGAGCGTCGCTATATCGAGTCTGATTCGTTACCTCTTCGTCACGCTACTTCTTTGTCACCGAGGCCCGTTGGTATGACGTTTGCCTTGTAACGTAACTGTCCGGGTTACACTTCTTGGTTGTGGATACGCACTGCTGATGAGTCCAAAATATAGGACAAAACAGCCGTCCAGTGCTTTCTACATTCTGTTGAGGTTTCTTCTAGACTCGATGAATTACTTAATTGTATTATCTCAAATCCTCCTACAGACGACATGCATTTAACGGATGTCAGAATTCGTTGAAAAATAAACCCCTACCCTCCCTAAACTTAACCACTTTTTCGAACGTAAATCATAATTGATACAGCAATAGCTAATAAAAATGAACACGCTACAGTCCCTGTCTGAATGATTGGATCCCTCTGTATCATTGGAAGCAGTGAATTATGAATTTATATGTGTGTTTAAAACTCAGTAAAATTAAAAATAAGTTATTCCACTATACGCTTGAAGATAAAACAGTACTAATGCTTTTAATCTAATTATATAATAAAATTTAAAGATTCCATTTTTGAAACATGATTATTACTGTGTAGCGAAGAAACATTTTAAATCAGTTAATTTAATATATATATATATATATATATATATATATATATATATATATATATATATATATATAAGTCTGTTCTTATTTGAAGATTTTCATTTAAACTAAGGGAGAAGCAAAAATTAAACAATGTCATTTCCTAAGAAAAAATCAAATGTTAATCTAACAAACTACTAGACAAGTTATATGTTTTGTGAGTTTCCTACATAAAAATCATTGTTATAGTTTAAATAAGTAGCTTCTTTAAGAAACCAGTAAATAGTTTAAATACATAGAATTACTTGGTAAATTAAGATAAAACTATTGACTAATGATTCTTTATATAAGGTGTTAATATATATATATATATATATATATATATATATATATATATATATATATATTCAGGTAAGATGAGAACCAATAGAGTACAATTCCAACTTTCGTAACATTTAATTTAAAAGAGGGATCAATACAAAGTAGACCAATAAACTTTATTTTAGGATATTACAAGAAACAATGGAGTGGCAATCTAACAAAATGCTAGGCAATTTATATGATTTGTGAGTTTCCTAGATAAAAAAAATATTTATAGTTTAAATAAATAGCTTCTTTAAGAAACCAGTAAATAATTTATTCCTTCTTTTTCGTAAAAGAGGCTGTATTTTGTTTTGAAATCTGAATAAATAGTTCACTCCCCAGTAATTTTATAATCACTTGATGAGATACATTGATACTCATGGAAAGACGACTGCAATTGTGTAGCGATTTTGATATGTTTTCTATGTAATATCCTAAAATAAATAATATCGTTATACTTTGTATTGAGCCCCCTTTCAAATAAAATGTTACGAATGTTAGAATTGTACTCTATTGGACTTCGTTTTACCGAGATAAAAATATAGATACAGATGTAAAAATGAGCTAAATAAAGACTTATGATCAACTATATATGCAATTTTAATCTTCAAAAGTTTAAATGCAATGTCAATCGATTCTACTGCCTTCCTGATTACTTTTCTTTTGTTCTTGCTTATTAGCAATGTTTCTGTTTCTAACTATTCTATCCCAGTAACTCCTTGTGTCTCAGTGGCTTTATTGTTTTACTTTGAGTGAAATCGATTGCAAAAATTAAGTTACTTTCTCTTTTAATAAATGTGGCATTCGAAGATTTGGTTAAGCTCATTTCTATGTTTGATGAATGCCTTTGATAAATAGGTTAGGTCATTTTTGTGTTTTTCTTCCTGCAAGTTTACCAAGTTTCTTGGAGGGAATAGTTGTGACACATTATGTTAGGAATACCTGCTTTAGAATGATTATTCTCATATATATATATATATATTTGTTTTAGGATATTGCATCAAAAACATGCTGATAAACGCTATACAATTGCAGTCGTGTTTCGATGCGATTCGACGAATCTAAATGATTTACCAATGTAACGATTTTTGACATGTTTTTAAGGTAATATTCTAAAATAAATAATATTGCTCTACTTTTTATAGAACCCTCTTTTAAATAAAATGTTACGGACCTTGAAATTGTACTTTATTGGTTCTCATTTTACTTGCATATAAATATAGATATAGATATAGATGTAGAAATGATCTAAACAAAGACATGATCAACCATATAGATGAGCGATTACTTGCACATACATGTGATTAAATAACTATTTATTTAATTAACAGTGTAAACAAAACAGTGCTCAATGTAGTTAAACAGAGCTATAAAGTATATGTTAATAATTACATACAGACCTACTTTTACAGGACAACTTAGAGTTTCAAGGTTTTCCCATTCATCAGGTACAAAATGTTATGAACTGTTCACTACGTTTGTTTTTAAAAAATCTGGGTTTCATTGGAGCAATACTACATTGGATGACGATTCAGAGTTGAAGATTATTATAATATAATATAGTACTAGGGTATAAATTAAAAATATAGAGTGTTTCTAAGTAGATATCGAAAAACAGAGTAAGGTATTTAGTAAGTTTAATAGTAGTAATAGCACCGATAAAATTTGTAATTGTAGAAAAAATAGTACCTGCCCGCTAAATTGTAAATGTATGAATAAAGGCGTTATTTACAAAGCTAGCATTGAGCATAATGACGAGGCTAGATCTTGGTTCAATTGCTAACCACTGGAAAACTTGGTATTACCATCATAAAATGATACCAATAAACAATATTCAAATACCACGGCACTCTTTAATTTTTTTGAGTATTGTCGGCTTGGTTGGGGAAACACATCTTTTGAGATCTATCGGTAAATATCACGGATAACTCTACAGCCACGTAAAGGGAAATGGGTTTTTGATTAATTGGGAAAACCGCTCCACTATAATTATCTCACTTGCACAGAAATTGGCTCAGAAACCTGTTATTTCCCTTGTCAGTATTGACCAGAGCCCAATCAAAATAGTGATTGGGGACCCGTGAACAAAGCATTCTCCCATAATAACCACAATTAGATTAAGGGTAGTATAAAAATGCTGTTATCGCCCTTATCAATATTGATATGGCTTAATCGAGATAGGGATTGTGATGGCCCTTGGATAAACCACTCTCACATAATAAATCTAATTGCCTTGGGAGTAGCATAAAAACTCTGTTGCCACCATTGTCAATATTGACAGAGTTCAATCACAATATTATTTGGGAGAGCATTTCGGTAAACCACTCTCCCATCAGAACGTTAATTGCCTTGAGATTAGTATAAAAACGCTGTTATCGCCATTGTCAATATTGTCAATCATAATATTATTTGGGAGAGCATTTCGGTAAACCACTCTCCCATCAGAACGTTAATTGTCTTGAGACTAGTATAAAAACGCTGTTATCACCATTGTCAATATTGACAGAGTTCAATCAATTCATAGTTTCGGAGAGTATTTCGGTAAACCACTCTCCCATAAGAACGTTAATTTCATTGGGAGTATTATAAAAATTTGCATACACAAGATGCAATCTGAATGCATTCATGAGCGTTAGTGGAGTGAGAGCATATGGCCTGACCTCTCTCCTATGGCTACTGTCCAGTCATTAGTAACTGCAAAAAGGGACCATCGTCGAATAACCTAACATGTATGACTATAAGTAGTTGCTATATTTAGTTTATTCTGGCACAAGGCCAATATAATTGTAGTACTTCCTTTGTAGTTGCTATTTTGTTAGTTTTTCTTCTTACCTAATAATCCCTTAAATCACATATCCGGTATCGCATCTGCCATTGAACAAAGTTCCTATTCAGCCTTTTAAACGCACTCACATCTTTCTCTGATTCGTTTCAACTTCGTATGCGGCCGGGCGTTTTCATTTAAATTACTTCAGTGTATCACGGCGAATATTTTAATAATAGACTACTTGGCTCGCTTCCCTTGCAACTACATACTAATGATCACCGCTTTTCGTGTGCACAAGCCTGGGTCCCGGACCCACAGCTTGCCTGCGCCAAAACATTTGCCAAAAGGAATATATGATTTACTTGCAAATTAATTACTCTATATAGCCGTATCGTTTTAGAGATCTTGTAAGGGTTTCGTGTCAGTGAGCACGTGCCCTATTGGTTTGCGCGCCAGTCTCACAAATCGATTCAGTGCACATGACCACGAGGAGATTTTTTTTTTTTTCTTTTCTTTTTTTCCTTAACTGGATGCAATATTTTGCACAATAATCATTTCATAAAACGCATTGCCGAATAGAAAATGACATAATTGTACCACGATCATTTCGCCACTTCCAAGATCATCCATTTTTTAAAAAATCTTCGTGGGAAACACGTGCATATCTAGTAAGAAAGGTATTTAATGATACTATTAATATTTAAGTCGTAAAAGTGATGCTGCTTATGAAGAAAAAGTTGTACAAGATTCTAGATTGCTCATAAATCCATTGTATTTCGTTTAAAAGCAGTTCATGATAATAGCTGATATGGTCACAATATTATCAATTTTATTATTAATTACATAGTTTAATTTCTATTTAAATACGGTAAAAGTACGTTTATTATTCCACTGAGGTTTATAAATTAACAATGCATGTAGTAATAGCTTAAAACAGGTGCATTTTTTAAAAAATAATAAGCACATTTTTATTAATAAAAAAAGTCAGTATATATACATATATATATGTGTGTGTGTGTAGATATGTAGAAAAAATAGCAAACAACACGTTAGGTAAATAATATATATATATATATATATATATATATATATATATATATATACTAGGTGTCTATAAAGTTCGTGTGCACTTTAAAAAATTATAACTTTATTTGTATTTGCGATATAAATAATCTGTAAAAAATGTTATAAAGTTTAATGTACCTAGTTTTAAGTATAGCTAAAATAACTAATATTTTGGCAAATATTTTCCGTGAACTGCAAAATCATATTACCTGTGGAAACTTAAATAAAATTTCAATAAAACCTTAAAAAGATAAATATTTACTTCTTTCTAATCCTTTTTACAAATTATTTCTATCGCAAATACAAATAAAGTTATAAATTTTTTAAAGTGCACACGAACTTTATGTGCACCCTGTATATATATATATATATATATATATATATATATATATATATATATATATATATATATATATATATATATATTATAGTTAATAAGTTAAAAAAATTCCGACCGAAGAACGAATGAAAAGCAACAAAAACGCTTTAATATAAATTTATCAGGATTTAAAGTATGAAAATAAATGATTTTACTATATCAATAGATAAATGTTTTACTCCTTTACATTAAAAGAGAAATTACTTCCATAAAATGTACTTTAAATGCAAAATTAATAATTATTAATGAAGTCGGATATAATTATAAAATAGCAAAAAATGAATATAGTAATAATAGTAGTTAGCATATCAAATGAATAATAATAATAATAATAATAATAATAATAATAATAATAATAATAATAATAATAATAATAATAATAATATTAGGTTGGTGCAAAAATAATGACGTAATAATGTCGTTTTTGACGTTAAAAAATACGTCAAAAAACGACATTATTACGTCATTATTTTTGCACCAACCTAATAATAAGAAGAAGAACCACAACAGCAAGAACAAGAACAAGACCAAGAACGAGAAGAAGAAAGAAACAAAGAAAAAAAGAACAAAAATTCTATAAAATAAGTAAACTCTTCACTCATTAGAACTCGATCAAGGAAAGTAAACTTGTGCTCATTCTATTGTTGTCTTTTATTTATTCGTTTTTGCTTCTAATTTCATATTGCAAATTAGAAGCAAAAAAAAAAGAGAGAGTACAACAAAATGCGATAACCGATTATCGCTCTCCACTCATCAGAACTCGATCGACGAAAGCAAACTTTTGTCCCTACCAACTAAAAAGGATACTTTAAGTAGTAAATACGCGCGTGTTAATAATATATTGGGACGGATAATATTTTTATAAACAAATCAAATTCACCCTAAACAATCTTTCCTTCACTTACATAATGAAGCGTGACTTGATTTAATAACTTTTAGCTGATAGTTGAAATGCGATCTCCATAGAGCAGAAAATGTACTCTCTAAAAGACAAGTCTCATTCCTGATTTTTATAAAGTACCCTACTATGTAGCCAGCTTAAAATTGACATTTAAATTGGAAAATTACGGAACTAGTTTTAAAGTTTAATAGGTGTCATTATAAATTGATTTTAACATAGCTTGCGAAGAGAATATGGCGTGTGATTTAGACAAAAAAAAAAAGCATTGCTTGACACTGTTCAATATTTGCTTATTAAATCTCACGCCAGTCCCGCATATCCACAGCAATCTGAGATATACAGGATACTTTAAGAACGAAAGGTTTTTGGATTATGAAACTTTTTCAATGATTTTCACCCTGTACAAGGCCCAAGAGCTACTCAATGTAGAGGGTCGTAGAGTAAGGGGTACCTTTTATAGGGATGTATGGGGAAGAGGATGGTTAATCCTCTGATTCGAACGGGGTAAGATTGTGCAATCCTTGCATCAATACGAAATTGTCTCACATCCAGATAGACATTATCGTAAATATTTCCCTAATAATTTTTTCTTTCCACGATTGAGTTCTGAAGTGATAACCGGTCGGCTCATTCTGCACAATTTTTGTTTTTCTCTTTTTTCTTTTATTTCTTGCTCCTAATTTCGTTTGGCTAACTACTGAAACGAACATTCGCTTAGAAATTTCTACAGACACTAAATCTAAAAAAAGAAATCTCTTGTTCGAATACAAGCAAAATACCATAAAAAATTCAGAAAAATGCCTTGAAAATTATTGTAATGGTACATACTGCTACACACACACATATATAATATATATATATATATTTATTTAAGCAGCCTATCTTCGTTCAAGTATGTTTCAATGAATAATATAGACATTATGTCTATTTGTATAGTAATCCTTTCTAGTTCTCTAATTAGCTTCTTCATGTTAAGTTGAATTTCATGAAGGAAGGCGTCACATTTTTTTGTTAACCCAAGTCCTTTCGATCTGTAAATCTCTTTACGCGCAGTGTCGGCCCAATATGATATCTGATGCAATATGAGTTTTAAATTATTAAACAAAGTTCTAAGAGTTTCGTTATTGGCGCTAAGCTACATAATGTCTAAAAGCCGAAAGAATTAGATTTGCGCCATATAATTTCTGTTTTTCCTAGTAGAAAGTGCTGCTTATATTCCCAGGAGCATTTTGGATGCTTATGGAAAGGCTGAAAATTAGAGATGATTCAGTAGACTGAGAACTTTTGAAAATAAAAACTAGCTTTATTAACAAAGGAGTACTATGTAGTTAGTGTTTTTACCCAGTAGCATCATTATCAATGCTGGCTCCTGCGTGAGCACATTGTAAAAACTCTGAAATAGTCTTCTTCACATTTGATGATGAGTGATGTGACTTTATAAGATGTCAATAAGATATATCAGCTTAAACACAAAACAAGCACTTAGAGCGTCTGGCTAGACAACATTGGCTCGTTTACACTCCATTCCACACCTGACATCCTCATCTGTCTGAGTACATGAAGGAGGCACTTAGAGAATAGCAGTTGTACAATGATGATGATGTGAAAGAAGTAATTTTCACGTGGCTTTTAAAACAACCAAGAATCGTCTAC
>OZ010583.1:122055000-122057500 GCA_963932145.1 Acanthosepion lycidas
TTTTGTTATGTTGGTCACCATGGAGAACTACCACTATTTCATTGCAGGTGGGGTTCATTAAACCGTCCTGGATGCTGTCCAGTAGGTCGCTTGTTTGGATCAGTGATCACATTAAAGTTGTGAGTAGGAGCATTTTCCAGAACACATTTAAATATTTTGACATAGCTATTTCTACAATGTATGATCTCTTACAGTCTCAGGTGCCAGGTGAAATAGAATTAAGTCTGACCGCTTCTTCTTGGGATTTACCAACAAAATATAACTTGTGGCTCTTCGTTTGATAGTGGGGATCCAATCCTATGGTACCCCGACCCTGCACTTTAAAAGTGTGCATGAAACCACCTTTCCTATTAATGTTAGCCCCGAATGAAGTCATTTGAAAAGCACAATTGTTATTCATAATGTTTTCCAAAAAGTATTTTGTCTCTTGAGTGGTGCCTGAAAAGGAAGCTTCAAAGGCTGTGGCGGATCTTCCAGTAATGGAATCCTGACTTTGCCACTTCAACAACACATTCCACGCTTCAAGCTTCTTGGTTTTCCATTGACCACAAATTTGAGACATAGAGCCTATTATGACTTTCTTTTGAAAAACGTAGTCATGCTCCGGATAATAGTTAAAAACAGCACGGTGCCACTGCTCCCAGGTAAGGGGCTATTCTTCTCCGTCCGCTAGTTCTGACATTCTGATGCCTTTCTTGCATTTGCTCAGGGGTTACAGCTAATCTGTGAGCATTCGTCCGGGATCTATCGGCCGCTCTTACCCTGCTAGCAGCAAACCTAGCTCTATTAGCTTCTAGTCTTTTGTCTCATTCCTCATGAAAGTCTTTCCTCTCTTTGCTCAAGAATATCAGACTTCGCTCTGGCTTTTCGAAGCCCTACCTGTTTCTGGCCTTTTGTGGCCTTCCTGGTTCTCTAGACTTGCAGACTTTCTACCCTTTTTCCGATGTTTCAACTGCCCAATGTATAGAATTTCTTGCACTTTCGGGCTGCACATATGTCTCTCTCTCTGTTCCGGTATCCTCCATAGTTGTCCTTGGAGAACCCATTGCATTTGCTTTCTCTTGATTTGCTAAAATTCTTTGTTCCTCAATTTCCTGACTACCAAGTATATATATTGCATTTATAGTTCTTTTTCATGAATAGATCGCTTTGTTTGATTTTTATTGAAGAATATATTATCCTCTTATGGCGATCTCCACTAATTTGCCGAAAAATGACATGTCTATAGTATGAAATTAATTTAGAAAGTGAAAAAATCGTTCTTGAATCAATCTTTTTTTTACTTTACTTCAAAGGTAAAAGAAGTTTATTTACCCAATAAGTAAAATATATGGTGTATTGAAAATTTTTATATTGTTTGGAAAAAAACTTTTTTTGTTTTCATTAAAATTGCTGATGTCTGCCATTTTGAGAGATTTGTAAACAAACGTTAAATTCTCCGTTTTAAAAATCTCGTAAAAGTAAAATATACATTTTTCAAAGGTTATTTGAGTACAATTAGAAAATGTATAGTTTATTAATTTGAAACAAACAGTATTTATTTCTTTAACAGAAAAAATAGATAGAAAAATGGAAAAGCATTTCTTATCTACGGAGACTCGTTTGTCAGGTGTTGATTGATAGCAGTGACAGCTGAGGTCAGAAGTCATCGGATGGATGAACAGAAGTTACATATTTGACGAATCTTAAGTGAACTTATTTAACTACACATAGACTTGAACTCAAGATGCGGATGCCTAAAATGCTATTACGAAATCTGGCCACAACAAAACTTTGTAATGGCACCAGGCTGGTTATTAAGAAGCCGATGCCACATGGATTTGAGGCATCAGTTCTTATTGTGAATGGAAAAGACGAAGATGTCTTTATTCCAAGGATTCCCCTTATCACATCATGGTGGCATAAACAATTCACGTTTAGGAGACTTCAGATTCTAATACCAATAAGTTTCGCTATATTTTCTAACTAAGCACGAGGCCAGACTATCACTTACTGGCTAACATCTGGAAAAATCCTGTTCTTCTCAGTAGCAGTTGTATGTTGGTTTTTCATGTGTGGGAAGGAAAATCAATTTGTTTGTTTATGCTCAACAAGAAAAGAGAAAACTTTTTTACATTTAACTCCCTGGCAACGCTAGGTAGGTTTGCTAGTATGTATATATATATATATATATATATATATATGTATATATATATATATATATATATATATATATATATATATATATATATTGCTTGGGGCAAAATGACACACACACATATATATATATATATATATATATATATATCAATATATATATATATATATATATATATATATATATATATATATATATCAATATATATATATATATATATATATATATGAAGAAATATAGTATTAAGGTGTGCTATATTTATGGAATAAAGTGCTCAATGTCAGAGATAGAGCGTGTGTAAATATAAAAGTGAACATAGAAGTCACCACTTAGAGGCGACAGTCTGTTTCATATATATATATA
>OZ010583.1:122060000-122307500 GCA_963932145.1 Acanthosepion lycidas
GCAGACAGACGTGGGTTGTTTAGAGATTTTCAGATGCAGCGTCTGCTTCATTAGATTCGTTTTTTTTTTGTTTTTTTTTACCAGTTTTCATTATTTTTTACTTTTTATTGCAATGCTATTGTGCTTACCAAAGCTCTCATGATTACCTAGACATCTCATCTCTCGTTTTAATAGTCTCTTTCTCCCAATTCCAACTCCACGCTCTACTGACAAGTACTTCCCCCTTTTCCTTAAATTGTTATGTGAATTCTCAGATAAAGTAATTTTTTTCTTACAGATATTTTTAATAGATTTTTTTAGACGTTTTCCTTTAATAATAATAATTGTATGAAACCGATACAATTATGATGGTAGAATTAAATCTTTCATTACATAACCTTAGATTTTATTTAAAGCCTGACTTCGTAATTTCTCATTCAGCATGTGAGGCGTCGTCGCCTTTGGTTTGATATATGGAGCCCACATTATCCGTCTACGATGTGTGAGTAACTGCCCAACTCCTCTCCTGGACGATTGTTTATATTAAGTTATTTAGAAAATAAAGTCCGATATTAGAATCCGCTTTTATTTCTGAATTAATATATACAGTGTTTAAAACCTTGAACAGCTCTACATTTCTGCCATTGAATTACAAGTTAAACTTATGCCTTCACAATAAACTGTACAGGTTTGGACTTTGCAACGGAACGTATTTCGACTTAAGAAAAAAATCTCTCAAGATGATTAATAATTTGGTCGTCAGTAGAAATATAGTGAATATGGCAAATTCTCGTATCCCAAGTCGGTGAAGGAGAATTGGATTTTGTTGATTAAACAGTGCTGATCGTATCTTGCTTAACTGAATGTGTTTCTTTCTGTTTCTGGCGGTAAACTGGACTATCGTCTGTCTTAATGGATTTTTATATTTCCCCAAAAACACGAGTGGCAAGTGAACATTCACTCTCTCAACCGGAATTGGAATCCGACTCAACGATTCCATTTTCTGTGTTTAGAAGTGTTAGCCATCTCATCTCTAATTTCTTCATATTTGTTAAAAGTAAACAGCGCCAAGAGAACGCATTGAAGTTTTTGTATTTGTTACGATACACTATAATTAACTTTCATGTAACAATTCCCGGTTGTCTCATCTTGACTTCAAAACCAGGAAAAAAAAAAGAAAATTAATGATTAATCAACAAAGACTTCGCATATTTCCTTTGATTTCTTGTTACAAAATAAATGAATGTTTGCTCGAATGACGGACTTAGATGTTCAGAATTAACACTTGTTGTCGAAAGAGAAATAAAAATTGACTATAGCAATCAATTATAGATGACTTTTGTCAAAACGTTGAATAAAGATATGCAAGGTGTCTAAGAAGACGCTATATATTTGTTTTGTTTTTATACAATACTGTCCAAAGTTTTGAGCAAATAGAAAGTAAAGATTCCAAATAGATCTAATGTTTTCTTTGTTCAGGATAATATTATTTTGGATATAAGAGTATTTAAACAGAAAAATTCAACCGAAAATAGAAAATTTGAGAGAGAAATTTTGTTCAAACGTAGCGTCTAAGAGGAATTGAAGAAAAAAGAATAGTTAACAAGGTTGATTATGTGAGTCTTTTAAATGTGTTGTGTTGCAGAAAAAGGTTGTCTCCTCTTAGATACATGTCGAAAACCACGTGACTGCTATCAATATTCAGGACACACAGAGTGCCGGCTTAGAGGAAAGAAGCTCATACAAGGACCTGATCCAAGGCCAAAGGATCATCTCCAGACGAAGGGAATCACAGACGTAATTTCAGTTTTGCCACCATTTTGTTTATTTACCTAGTATTTCGAATCTGAATCACAGTTACACACCTACACGCGCATGCATACACAGACATATATGCATATTTATTTTCACTATAAACGTTATGTTTAGGCGTCCTGCGGGGATTACACCAAATTTTCTCCCAGACAATCCATTAGGAGGCATTCTAGTCAGGACTATAAAAAGAACAGGCATAAAACTGCTTCATCTTATTTTCGCTCCGTGATGTACCAAAATTAGGAATGGTCTACACGTGGCGATTTTTCTTTCCCCGGCAATCCGTCTAGTTAATTTCAAACAAACCACGAGGATATCTCTCTGTCCGACATACACGCACCCACCCAAAGAGGTTAAATGATTTATTTCTTTTTCTTGAACTATCTGTACACGCAGGTATAATGTCTCTCTCCTTGAATTATATTATCCTTTATATAAAAATATATGTGCAAAAATCCTCCAGGTTTTGAATTCGTTTCTTTGAAAGTAATCTTTTTTCCTCCGGAACAAGAAGTAACTCCTGCTACAAACTGCTGACCAACAGCAACCCCGCCCAGTACAAGTTGAAGCACAATTCGTTCCAGTTCTATTGTAGGCATTTTTGTGATCGCTTAAGCCTTAAAAATAACAGTCATCGTTGTATAGTGCTGGTTTCTTTCTCCACACTGTTCTCCACGCAATGGTTCAGTAGAGGGACTATTCAAAAGACAGTATTATGAGCACAAGTCATTTTTAAAAACTCGATAGAGAGAAGCATTCTGTTTCATTATCCAGTTATTTCTCGAACATGAAGTTAAAATATAAAATCGACACGGTTATAAAAATGGGAAATCATTAAGGCCCGTCCCAAATTATAATATAGGTACTATTTTTTTCTCGATCGAGCACAGAAAAGAAAAAAAAAATCGAGTGCTTCGTCTCTCTCTGCCCAGAAGAGTTATTAAAAAGAAGAAACAAAAGCTTATGCAAACACAAGCAGTCTAGGAAATTAAAGTGGGGCGCATATGATCTTTATTAAGTTTTCTGGAAAAAAAAAATAGGACGTTCTACTCAAATACGACTATCCACTAAAACAAACCTTTGAAATAACAAAAATATAACAGATTGAAAAATAAAACCTAATAATTCTTTAGAAAATGGTCTGTTATATTAACGCATTGCGTTTTCGGATCATCCAGCTGGTGACACCCGGAAACAATAGTACCGTTTTCGTAAATCGATTATATATATATATATATATATATATATATATATATATATATATATATATATATATGTATGTGTTTGTTTGTGTGTGTGTGTGTGTGTAAAATAGAGAGATTAGTTAATAAAACAAGGACAAACGAAAGGGGTACCAATATAATTAGTACGATAAAGATTTATTAAATATTAATTATTAACTTAATGACGGAAATGAAGCATGGAGAGAAAGGTTTTAAGTTCGGAATTTTCGGACACGCATGTGCCCTATGTCAACGGACCGAGAAATAAATAAAGAAATTAGAATTACTCATTTACAGATGTTTTAATAGATGGTGTATTTTCCAGTTGAAATTGTATTTTTAGCAAAAACCCGATCTCTATCTGATTCCTCGATGTGCGAAAGTTTTTGTGAAAATAAATGAAAAAATTTGATCGGCGTAAAAGCGTTAGGCATGTCTATTATTACTAGTGTGGTGGGGTGAGGTTGTAAAATAGATGAAGAGAGTTATAGGTTGGGGAGGGGGAAAGACGTCTCGAGTGTAGCAAGCTGGAGCCGAAATTGTCGGACCAAGTTGTCAAGTGTAGAAAGAGGGACTGTGGTTAGAATATGATATGAATAAAGTGAGGCGGAAAAAATGGAATATATAATAATAAAATATTATTGTATACAATAAAAAGAAAAAAGTGAAGGGACAAAAAATGAATAAAAATTTGAAAATCTATTCTTAACAAAAAAGGGGATTCAGAAAATAAAAAAAATAAAGGAAAAACTATATAGAAAAAGCGTACATTATTCGGACTATTGTCCTCATCTTTGTCGCCATATTTATTACAACGTCTCAGTCGTTCCTCAGGTGGTTGGAATGTGGAAACGAACCCTTTATTTCGCTCCCTGGGGTAGACTGTTCTAGTTGCACATTTAATGGATATCACTTATCTCCTGTTAATTTCCCTCTGAAAGTTCTCCACCGCCTTAACTGGGTATTGAACTCACACACTATGGGTCCTGTCACTGGATCTAACTAACGCCTTTATCCACTGTGCCATCGTTTTTGAGAACAGACGGAAAAAGCGTATACATATATAGATGCATATGTGTAAATAAGTGCGCATAACTGTGTAAATATACACAAGCCACCACACAAATATATGAATCCTAATAGACGTAAAGATATAAATACACGTAGAAGATTAATATGTATCTTCACTAACCTTCCTCACTCTTTACATAAGCTTATATGTAAAGGAGCCATAGTGATAGAATCAATGATGTTATAAAAGAGGGGGACCAGAAAGTAGCCCCCAGTGTACAGGGCAATATTTCTATTACTGAATATTAATGAGTTTTGTCATAAGTGGCAGAACATGAAAATATCGTAGATAGATGGAGTGATGGCTGTTAAAATTTAGAACTAAAATGTGGGTGAAGGGCTTACTCATCTGAGAAGTGGTGTTGCTGATAATGGGTTACCTTGTGGAAATTGTACTCTCTGAGTAAACCCAAATATCTCTTTAGTCTCTGTATGTGGGAATTTACTTTTAGGATATACTTGAATTCCGAACTGTGTCTATCGACCGGGCTATCGAACCAAAACTGTTAAATAAGAAATAGTTTTTGTATGTATGTTTTATAAAATATTTTCATTTTTCATAATACGGTTAAGATATTTAATCCTTGAAAAATGGCTAAATGTATAGCCGAAAGCGCTCGGATAAAAAGAACGGGCTGTTTTTATATAATTTATCAATTGAAAAGAAAAAAAATAGATCGCATTAGAAATTGCATAAAAAACTAAAAAGCACCTTGTCTGTCGTATTCAATGATATATATATATATATATATATATATATATATATATATATATATATATATATATATGTGTGGGGGGTAGGTGTGTTTGTGTGTGTGTGTCTGTGTGTTTGTCTGTATGTGTCTCTGTATTGTATACATTGTGTGTATGTATTGCTGTATTGTGTGTTTGTGTGTATTGTATGCATTGTTCGATCGGTTAAAAGTCGTGATATCGTGTGAAACTACAAGTCACAGATACAGAAAAACGAAATAAAAACTGGTTCTCCTTGTATATTGAACTGTATTTTATATTTTACATTGAGGACTGAGTTCAATAACCTTTGTCTCTTTGGCAATTATATATATATATATATATATATATATATATATATATATATATACTAAAAAACACAATCTAAGAGCATACATATTTTACATAGTTAAATCCCTTCGTAAGGTGTTGGCTTCAGATCTGTGGACAATTCTTTGTAATTCTTTAAGTAATAAGCGCTACTACGTATTCGATCAATAATTCTATCAGAAACTAATCCAAACATACCCAGTGCTCCGACCTCAACTGGAATAATTGATGTCTTCATGTTCCCCATTTTTTTAAAATGTCCACTTCTGAATGCTTGTATTTTGATACGTTTTGAAGATCTTCAAAGATTCATTACAGTCTGCAGAAAGTGCTAAATCAATAAGAAAGCACATTTTATTTTTGTGGTTTTTGATCACGATATCTGCCCGATTAGCTTTGATTTTTCTCATTGTGACTTTTGTAGAATCCCATAAATTTTTTACATATACAATGTTTGTAACCGGCTCTGGATGGCGTTCATAGCGTTTTCTTCACTTTAAATTTGCAAATTTCCCATTACAGATATTGGCCCAAACTGTCATGGCGGGTTTTATATTCGGTGAGTGTTAATAACGTGCGACCTAATATAAAAGGGTAAATTATTATTATTATTATTATTATTATTATTATTATTATTATTATTATTATTATTATTATGTTCTTCCGCATGATTTCATTTTTCAAACTGAAACCTTGCATTGTGTGTGTTCTCCATCGAGTCATATGACTTCAGACAAAGAACACGCAGAGAACCAAAGCGATAGGATATTAAGGTTTATTCCGATTTTCTTAATGTGGAAATTCAGTGATATAGACGCTAACGCCTCGATGATAAATGGGCGCTATAACACCACACTTAACGTCATTATTATTATTATTATTATTATTATTATTATCATTATTATTATTTTGTATTCTTTTTGTTTAGCCATATTGAATGTTCTTCATCAAGTCGTATGAACTTAAACATCACCTTTCGCAGAACATTTGCAATACAAAGCAACGCAGATTTTTGAAGTTTTCTTGCTGTAGTATGGATGGATTTGTATTGGATATTCTTTACGGCTTACCAACCCATTGGAGTTTATTTAAAGCTGAAACCTATTTTTATGGATTGTAAGAATGATACATTTTTTTGGCGAGGGAATATTGCATTAACAATTTTTTGGAAATAATGCTATTTCCGTATACAAGTCCTGCTATTTAACCGATAGTTGGAGGGAAGAGATGGATTCATACATTTCCCAAAGTGTTTTGTACATAAGTGAATCTAAAGAACTCAACTAGAATTCGAACTCGGCTCTCAAAGATTTTTTGATGTTGGACTATGTTCAGTGATATTATAAGTTCTATTTATACCAAGGAAATTAAGGTTGATATTATTATTATCATTAATATTATTTCGCTTTTTTTCTGGGTAGATTGAAAATAAATAATACAAACTATGCGATATTCCAGGAGAGGAGCCTGGCATTCGTTTTATGGGAGGAATCGGATGTAAGATTCATAAAATCAATAATCTTACGACTCACAACGGATATTTCCTTTCCCGCCAAATTATTCCCGCCAAATATCAATCTTATGCAGAGTGTTATCGCTTAGTCTCTTCACCGCCGTTCGCAGCTGGACAGAAGAGGACATTGTTCTGAGTTCGTTTTTATTTCATGTTAATTTTATTCATGTTCTGTCTTCAAATTTACTGCCGTTATAGTTTTGCAGCCATTCTTTTCTTTTCATTGTCAGACACTGACAAGCATAAATTGATAATCAATTCAATTTGAAAAAAATCGTTTCCCATTTGTCCGTTTAAGCTAAATGCTAATTTCAATTGATTCACGAATTTCGACTTTGCATAAATCCCTTTTTTCTTTTCGAAAGATACAATTGTGTGAAGGGGAGATAATTCTTGTAAATAAGAGGAGAAAAAGAAAAGAAAAGAAAAAGAGACAGCGAGAAAAACAGATAAGAAAAGAAAGAAAACTTTCTTTTGAAATTTATTTTGTGGAATCTTTTACTGTATTATTCATTATATTTTATTATATATTGTGGCATTATAGCAAGAAAAAAACTTTTTGAATTCTCTTTTGTCTCCCATCTCCATACTGGTATATATATATATATATATATATATATATATATATATATATATATATATATATATATATGGGGTGGGGGTTGAACAAAAAAACTATTTAAAAATTTAAATTTTCAGACACACTGTGTTGTATATCAATATTTTCTTGTTTTATTATTTCAGTTTGGTTCCTCGACGAGTATCGGCCAGCATGGCCATGATCAGGAGAAAAAAATCCTGCTTGTTAATAGCAGTGAAGTACAGGAATGAATGACTTTTTGAAGAAAATGAACTTCGTCTATAGTTTTCATTTGATTTTTTTTATTGTTAATTTTGGTCAGTCTTTGTGTTGGTCAAAGGGCCTCTTTCAAGTTTTTTTAAGATAGAGGCTGGGAAGATTCATGCGACTCTGAATTCTCCCCTTGGTCAGTTTGAGACACACACACACACACACACACACACACACACACACACACACACACACATATATATATATACCGGGTGTAACAGCAAAATTATTAGATTAACCTTTGAACCGTTGTATCCTAGAAATGATTAAATACATTTTGCTGGAATTCTCCGAGGTTCTTATAACACTATTGGGCTCTATTTTAAACAATAATAATGTATTTATCTAGCTCTAATTTGAAATGATGATCCCTCTTGTTGTGATCCTCCTGATCCAGTTTTCCTCTCTATGCTTCCTTCTTTTTAAAATTATTCATCGTTCTCTTAATGATTCTTGAGTGGAGTTTGAAGATGCAAATCAGTGTATGAATGTTCGTTCCATTGCTAAAGGCCTGAATGATCGTTTTCCTCTCACCATTGCTCAGTTAGGAAGACATAGTGGGACTGACACAAAAAGATTTTAACCTGTTCTATTTCTATCTGAAAAACTCAAAGGATTTTTCAGTTATTCTTATGACAAATGGTGTCAAGGTGCCTGAAAACCTTGAAAAAAGAAAGTCAATTTAGTGTTTTTTTTTAGTTATTACACATTTTGTGGTATGCTGATACACGATTTGGACAATTTTGCTGTTACACAAGGCATATACACACAGACATGGAAATACACACACACACACGCACACACACATATATAAATGTAATGAATGCATTATAGAATTTTACTATAAAAAATGTAATTCAATTATCAACCAAATAGAACTATTTCTATTGAAACATCTCTTAACAGAACACATTATAACGAAATAGTCTATTTTTCTCCAATCTTCTCTATTTCTCTATTATTATTATTTTTATTTCCTTTAATTTCTGGCGTTTACACATTTCTTTCCGGGTCCTGCCCAGAGAGCTAAGGTTAGAAATGGCATCATGACACTATCCACTGACAAAAAAAAAAAAAAAAAAATGTCGTGGATAAAGCCCTTAGTAAAGTGTGGGCTGTACTTATGAGAACAATGTTTTGTATCTCTTTGAGGCATGGGCTTCCAGGAATCCATTCAATTAGTCTACTGGAATCTTTTCCAACCAATCCTAAAGGTTCAACTACAACAGGGATTGTTGATGTTCCTATGTGTCACATTTTTGAGATTTCGATTTCAATGTCCTTGTATCTTGACAGCTTTTTGAATATCTTTAAAGATACATTGCAGTCTGCAGGGACTGCTATATCAATACGGATTATTATTATTATTACTATTATTATTCTTATTTTTCTTATTTTTCTTCTTCTTCTTCTTCTTCTTCTTCTTCTTATTATTATTATTTTATTTGATATTATCTCCGACTTTTAGATATTTCAGCAGGGCGATGATGGTCATATCTCATCTTTTACCTGCAGCTTAGAGACACAACACTTTCTCGTTGTTCCGTGCACTTCTGCCTCCTGGACACTCTCACAACAGGCATCCCCAAAGTAACTTGCAAAACAGAAAGATTCCTAGAAATAGATCCGACTGCTCCAGTCATAAAAGGACAACATGATCTGCTTCTAAGATGTTCTTATTCCAAAATACAACAACGTCGACTCCATTCACATCTATTTTTGCGTTTCTGTGATAACAGGAAGATTGCTCTCCAAGGGCTTTTGTTTGTCAAATTAGTCGTATCTCACATGAGCTTCGCTTGCACATTCTCGACTACTGACGATGGTTAATTATTATTATTATTATTATTATTATTATTATGGCAAAGCATTTTTCTGTCTGTCTAGCAGAACTAAATATGCTTGTTTTTGCTCTAAAATTGGCCCTGTATTGAAATAGAACACATATTCATAATACTTGGCATTACTTTCAATTTCATATATTTTACACAACTTCCAACAAATAATGGCAGAAAGTTTATCATTGAGTCATTCACTTGCATTCTGATACAACATGACCAGTAATCTCATCTCTCGCTAACCATACATTCTACATAACACTGAAGTTCTTATCTTATCAACATTCATCTTTGTCCAGTTCGTGTGCTATGACTGATTCTGGCCTACTCAGTAAGGATCCAACAGCGTCATTCTTAAAGTTAACTTTTATGATCCATGTCCACGTTATCGTCGCGTTGGGCCAGTAATTCTTTCGAAAACATAACACTACTACTACTACTACTACTACTACTACTAATAATAATAATAATAATAATAATAACAAAAATAATAATAATAATAATAATAATATTAACAACAAAAATAATAATAATTTTTATTATACTTATTCCGATTATTTACACTATTTACATTCATTTTCTTCATCTTTGTTGTATTCACAATGTTCCGGACATTGTGCTCTCCGCCCTTCCTCATGTATATATTAATCTGGGTAACCTACAGGAAATTCTGAACTCTCTATTTAATCAACGAGAGTAGACAGCTGTCGTTCTATTGTAGGTTGCGCAGATCGGTATATACCTGAGGAAGACCGTATGACACAACGGCCGAACAACAACAAACATTAAGAGAATAGTTCGGATATAAATAACATAAATTATGGTAACTGACAGAAATTCAGACGGAAATTCAGACGGAAATTATGATTCCAATTTTTTCATATCTTTTATTTTGTTTACACATGAAGAAAAGGTCCGTTCCTTGGACTTGGGGCTACCATGAATAAGTGATGGATTAATTTGATGGATAGAATTCTCCTTAATATATGAGCAGTGTCGAGAATCGAGGATTTTATTGCTGAGTTTTTCGATAAATTTCTTGACTGGAAAGAAAGCATCTTTTACCAAATATATATTTCTATCCTTCTTGGTCTAAATTATTTAAGTTACTATTTGTAGATCTTTGTATTTAGATGTTTTCTGTGGTTTTTCTTTCGGTGAGGAGAGACAAGTCAATGAACAAACATGATTTTTCGTACTTGAATTATTATTATTATTATTATTATTATTATTATTATTATTATTATTATGCGTTCTGACTAATGACAAACAGCTGTCTGCTCTCCTTATTTTGCATTTATATGTCTTTTTTTGCCTATCAAAAGCCGCCAACCAACCTCACCCCGTTTCACAAAGCAAGGCATTTCCATTGTTTTGTTTGATATTAAATGCTTTATTTGGTCTTCTTTCATAATTATTTGAATGATTTTCGAAGCCTTCACTTCGATTTCCTGCCTGTGTCGTTCGATTTTCTTTTCCTTTGTTTTTCTTCTTTTGTCACTGCACAATGAAATACAGACATTTATCAATTTTCCGCCCAAAACGACTAAGTCTTTCATTACCCGCCTCCTCTCACAGCTTCCTCCTCGTTTCAGCTCCAAGATGCGGACATGCTATCTCGATTCCATTTCAATTCTAACCATCTGAAAACATTTCGCTTCTGGTCCGTAATTCTAACTCTCCTGGGCCATAATTCGCGACTTTGGTAATGTCGGCATCATGTTTATGCTAAGAAAATTGCTCAAATTGGACATTTTATTTATACTCCTCCACTAACGTTTTTTGAGGTTGCTTTTTAGCGCAGTAACGACGAGAAATCTTTCTCTGTCCTCCTCAGATCTCCCGCCCCCCTCTTTAGAGAAATTTGAATTATTTCTTGAATTGTATTTCTGATTGTGTAATCTATCAAGCGACTTGTCATGTTATTTAAACGGGACGCGTTAGGAATGAGAAAAATAGTCAGAACATTAAATTTAGATTAGGAATATCTACAATGAAAAGATGCCAGAGATATTGATAATAAATATCACGAGAGGCGAGGAATCATTGAAAATAAAAAATTAAAAAAAAATAGAAAATGAACCAGAAAAATTCAGATAATATATAAAAAACAAACAAACAATAAAACATTTTTTTAAAGAAGGGACAAAAATATCTAAATTAAAAAAAAACGAAATATAATTTTCAAATCTGAAATTTATTGACCAGCCGTTTTCGTATTTGATTCGTTAAAGCCAATATTATAAATGTTTTGTTCTTTTTTTTTCTCCGAAAATTCTAAATTTGATATGGCGATAATTTAGCGTGCAGATTCTTTCTAAGATGCAATTCCTCTTACTTGGAGATTGAAATTTATCTTGTGACTGAAATTAAAGCAATATCGGCTACCCTCCTATGCTAGCACACCAGTAACAGAAACATAACTGCTATGACCGGTGATAGGACATTACTGAAAGAATTTCCTATGTCGCTGAACAGTATATAAGTAGCCACGATATTGCGAACTTTGGCAAAAAATTTCGTGTCACTTCATCCATTTCCAACTGACGAAAACAAAATTATTTTTATCATTTCATCCCAAGCAAGGCAATAAAGTCACTAAGACGCAAGGGGCGTATTAAGTGCTAGAAAATATGATGGAAATATACTATTAAGGTGAAGACAATAAGAGAACAAGTATAGAAGACAGAAGATGACAATTGGCATTCCATTTAAATGTGGACTGGAAAACAAGAAGCCGGAAGAGAAGTGCGAGAGAAGAAACTGTCAACATAAAATTTACGGTTACATTTAGTCATTTTCAAAATGATGAGACCTTGTTACCAATCTAGTACTGCAATTAAATTTGTAAAGTCAATGTACAATAAAGGAAAGATCACCATGAAAATTACCATGAAAGTATTTATAGAAAAGGCACAGGAAAACTAAAATATGAGGGTGGAGAAAATTACTGAAGCCAAGAAACCAGGTCAGGACCAATAACATTGCAGATTCTTCTTTGGATTTTATCAAGAATCTCTAAATATGGAGCAAGTGCCTCAGTCTAGATGTGGTAATATTTAATCTGATGTGGTAATTTTTATCTAAAAACAGCATGTGCGGGAGGTGCACTTGACTGCGTCTCAGAACGTGAAATCGGAGAGCCGAGTTCGAATTCCTGTTTTGTTAATTATATTCACACATGAACAAATACCATCGGGAAATGTAAGAATCCATCTGCCCCCCCCCACTATGAGTTAAATAATAGGGCTTGCATATGGAACAAACATTATTCTCAAATAAATGTTAATACTATATTTACTCGGCAAGAAATATTCTTACAGTGCAAAGTAAGTTTTGACTTTAAATAACCCCCAAGGAGTTGATAAGTCGTTAAAAAGCAATTCAATCAATATAAAAAAAAAACCCTTTATATCTACTCTAACATTGCAGTTTATGTAATACTAGTATAAAAGCTGCACTCTGTGTGGTCTTTTAAGCTAATTAGTCTCGAATATAAAGGGACCTCTACTCCAGCTTAGAAAACAGCAATAATAATGTTTAAGGAGATAAATTTGAATTCCAAAAATCGCTCCATTGAACTTCAAATCTTCATTTTAACTCTCATTCGGGTTTTGAGTCCAATTCCGGCCAAAAGACCGGATTTGGGAGGAAATTCATCAAATGACAAACTGGAATTTCAATCACGAAACCTTTTCAATTCAACCAGATATTTGGAAGAAATAAAATTGATTTCCTCAGTTCAAAAAGTTTTGTAGATATTCTAAACAGTATTTAAACCAAACATTATTAAATTCAGTTTTCCTGTCACCCTTCAATTATTCCTTTCTGATTCTAAGCTGTTCACTTAGTACTGTCCATGGTATTCTAAGCATTTTGCTGTAAAACTAAATTCCTGTTTGCCTCAAATTTCCTCTTCATCTAGGAAGATATTATTTGGAATATATCCTGCAATATAGTAAAGATTGATATTACAAAGCAATTCAGAACTCTTCTCTTTGTTTCTAACAACGTTTTCCTGCTTTTTTGTCAACTCTTGAAATGTATATTAATACCGTGTGCCTTCTGATTTCTGTTAAATTAAATTTTTCTGTTTCTAGTATATACATATATACATATATACATACATACATAAATACATATATATATATATATATATATATATATATATATATATATATATATATATATATATATATATATATATATATATAAAGAAAGAACAGTAAGATATATGATCCGGTGTACTTATTGATATTTTTATTTTTACAAAACAGTGCTCAATGTAAATTTACAGAACATAAATATTATAAATTAACTGATTTAAAATATGGTTTCTTCGCTACACAGTAATAACCATGTTTCAAAACCCGAAGCTAAAACAGGAACAGGAATCGAAACTGCATCCTATATATATATATATATATATATATATATATATATATATATATATATATATATATATATATATATATTGAATATGATTGTATGTATATATATATATATATATATATATATATATATATATATATATTGAATATGATTGTATATATATATATATATATATGAAGAAAATGAAGAAATATAGTCTTACGGTGTGCTATATTTATGGGATAAAGTGCTCAATATCAGAGATAGAGCGTATGTAAATATAACAGTGAACATTGAAGTCAACACTTAGAGGCGACAATCTGTTTCATGCTAGACGAAATCGTCATATATATATATATATATATATATATATATATATATATATATACGTAGAATCATGTGGAAAGATTATATTGATTCAGTTGCTCAGTGTGCTGTTAAGAAAGTTGTCTCACTGTATCGTGCAAGACAATTTTTCTCGCCAGAATCTATTTTCCATATTTATAAGTCTACCTTTTGTTCACGCATTGAATATTGTTGTCACATCTTATCTGACGCTTCTGCTATATATTTACTGATTCTTGATAAAATACAAAGACACCTTTGTATTAGCCCTGATCTGGCATCTCGGCTCTGGTCACTGTCTCACCGTCCTAATGTTGCTTCCCTATACCTTTTCTATAAATATTTTCATGGAAATTTGTTCTAATGAGCTTTCCTAAGCTTTATAGATTTAAGTACTAGATTAGCGGTAAAATCACTTTACATTTAAAATGTCTATATGTAGCCGTAAGTTCTATGCTAATAGTTTCTTCTCTCGCACTTCTCGCTGGGGGAAATCTCTTCTGGTTTCTTGCTTCCCAGTTGACTTTGACCTTCAAAAATTTAAATGCAATGAAAATCGTTACTTTCTGTCTTATTAATTTATGATCCCTCTCCTTGTTTTATTTTTCTCAGATTCTCTCCTACTCAGTAACTCTTTGTATCTTAGTGGCTTTATTGCCTTGTTTGCGATGAAATGAGTTGACAGTGTTTTATCTGTGAAATCAATATCTACTGACCTAGAGATAGAAAATCTTATCAAAGAAAAATATACCTCACGATAATAATCAAACCTGAATTACGTTTTTAATCTGAGAAACTATCGTCAAGCCAGGAACGCCTTGATCATTAAAGAATGAATTAAGGCATCATTATCCCGTTTAAGAAATGCACATTTCTCGTTGGGTCATTTCGAAGTCTATATCTGTAGCTTTATTGTCCTGTCTGTAATTTAAACGAATTTTTCGCAGTTAAATGGATTTTATAATCAAATATTTATTTCTAATTGTTATAAACGTCGTTTTTACTGGTACACGTTGTTGAATAGACATCACTGATTTATTTTTTGATTTTTTTAAAAGTAAAATTATTATCTACTGGCCTAGAGATCGAAAGTCTTATTAATCTAAATATACATTCAGAGAGAAATTGCACTTTTATTCTATTTTGTTTTATCCGATAATACACCTTGGGAACAGCTATGGCTTTACCATTAAGCTACAGGAAGCCATTTCAGCAAATTACGCCTTAGTTATCTTATTTTCTAATGTACATCTCTAGCTGGGACATTTCGACGTCCATATCTATCTGCTAACTTTATTTTCTTTCCCGATACGTAAAGTAATTTAAAAGCAATTAATGGATGTTACATCTGACCTTAATCCTAATTAATAAAAGGTCTTATTTAGTAGGCATATTTGGTTGAATAGAATTCTTGTTTTTTAACCGTAAAATTCATAGCTACTGGCCTAGAAATAGAAAGTCTTATTAAAGAAAATATATCTCCCGACAGAATACGAACCTGCAATAACTTTTTTAATCTAAGAAACCACTTTCAGATCAAATGTGATTTTACCATTAAGCTACAAGAAGCGATTACAGTAAATCAAGTAGGAAGTACTCCATATTTATCTAACGAATATTAAGATTGCCTTCATGAGAAACGTTACTGCTGTGTTTTCTATCATGAGTAAATGTGGCACATGGCCAATTATAAGATTCACTTTCCGCATTTAATTGAAAACGACCCAGATGACTTTTGTCGAACTGGCCAGTCCACGAGGCACTGCCTTCAACAAATTTGTCGCAAATACAGTAACTCTAAGAAACTAGTCAATGATAAATTCCTTCCATAAAATAGACTATTTAAAGAAAAATTCTGACAAAGAGTGAGATAGGAAAAAAATCTTCTCGTCTCAAAATATTTATTCTCCCTGTATTTATCAATGCATTTTCTTTTCATTGATTTCTAATAAAGAAGTGTCCAGTGCCAAGCAAAATTCTGTTATCCGAAATTACCGGAAGGACGATACTAAGCCGAGGCCAACCACCATGAGAAAGGCGAAAAAGTACGTTAGCTTCATATCCCATTGCAATTTGACAGCCGCCAGCTTAACAATCAGGTTCGTAATGGAGACCACTATTAAGGATCAAAATGAGGCGTGGAATTGAAGTATATTTTCCTATCACTATTCTGGTGGAATGCCAATTAAACTAGCGAGCCGAGGCTGGGAATTCGATTTGGTAATTCGAGATTAGAATGCAGCTGATTTTTCATCTCTTAATTGACGCTTGCTTTAGCATTTGGGCCAGTGAGCCTCATCAGATTTAAACAATTTTTGTTTATTTCCTTTTTTTGGCTGTTGGCATTATTTTGTATCTTATTTTTTTTTCTAGATTGCTACCGATCAAACCTCCGGCCACCATGTGTTGACAGGCATTGATTTTCAATGCATCTAATAATACCGTATTAACTTGCATCGCCTGACAATCTAAACTGCTTGATTGGCGAAATCTTTGTTTCTGTGTTTGTTCTTTTCAATTCGCAGACTGGAATATACTTTTTTGATATATTTGCTAAATGTATGTCTGGCATAAGGCTAGCGTAGCGGTGCACGCTGTGAAGATCCAATTCATCAGCCGAGGCATGAAGAATGAACTTACTACTGTTTTGCTTTCTTCCCGTCCTGTCGTACATTGACTGCTTGAATAAAGCTATGATAAAATAAAAAAAGAAAATAAGAATTAAATGTTGATATTAATGATTGACAATTTTTCATTTAATGAAAACAAATCTAATCTTGCTGCTACTAATATGTTATTTCAAATTTTGTTCAATTATGACATCAAAATAATAAAATTTTATTGGCATAGTTAAGAAAAAAACTTAAAGATATTATAGGCTACAGACACTTGAATAAAGTGATTCCGAAAAACATAATTGCAAATAAAAGCTATATTATCCTTATTTATTATTAGACAAATCATTGTCAACAATTAATAAAATTTCTTTCAGTTTTTGACACGTTTTGTCCTCCATCTTCAAGAGACTAATAAAATCGCGATAAAAAGCAGCTGAAAATTAGTATAAGTCAAAAATTAATAATAATAATAATAATAATAATAATAATAATAATAATAATAATAATAATAATAATAATAATAATGAAATATGATACATGAGGACATCTATAATTCCAGTTGTAGTTGGAGCCCTCAGTTTGATTGGAAAAAGTTCCGATAGACTCATTGAAGGGATTCCTGGTAGCCCAGGCCTTAAAGAAATAAAAAAAAATGAACTCACAAGTACAGCGCACTTCTTACTAGGGACGTTATCTATGTAAAATATATGTAATTTTAGGCCGTCTATTTTTCTTTTACAGAAGTCCCCAGTGTAAAACATCATGATACCATTTCTGACATCAGGCTATCTGGAAGTAAATGCGTAAACAATAGAAATCAAAGGAAATAATAATAATAATAATAATAATAATAATAATAATAATAATAATAATAATTAGTTATTAAAGATCACAAACAAAAAAAAGTGCCTCCTTATTGATATGGCAGTCCCTGCTGACTGCAATGTATCTTTGAAGATATTCAAAAAGCTGTCAAAATACAAGCACATTGAAATTGAAATCTCCAAAATGTGGCACATGGGAACATCAACAATCCCTGTTGTAGTTGGAGCCCTAGGACTGGTTGGAAAAGGTTTCAGTAGACTAATTGAAGGGATTCCTGGAAGTCAAATGCCTCAAGGAGATACAAAAAATTTTTCTGACAAGTACAACCCACACTTTACGAAGGGATTTATTTATGTTTTTTTTTGTTTGTTTTTTTTTCTCTCAGTGGAAAGTGTCATGGTGCCAATTCTAACCTTAGGTCCCTGGGCGGGACCAGGAAAGAAATGTGTAAACGCCAGAAATCAAAGGAAATAATAATAATAATAATAATAATAATAATAATAATAATAATAATAATAATCTTTGTGACGTTTCCCTTTCGGATGTGAACGGTCATGACTCTCCACAACTTTCTTGGTCTAAGTAATGATTAACTCATTACCCTTCCTTCTTGTTCTTGTTCCATTCACACACACGCACACACGCACACACGCACGCGCGCGCGCGCACACACACACACTCATTAGCTAAGTTGATCGCTGTTCCTCTTTACCCACCGTATTTCTGCACGAGATGTGTGCATTAAATTTTCCAAACCGTCCGTCCTTATATTGTATTCCATTCTTCTTAGAATTTCCTCGTTGCTTATCCGTCTGCAGAACCACATATCTGTCGCTTCGAGCCTCTGTAAAGGAACGGTCAACTATTTAGTGATATACATAACAATATATGGGTGACTGCTTGTTGATACCAGGTGCTATCAGCTTCTTAGATGTGCGGGTGGTGTTATGAATAACGTCTCGGATTTGTAAAGCGGCGAGCCGATTTCGTATATCAGTCTGGTTTGTTACATTCATTTATAGCGCAAATACCTATGGAAAAGGTATGAATCCATTGCTTCGCCCTTCAGCTATGGGTTAGAGATCAGGACAAATTCCGATAGCCATGGTCGGCAACCGGCCCTCCGCAGAAAGTATTGAAAGCCTACGGCGGGAGCTCTGCAAAGTTAGTCACGAATCGAATAGAGATATGCTTGTTCAACTCTTCATCAGGCATGACCCGTACGAAAGAAATGATCCACTGAGTTACCATTCCAAATCAATTTTTAAAAACCTATTGAGATAATATTCCATCAATTTTCACAATTTTTTTTCATTTACGCTTGTGATGCTGACTTAACAAATGGATTATGACTTCCGTCTAGCTATGGGTTAGAAATCAGTACAGACAAATTCCTAGAGCCATGGTTGGCAACCGGTCCTCTGCAGAATGTAACGAAAACCTACGGCGGGAGTTCTGCAACGTTAGTCACGAATCGAATAGAGATATGCTTGTTCAAATCTCCATCACGCACGACCCGTAAGAAAGATCCACTGAGCTTCTCCCCTCTCCAAATCAATATTTAAAATCTCTGGAGATAATATTTCATCAATTTTTAACCATTTTCTTTCAATTATGCCTGTGAGGCTGCCCTAAATAACAGGTCATCCCATAAGTTCTGTCCGAATTTTAATTTTTGTTAAAATGAACGAAATTTAAAGAGTATTTTATAATGTCTAATGGAGCTGAACATTATCTTTATGCTTAGATGCATTTAAACTGATCAAATTTTATTTCAGAGAACAATAAAATTAAATTGTGTTTGATTAAAACCCTGCTAACATGGAAGTACCCAAGAATCATTTGAGGCACATAATGCTTTATGAGTTCAAGAAAGGAAACTCAGCAGCCGAAGCGGCTAGAAACATTCACTCAGTTTATGGAGAGGAATCTGTGAATGAAAGAACTTGCAGAAGATGGTTTGCAAAATTCAGAGGTGAAGATTTCACCCTTGAAGATGAAGATCGAACCGGACATCCAGTTGAGCTTGATGAAAAGCTTCTTGATGCAGCCCTTGAAGAAAATCTTGCGTTATCAGTTGAGGAATTGGCAGTGGTTCTCAGTTCAAACCGTAAAAATGTTCATCGTCATCTTCAACAACTTGGAAAAGTTCCTAAACTTGGAAAATGGGTGCCTCATGAATTGTCTGAAAACAACCTCAAATCCCGAGTTGACATCTGCTCTTCTCTCCATTCTCGCCAACTGCTTTCACCTTTTTTGGATAGACTTGTAACTGGCGACGAAAAATGGATCTTTTATCGAAATGTTAAGCGTCGTATAGAGTGGCTTGGTAAAGGGGAAGGGCCCCAGCCACAGCCGAGAAGGGAACTTCATGGGCAAAAGGTTCTTCTTTCAATCTGGTGGGATCGCCAAGGAATAACCCACTTTGAATTCTTACCACCTAATGGAACAATTAATGCTCAAATATACTGTCAGCAATTAGAGCGTTTGAGCTAAGCTTTGAGGAAAAATACGCCTGCTCTAGTGAATCGAAAAGAATCGGGAAAATGCGCGACCCCACACAGCAAGAATCACGTCACAAAAGATCGAAGAACTTCGTTGGGAGAAAATTCCTCATCCACCTTATTCTCCCGATCTTGCTCCTTCAGACTACAATTTGTTTCGTAGCTTACAGAATCATTTGGAAGAAACAGCTTTTGTAACACAGGAAGAGGTTAAAACTGACATTTGTGAGTTCTTCGAATCAAAGCCAAAAAAATTCTACAGTAATGGAATTAGTTAGCTTCTTAATAGATGGAAGGAAGTCATAGATAATCAGGGAAAATACATTGTTGATTGAATCTGTAATTAAATGTAACATTTGGTTACTTGTTTTCTTTATTCAAAATTCGAAGAGAACTTATGGAATGGCCTGATAATTGGATATTTACCACGAAATTTCAAGTTCTTCGTTGTGTATTTGGATTGGTTCTTGAACTGACTGGTTTTCGGATATAGTCTCTTGCTCTGCCATTGAATATGCTTTTCTGCTCAGTCACTTTCCTCACCTGAATATTTCTTTTTTGTCCGTGAGGATTTATGCGGCAATGTCTACTCTTAATTTATTGCTGCATTGTATCGTCTAGATATTCTGATTTCATCCATTAACTTTGAGTTGGATACTGATGACGAGATTCCTTTGATATCTGATCAAACTTCATGAAAGCGCCTACCATATTCAAAGCTCTTTGACGATTTTAGGCTGGAATTAAAGACATCTCAGAATGGCTATTTCATGAGAAGTTACTTGAGTAAGTATTTTAAAATGTATTTAGATTGTTCGCAGAATTTACAATACATCACAGTCACACACATCATGCTCACATGACAGACAACACAAGCATTGGAAACTCTAAACACAAAATCATTACAAAGACGCATACTACGAGACGGACTTCGAGATATATTGCCACTATCTATCTTTCTATCTATCTATCTAAAATACATTAACATTTTTTACTATGTATCTTTCTATTTGTCTATATATCTACCTATCTATCTATCTATCTGAATTACATTGAAATTCTTCATAATCTATCTGAAATAATTGAAATTATTCACTATATCTATCTTTCTCTTCTCTGTCTATTCTCCAAGTTCCGATCACTGTAAGGGTGGCTTAGTGCTTATGTATATATTAAATAATCATATCAATATTTATTTGCATGTAAATATGTTACGTTTTAAATGATGACGCCAAATATCTCAATTGTTACTCTCAGTCCCCTTCTAGGCAGCTGTTCTCTTAGTATTGGCCCTATTTTGGCTATTATTTTGCCTATCCAATATTTTCCCTATATGAGACTTGAAAGCATTATATATATATAAAAACAAACTGCGTCCTTCTGACTAACAGTGGCTCTTTTCTTTTTCTCTTTGAAAAACCAATATTGACTATACAGCAGCAGCTGGTTCCTTGCTTAAAGAAATTTCTTTTTTCCGTTTTATTTTCTGTTTTTATACAATTCATTTTTTCGTTTTGTTTGTTTTTCGCCTCTTCATAATAAAGCTGAAGGTAATGTTGTAGTCATGTGATTCCTTCGTAGACGGACGGTCTCGGCCCCCGTTAAAATTGTCTGAAAATGTTCATTTCTCACGATATCCTAATGGCAAGTCACTTCCAAAGAAAGAGCCAGCAACACAACATGGCGTCCGGTTTGCTTCATGGCTAAGAATATTGCTTATTGGCCAGTGACGCCATTGCGATGTATTCGAACTCAGATCTTGAATATTAGTTCTCAAGACAAGAATACTCACTCTTTCTTCGGACGATTGGCGCTGTATTTAACCTCGGGTGCTAGAAACAATTTAAATGTAGGAAATATCACAAGAAATTTACGTCAGAAGATGTCTATTTCCCCATGTCTTTCTCTTTATCTCTCAGTCTATTATGCAAGTAACAGTTAGTCTGTCTATCTATCTATCTATCTATCTATCTATCTATCTATCTATCTATCTATCTATCTATGTTTGTTCATATGTATCTCAACCTGTTCATGTCTATCTATCTCAGTCTGTTCATTATCTATCTATCTATCTATCTATCTATCTATCTATCTATCTATCTATCTATCTCTGATCATATTGGTAGGTTAAATAAACGCTATTTAAAAGCACGGGGCGTCTACACAAATACGGGCATCCATTAAAAAAAACTTTGAAGTAATAAAAATATGTCGGATTAAAAAATAAAAATATGTCGGTTTAAAAATAAAACCTTAACCACACCCAACAGCCAGGCTTCTGATCAGGGGATTGGAGGTTTTGAGGACCGTGGAACCAGCTCTGAATTGCTGTTGTACCCAGGTTCACTCTAACCCGAGGATTTAGGGTACAAGCTTTGACCAAATAGTCAACCCCAAACAAAAATCAACACAATTTTATAATAAAATGACAATCAATGCTACACTAAAACAATATAAAAATAATTTGCATAATAAAATTACCATTTATGATTTACAAACTATATATCTAAAAAAAACATACCTTTATTCTGAATGAATAAAGTTATGTACAAAATATTTAGATTATAGCATTAAAACCATATTTAACTTAGTAAAATCAACCAGTCAACAATATCGAGATATTAGTATAAAAATACATTTTATAATAAAAATACGTGGAATTTGTTTAGTAAAATCAGTTGCTTCTGTTTTATATATATATATATAAACAAGCAATTGATTTTTATATAAAAAAATTACCAACAATATATATTTATTAAGATGACCAACAATATATATTTATTAAGATGACCAACAATATATTTTATCTGTAGTTAAAGGCATACAATTGCGTTCAAAAGATACTTAATTGGAGTAATAAAATTGTAAAAAATATTTAGATTTCGTCATTAAATAACCCATGAAGGTGTTGATATGCCACTGAACAAAATCAAGCAAATCACTGCTTAGGAAACGGAACGTTCTACTCAAATTCGAGTATCCTCTAAAAATAACGTTTGATGTAATAAAAATGACGGCTTAAATATTATCTCTTTTTATTTTTATTATATATATATATATATATATGTATGTATGTAACTATTATCATAGTGAAAACGGACACTTAAACTACCATATTTCCTTACAATGTTATATATATATATATATATATATATATATATATATATATATATATATATATATATATATATATATATGTATGTGTGTGTGTGTATTTTGAATAATAAAAACTTAGAAAAATTGAAATTTTCAGACACACTGGATTGTATATTAATATTTTTGTTTTATTAATTCAATTAGGTTCCTTGACTAGTTTCAGCCAGACTGCAATCATTAGAAGTAAAAAAAAAATCCCTGCTTGTTAGTAGCAATGAACTACAGGAGTGAATGACTGTCTCTAAAGAAAGTGAACTTTACCTGTAGTTATCATTTGTTTTTTTATCGTTAATTTTGGTCAATCTTTGTGTTGGCCATTCGGCCTCTTTCAAGTTGTTTTTTTTTTTCGATAGAGGATAGCAGATTTCTAAGAATTCCTACCTTGGCTATTTTTCCAGTTTTATTGGCTGCTGTGAAAGGAATGTGTGGGTTAAGTGTATGTATATATATATATATATATATATATATATATATATATATATATATATATATATATATATATATATATATATATATATATATATCCGACGTTGGTCAGGAAGAAAATCTCTCAACCAGTTGATTAAGAGGACATGTTGGTGTAAACTATGGTTTCATGTACACGTGACAGCACTGCATTAAAAAAGCTTTATGACTTTATTCAAGATGAGTGCACGTTTTCTTAAATATCTCATCAGGAAAATAATTCAAAATTGAAGCTGAAGCATATTTCCTTTTCGACCTTCTATTTTTCTTTCTAAGAGAAGTGAAATACGTAATCCAAAGAAATGTTTTCACTTGACATGTGTCGATAACAGTTAACCTATACGTTTCATGTTTTTACATAAAAAATAAATGTGCAACCGATTAAATTTAATTCAGCACGATTAAATCTAACAATTTGATTAATATCGATTCATTATCGTACTATTTTAACTTCGATTATGCCTTTGATTGATAGCTTAACACAAAAGCACTCCAGATTCTTTTTCACTAAATATTTCTAAAACCTAAACGATGACGTCATACTATTTTGAATGTAGAGTAATCTGCTTTATTACTTGAAATAAAACTTGGAGCGTCCTGATTAAGACGATAAACTACGTCCAACAGCAAGGCCTCTGATGAGGAGGTTTTGAGGAGCATGGAACCACCTCTTAATTGCTGGTGTTCCCAGATCCACCATGACACAGGGTAGTAGCACCTGTTAGGGCCCCAGCTATAGGTTAATAGTTAAGCACCAAACTGGGGTCAAAACATTACGAAAGTTCAAAAATAGGTTTTAATGCCATCAATACATTTTTTTTAAATTATTGTCAGCAATAAATTTTTAAAGAAAAAAATATTACCAGCAATAAAAATGTTGTCGGCATTAAGCAACCCATTGAGGTTGATATGACGTAAAACAAACCAACCAAAACTTGAAAAATTTCATTTTAATTCGAATTCCGATTCACTCGTTTTTCTTTCATATCATTTTTTAAATTTTGTTTTATTTTTTATTAACATTTATATTCAAAGGTAAATCGACTGTAATGGAAACGATTTCATTCTGATAAAACGCCATTTATATAAAAAAAATAGACAACGACAATATGGAGTCAGTTCATTGTGATTCCTTTCCCTGAACAAAATAATTATCTTAATTCACTATGTATAATACGCCTTCTTCCATAATACGCGCGCCTAAAATTCTGTGAAAATGCTTCTACTTATGCATAATACGCACCACTTGTTTGGTAATCAAACCCTAAAAATTGTAACTCTCCAATTTTATTACGGCCAGCGTTTCCTACGCTTGTTTAAAAAAATGTTTTTAAACATAGAATTAAATTATTCTAATTTAGTTTTATGGTAATTCTTATTTTATTTTACGGCAATTTTTTAAAGATTTTTTGTAGCTGTGCATAATACGCACCTCTGATTTTAGAAAAAAATGTGTATTATACATGGGGAAGTATGGTATCATTTATTTACCTGAAATAAGTGTTGAAATTTTTTTAATTCGATTTCTTTTTCAGATTGATTCGCTTTTTACGGTTTAACAACCTACTGTAGATTAATTCAAGCCAGAAAATATGTTCAGATTGAGAGATTTAAAAAAATAGTGGTTTAGGGATACGAGTCTTATTAATTAACCCATAGCTATAGAAGAAGAGGGAGTTATACCTTTCGCAAGGGTATTTGCGAGTCAGTGAATATAACGAAATTGACAGGAATTGGAACTCGGCTCTCTGTTTAACAATTCCAAGCTATTATCCATTACACCATCCGCACATCCCATCATATGGCACCTGGTATTAAGAAGCACCGAATAATTTAATCTAGTTCTTCATACCATTTAAGTCTGAATTGAATTTCAACTTTTATTTAAATTAATATAAGATAAACTTTGATTAACTGCCCATATTATGCGACGATGAATTAACGCTGAATTTTAATTCTAATATAAAGCAATTTAATATTAATTACAATATACTTCTTGGAGGGCTTATTATTGTAAATAAATAATCTTCATTAGTCTAGACCTCGTTATCAGCCGATTCGGATCCATTTGAACCTTTTCCCTCTGCGTTTAAAAAGTGCGTCTTTGCTGGCATTTGCCTCTTCGTATATTTCACTTAAACACGGGAGTAAAGAAGATAGACAGATAGGTAGATAGATAAATAGATAGATAGATAAATATGAACAAACTGAGATAGATAGATAGATAGATATATAGATAGATAGATAGATATATAGATATTAGGTTGGTGCAAAAATAATGTCGTTTTCTCACATATGTTACTATGTGAGAAAATGACATTATTTTTGCACCGACCTAATAGATAGATAGATATGAATTGGGTCAAGCAAATAGATAGATAGATAGATAGATATTAGGTTGGTGCAAAAATAATGTCGTTTTCTCACATATGTGAGAAACCGACATTATTTTTGCACCAACCTAATAGATAGATAGATAGATAGATATGAATTCGGTCAAGTAGATAGATGGATAGATAAGAGAAATTTTGCGTTATTCTTTGAGAGAGTTATAGGAGGCGGAGCGTTTCCAAATATAGACAATGCAGACATTAATTAACACTGCATAATGAAAGTCATTTCCCAGCTCAAGTAATATTCAGGCCATATATATATATATATATATATATATATATGTATAGAGAGAGAGAGAGAGAGAGAGAGAGCGAGAGAGAGAAAGAGAGAGAGAGATAGAGAGAGAGATGGATAAATTGTCGCAATTAGCTATTTTTAATTTCGAGCATCCACGTTATTTTTACTTGATTTTGTCAACTGCAGAGTATAGGAGGTTTAGTTGGGTATCGTCTGTGAGAAAAAGAGCATCGTGACGCAATTCACTCCGTCAGAGATTTGGAAACGGCATACTGTAGTGCTTGGCATTCGCGCAGGAAGCTCCAATATGAACATTTCAGAGTGTTTGGGAGTCAATCTGAGGAGAGTGTGGAAGATTCGGAAAGAGTTGGATGAGTCTAATTATCATTATGAAGGTGTCTGGAGGGGGGTCCCTAGTGATGGCGACGTTATGCCTTCAATCTTCGTCCTACACGGCCTCAGACTCAATACAGAGGGGTCTACATCAAGTGACTTGAAGAGTTAGTGCTGAAATGGATGCAGAAAGATCCTATGTCTGGCAACAGGATTCTGCACCATGCCACAAAAGCAGGAAAACCCACTCATGGCTGTCATACAATTTCTGTGACCACATC
The DNA here is from genome assembly GCA_963932145.1 of Acanthosepion lycidas. NCBI lineage: Eukaryota > Metazoa > Mollusca > Cephalopoda > Sepiida > Sepiidae > Acanthosepion > Acanthosepion lycidas. The sequence goes on from OZ010583.1 coordinate 122,086,881, forward strand.
TGCCCTTACATCTGACCCTTGATTATTACGTGTTGAGCGAGAGACCAACAACTTCTTGTAATACTAAAGATGAACTGGATTATGGCAGCATTCCCCGACTTAAACAAGAAAACCGCTCAGAAGAGTTGCAGGTGTTTCCGAAGTCGTCGGGAGCCCGTGGTTGAAGCTAATGGCGATTTTATGGAATAAATTTATTCTTTAGTATTTCAAGATATGTTTGTGTAAAAATGGGATGTCAATTTTCGTTTTGGCACAATTTTGACGACAATTTATCAATCGCATCCTGGACACACACACACACATGCACACAGACATACACACATATATATATAAGTGAAGATTGGATCAACACTTAGAGGCGACAAGCTGTTTCATGCTAGACGCAATCGTCAGGCCACGATTGCGTCTAGCATGAAACAGCCTGTCGCCTCTAAGTGTTGACTTCAATCTTCACTTTTATATTTATACACGCTCTATCTCTGATATTGAGCACTTTATCCCATAAATACAGCACACCTTAAGAGTATATTTCTTCATTTATACATATATATATATATATATATATATATATATATATATATATATATATATATATATATATAATTAAGTTATGAAGAACTTGGTAATCCGTATGGGTAATCCCAAGGAGGATGAAATCCTGAGAGCTCAATGTAAATCCAGAGCTAATATTTAAAAGAAAAGCAGATCACTTTAAGGTACCATCATAATAATTTATTTCGCCAGAGCCCTGTTAATGGACGCCGGATCATTAGATAGCTCTTCCAAAAATGAGAGTGTAAAAGGGGTAGTTAAAGAGACATGGTTGTGTAAAGGGAGGGATTAATTTCATATCTCTCTCAAGCATACTTTGTATTGGGGGAGGAGGAGTGACCAGACCTTGACCTATTTAGACGGTTAACTTAACGGAAGTGATATGTTGAAGTGTGAGGGTAGAAGGGAGAAAAGAAAAAAGAAAAAGAAAGAAGAGGCAGAGGGAAGTAAAGAGAAAGAGTTTGTAATTGGGTTTTAGCAATTTATGTAAAGAATATCCCTTTTACACTCTCTGTTAAATTACAAAAACTTACACTACCTATCAATTTTAATTTTATTTTTCGTTTCATTTCATTTTTGGAAGTGCTTTCTGATGATCCGGCGTCATTTAAAAGGGCTCTGGTGAAATAAATTATTATAATGGTACCTTAAAGTGATCTGTTTTCTTTTAAATATATATATATATATATATATATATATATATATATATATATATATATATATATATATATATATAGGAATAAAAGCCGATTATTATTTGCAATTACTGAAAGCTAAATTCAAATTTCTTGATTCAACATGGTCTGACTTTTGTCTCTTGAGTTTTACTTCGAGCCTAACTATACAATGCAACATTATATCGGGAAAACGAGATTTATTGGCGTGATTCTCGCATGTTCACTTCACTTTATGCAATTTCTATGAATATTTTATTTCTCATGTTTTACGGTTCCTTATATTTATTAGTAAATAATCGATAATAATTTTCAATAATTAATATTCACCAATTTGTCCTTTGCTAATTTTAATTATGGCGACAGACTGACGAGCTCTGTACTTCCGTTTCAATTTGCTATCTTCAGTTCCATCTTCGAATATTTTACATCACAAAATCAGCGAGCGAATACCACTGGCATATCATGCATATTTTAGGATGGAAACTTGTGACCCAGATAAATTCTACTCTTTTCATTCAGTCTGTTAAGTTTTTGAAAAGCTGAGACAAGTGAGGAAAAGAAAAATAAAGTATCTTATAATCTGAAACTATATATATATATATATATATATATATATACACTCCTGAAAAATTTATTTCGGTTGAGTTGTCTGGGGAGGAAGTTTGAGTTTCTAAACAGTGACTATTACTGCTAATAATGCAAGACTTCGGATAAGCGAATCGAGTTCTCTCAGTCATTGTGTGTTTATATAAAAATAAATAAGCTTAAATTCACTTGCCATGCGCTAACGTCTTAGGGCTAGAATCTCCGATTGACGCCAATTCAGCGGGGTTTTGATTCTAAGCAACCAGACGTCTTGCCACACTGAAGAGCTGTGATACAGCGAAATAGTCTTTCTATGGATGATTATATATATATATATATATATATATATATATATATATATATATATATATATGTGTGTGTGTGTGTGTGTGTGTGTGTGCGCGCGCGTGTGTGTTTGTATTTCGGCAGTAATCCTTCTTTCATGACCATTTCATTGAATACGAGAGACAAGCTGCTTTGATTTAGTTTTTTTTTATACAATATCTCATCTGATTTAACATTTTTTTCTTTTCAAATTTTAAAGTATATAAAAAATGTCCGTTTGTTCATTTTTATACGCGCGCTTTCGGCTATACATTTAGCTATTTTCAGGGTTGACATATATGAACTTATTATTAAGTAAAATTATTGTTGTTAAATTATTAAATTAATATATTTCAACCTTGAAAATGGCTAAACGTATAGCCGAAAGCGCTTGGATAGAAAGAAAATCGGACAGTTTTTATATAATTTATACGAAAAGAAAAAAAAGTTATTAGATTACATTAGAAATTGTATAAAACTAAATCAAATCATCTTGTCTATCTTATTCCGTGAAATGTACATATATATATACATATATATATATATATATATATATATATATATATATATATATATATAGATAGATAGATAGATAGATAGATAGATAGATACACCTAGTGAGCCAGACAAATCTACCTAGGTTTCACCTAAACGGATCGTCAGGGAAAGTCGGCTAACGAGGCAAAGAGAAACGCATATTTATTATTAGGTTGGTGCAAAAATAATGACGTAATAATGTCGTTTTTGTCGTATTTTTTAACGTCAAAAAACGACATTATTACGCCATTATTTTTGCACCAACCTAATATATATTTTTTGACTTATTAGAGCAACATTTCCCCCCAAAAAAACTGAGTTACATAAAATATTCAACAAAAACAATGTAAAACTTAGTTATTGTTGCATGCCGAACGTAGGGACTATAATAAATGGATTGAATAAGAAAAAAAACTAGGAATAATCCACGCAGTAATCCTCCTACTTGTAATTGTAGAAATAGAAACATCTGCCCATTACAGGGAAAATGTCAGCAAGAATGCTTGGTTTATCAAGTGAAAATTTACAAAGATAGCGAGGATACTAACCCTAAAATAACCCTAAAATATACATAGGTGCTACTCCGGATGAATTTAAAAAAAGATGTTATAAGCACACGAGTAGTTTTAAAAACAAAAAAATTAAACACAGTACCACGCTATCTACTTATGTATGGAAAACCCCATCCTTAAATGGGAAATATTTAAAAAAATGCCTCAAATATAAAGCAGGCCATAAATTTTGTAAATTATGTACAGAGGAGAAATTAGCCATAGCTTTATATGATCAACCTAATCAGCTATTAAACTCCAAAACTGAAATCCTTAACGTATGTAGACATAAAACATCTTGGCTATTAAATTAGACGTTTTTTCCCATTTATTTGTCATTACACCTTAATGTTCGCATTTTTATTCCCTCCCCATTTTTATTCCCTCCCCCATTTTTGTTGAATAAATATTTAACCGCCACCCACTCAGGTGTTGTGTTCGTGGTTCTAATTTTAGCTATCGCCTATAAATATGCGTTTCTCTTTGCCTCGTTAGCCGACTTTCCCTAACGATCCGTTTAGGTGAAACCTAGGTAGGTTTGTCTGGCTCACTAGGTGTATCCAGGTCTGCTCTACGGTTGTATTGAGTTCTTTTGTTAGTTAGTTGTTTACTCGTATCGGGGTTTTTTCTTTGGGCTTCAAACCTGCATCTGTGCGATTTTTTTCGGCAGAATTTCATGTTTGTAGCTCTTTCTTTTTTTTTTAAACCTTTTTTTCCCTCGAGATTGATTTGATTATTGGCAAATCAAAAATTCGTGGGTTTTTCGAAACGAGTATAGTTATCTATATTTGTATATATATATATATATATATATATATATATATATATATATATATACTAGCAGCCATACAAAGCTGGTCGATCAGAAAAAGCATTCAATTAAAATGAAGCAAAAACTGCATCATGTTTAGATGTAACAGAGTCTATCTTCTTCAATTACTTTAAAGTATTTTCATTAAAACAAAGATTTTGAATTAATGCAATTAATGATATAACAGAAGTAGTCTGTATTTATTCAATCAAAGTTAGCCGACATGAAGGGGAAAACAGGCTACATGAAGACCAACTACAAACCACAATTATTTAGGAGTTTTTGAAATTCAATTTGTCATTGTGCTACCAGGGATGTAAAAGAGGATACATTTATAAAGAAATCGTTAAGTTTGATGAACAATGGTTGAAAGAAAAACAAAAAATAAGAAAGAAACCAGTAAAAATCGCCATTTTTCGCTATTAACATGGTTTTTTACTCTATGGAAATTATCGTTGGCGACAACTGAGTGAAGTTTGTATCACATTACTTGAAAATTGAGGGAGATTTTCGTTGAAAATTTGTGTTGAAATCAATTTGTCGTTTTTCGCAGTTTTTTGCTAAATGCAGTGGCGTAGAAATAAAATGATGTATCGTTGAGCTTGTCATGATGTAAGTTTCCTACATATCGAGTTTGAATGAAATCGGAGTAAAAAAAGTTGAACTTATCGATTTTTGATCGGCTTTATCGATTATTGATTTTTTAATGATTATCGATTTTTTACAACTAAGAACCTATATCTTACACTGTACAGTGTATGTGCTAAGTTTAGTCAAAATCGGTTGGATGGATCTCGAATGGAAAGCTATCATATAGACAGAAAGATAGACATCCTCAGTTTTATATATATATATATATATATATATATATATATAATAATGAATACAGACTTCTGAAAACTCCAATAGCCTGAGGGGAAAAAAGGAAACCATTTATGTGATTGCTATTTCTCTCTTGTCATCTGCCATAAAATGCGGCCTCGCATCGACATAAAATCAAATCTGTCACCACAGTTTAAGGCATATTTTCACTCTTATAAGAAGCAAGATAAAAATTGGAGATGTCGAAATCAGACAAATGTAAAAAACTTAAATAGTGCGAAATATTTTAATAGACGACGGAAAATGTAGCACCGGAATCCGAAGGCGCATTGCAATAACGAAAGATGATTTCAAGAGCTAAGCAAAGTATTAAGATAAACAAAACTTTATTTGCAACAAATAAAAGAGCGTTGGAAAGGAATGCTGGACAATCTCCTCATAGAAAAAGTTGAAAACTGAGGCAAAAGAAATGTGATTCTGAAGAAGGATGCTGAGAATACAATGGAATGAACATACGAGTAAGGAGGAAGTTTTAAGGAAAACAGAAGCTTAGATTTAGAGTCAGAAAGCTGTAATTTCTAGAACGCATAATGAGGAAAGAGGTTTTGGAGAATTCGACACACACTGGATATATTGAAAGCAAAGAGACAAATGGAAACTGTGAGGAACCTACTTAACCATCTTGTATAAATGGATGGCAGAAAAAGGAGTTGAGAAATAGCAAAAAGACAAACCTTACTAACAGCTACAAACGGTAGGAAGCCGGGGAGAGCCATAATGAACCACGTGCACAGAGTACACAAAAGTAGACATGAATTAAACAGTTTATCTTAATATGCTACAAGTACATAAGTATGATTTACATCCTGAAGATCTAACTCTATATAAATATTAATCAGCGACACCAACGAGTTAAACTTTGTTCGAAGTAAATGAGACCCGATATTTTCATAAATTAATCTGCGGACCGAATTCAAGACAATAGTAAATATCTCTGAGATTCATTTTTTTTTTTACAAAATACTCAACGAAGAACAAAATCACCCCGACATTAACTCTCTGTAGAACTAGCTTGCTAACAACTGCTCCACGCGGATTGCTCCCTGTCTTCAAGCAGGTCATTTTGCATCTAGAAGTGGTGATAAAACGCGGCATTTTAATGGTCTAGTTCAGCGTTCCCTTCCAGAAATGGGTTCAATAGAAGGGCATACTTTTTTTTTATCTAGCAACGAGTTTAAGAGAAGGACGAATCTGAGTAGAAGTAGATAGGTTCGCCTATCGGCCGGTTCACACACCTCCATCTTATTATAAACAGGAGTAAAGGTGTATTCTTTGTTTTCTGTTTAGTGTTGGGTTATAGTTTTTTCTAAAAGTCTACTTCAGGTCTATACTCTTAACGCTAGTCCTTTCCTACGCTAATATAACTCCACACAGTAACTCTAGCTCGAGTGGCTCCTGGGTCTTGTATTGGCGAATTTTAGTAAAAAAACGGCATGAAAGTTATCTTGTCTTAGACATACCCACAAATGTTATGACTGCCGTACATATACTTTAACGTCGACATTACTGGATGATGGATGATGATCGTAACTCCTTGATCTATATGAGAGACAAACATTGAATTTTGGTAAATTGTAGCGCAGGAGATATTTAGCATTTTAACGGGGGAGTCCCCATATTCTGAAGAAATCATTGAGGATTCGAGGGTTCTGGAAAATCCTTTTTCTGGAAAGGAGAAAAAATATTAGGTAGAGTTTCATTTCAATTAAATAATGACAAATAAATCGTCACGCTTTTAACCCCTTGAGCCACAAATTCCTGAACACTTTTAAACCCTTGAGCCCTGCGTTCCTGATCAATTTTAACCCTTTGAGCCCTGCGTTTCTGAATAATTTTAACCCTTTGAGCCATGCGTTCCTGATCAATTTTAACACTTTGAGCCCTGCGTTCCTGATCAATTTTAACCCTTTGAGCCCTGCGTTTCTGAATAATTTTACCCTTTGAGCCATGCGTTCCTGATCAATTTTAACCCTTTGAGCCCTGCGTTCCTGATCAATTTTAACCCTTTGAGCCGTGAGTTTCTGAATAATTTTAACCCTTTGAGCCATGCGTTCCTGATCAATTTTAACGCTTTGAGGCTTGCGTTCCTGATCAATTTTAACCCTTTGAGCCGTGAGTTTCTGAATAATTTTAACCCTTTGAGCCATGCGTTCCTGAACACTTTTAATCCTTTGAGCCCTGCGTTCCTGAATAATTTTAACCCTTTGAGCCATGCGTTCCTGAATAATTTTAATCCTTTGAGACCTGCGTTCCTGAACACAAAAAAAGGAGAATTAAACAAAACGAGATATCCCTGGACATGTAGAAGAAAATGAGAATGATCTTACATGAGTTAAATCTGAACAAACAACATATATTTTTCAGCGTATAAGGCGACGTTTAGATAAAAAGAGGTAAAAAAAAAAATATGGGGCGTAGAATTAATTCCAATTTCACCTACCGCGACGTGAATGAGTCCGAAATTTTATTGTTGATAACTCTAAAACGGTAGATTTAATCAAAATGTCTTTGGTTATTTTCGAATTAAGCATGTACATTTGCATCTACATGGAACTATTCGGGAAATTTTTATTAAAAACTGAGCGCCGGGCTTGAACTGCAAATTAACCTTTTGAAGTTCCGAGTTGAAATTAGTTCTGTAACTTAAAAATATAGCAAATTTTCATGAATTTCTCCTATGCCTGTAGTACGAGATGAATGCTTATTGATTATATAAAGACGATCTTATCGGAAATGTTCTTACTATATCCATAGAAATTCAAAATAAACGAAATATTAGTATGGTGCAAAAATAATGACGTAATAATGTCGTTTTTTGACGTATTTTTAACGTCAAAAAACGACATTGTTACGTCATTATTACGTCATTATTTTTGCACCAACCTAATAACAAAACCGATTCTATATCATCTTTTTCCTACACTTGTCTCCTAAAAGGAAACCATTGTTTTGTTTACATTTCATCATAGGAACTCTTGCATCTAGTTTAAAAAGATTTTTATTTGAAAAATAAAGGTTGTATATAATCCTAAATCGTGTTATTATTTAACACCGAAATGCTAATTAATTTATAATTGGAAATTAATATTATGTTATCTTAAATGTTATTATTGCTGTAATTAACACAACCACGATGATTATTGAAAGTTTAGCGAAATATAAATGGTTGCTGTGAAGGCAATCATAACTCGATGTTTATATTTTCTTAGTTGAGCTTGCATGGATATAAGATGATTTCATTGATATAGAATTATTCTTTGAATAGGCAATTTCTTATGAAGTTATGCCAACAATATATGACGTAGAAATGGTTTTATTACGTTTATTATCAGTTTATTTAATAATGTTAAACTTTTCATATACATTATCGCACTGAGGCTGAGGTTAGCCTTACCGACAAACATGACTTAGAATTTAAGGTTTCTTTTTTAAAATTTTAATAGAAGACGATCCTCACTTTTGAAAGGTGATTTTTTTAGATTTAAAGGTCGTCTTATACGCGGAAATATACCGTATTTGATATTATAAACGTGATTTACAGTTGTTATTTACAGTCGGAATAAGGTCCTCATCTTTACTGTTATTATCCCATCTTTGGCCTTCTAGAAGTGTATGTTAACCTGGATAACCTTTAGAGAAAATTAGGAATGAACTCTTTATTTAATCAGTCGAGATGAAGTAAGGAATTTTTTTTGTCTCTTAATACTCTGCTTAGTTTTTGGAAGGCATCTTTGGTATCCCAATGTGAATACTGGACAATTTTCTCCAAGGCAAAGAAGAGACAAGACAACAGAAATACGGTTCTACAGAAGGATGCTGAGGATACCATGAACCGAACATGCGAGCAACGATAAGGTTTTAGAGAAAATCGAAACAAAATAAAACTTTATTAATTAACATCAGAAAGAGAGGGTCGAAATTTCCGCGGAGCATAACAAGGAAAGACGGTTTGGAAAATCTGATACTCAGAGGACAGATTGATGGTTAGAGGGACAGAGGAAAACAATGCATAACATAGTTGACGAACTTGACTAGAAGAATGTTGGAACAGGGTTTTTGGAGAAATAACGAAACGATAAAATTTTTTAAGAGCTACATGGACAGGAAATTGTGGAGAGCCATGATCGCCAACGTTCTGAGAGGACACGGCACATAAAGAAGAAAAAAAATAAGGTAAATTTGGGTAAACATCGAATGCAAAAGAAAGAATTAACACTGATTTTTCGAGACAAAATGATACTAACTCTCTGAAGAGAGATACCGCTAAATATTTTTTAAAGACAGCAGTAAGATAAATTCTGGACATATAGGAATGGCAAGTGATAGTTGCAAGCGCTGACAGAGAGCGTCGGCGACGTATAAGTATGCTACTCACACGATAAAGCGGAATGTTAAGTGCCTATCTAATGCTGGTGTCGCTTAATAGCATTATATGAGCTTTCGTAATCATCAACCAATAACGGTTCAATCATTGACATCATCGGTTACTTGCTTAGAAATAACCGAGAGGACATCGCTATTAGATCAGACAATTCATTTTCTTCTACTTTTTTTTACTGGCAGTTGGTCGAATTGTCTGTGGAGGAGACAGCATGAGGCTATAGATTAAAACTGTCAATATGATGTCGTTCAAGTGATTGGTTAGTAATGTTGAGGGCATATTCTATATCAATTTGCAATGACCACTATTTCAATATCGAATGTTCAGATGAGATCCGTCTCCTGGTTTCAAAAGTTCAGAGATTTTTTTTTAAATCTTGTAATAATGTTACTCTGCACGAGACTCAAGAGCCACTCGAGGTAGAGAGTTACAGATTAAGAGGAACATTTTTTGTAGGGATGTGTGCGAAAGATAACAGCCTTAGACTTGAAGAGGTTAAGATTGTAGTCATCGAGAAAGCATCATCTTGGCAGTCACTGGAGGTAGAAGTTTACAGAGTAAGAGGCGCATTTTATAGGAATAAGCTGGGAAGATGACGGTTAACGCTAGACATGAACGGGTTGAGATTGTAGTGATCGGGGAAGTATCATCTTGGGAGTCACTCCAGGTAGAGGTTACAGAGTAAGAGGCACAATTTATAGGAATATGTAGGTAAGATAACAGTTGATCCTAGACTTGAACAGGTTATGATTGTAGTAATCGGGAAAGCATCCTCTTGGGAGTCACTCCAGGTAGAGGGTTAAAGAGTAAGTGGCCTATTTTATAGAAATATGTAGATAAGATAATGGTTGGTCCTAGACTTGAACTGGTTAATATTGTAGTGACCGGGAAAGCATCCTCTTGGGAGTCACACGAGGTAAAGGGTTACAGAATAAGAGGCCCATTTTATAAGAATATGTAGGCAAGATAGCAATAATGATCGGGGAAGCATCCTTTTGAGAGCCGATTCCTCAAAGCAGCGGTTCGTGAGAAGCTGCTGCTCGTGTGGAACTGCATTTCACCAATGGAATACAAAGAGAAGCATTGTGGTTCCCTAGAATGTGCTTAGCCTTAAAGGTTAGAACTGGTGGATTTAAGCAATGTAGTTCATTTGATCACTTTCCATGAAAATAGCGATAAAGAAGCGAGACACGTTTCATCTTTGGGAAATGGGTTGTAAGGTTGTAATGTGGAAAATAGTCAATCGCCCACAAGGATGCGGAAACGCTTTTATCGAGACGTGAAAGTGAGGACGGATCAGGCCCTGCCCATATATGGCAGCAGTATTCCATTTTCGGCCTTATTTGACTCTTGTAATGTTAACGTTACAACCAGGACGCGTCAAAGTATTTTCCACCTTTAATCCTTACGTATTCCATGAGTAAGGAAGAAGTTTTACCTATGAATATTTTATCAGTGGAACAGATTCCTGTGTAGACCCTTCCATGAACACTAGAATCTTCACCTATTCATGCTAAGAGTCAATCTTTATATATCCTTCTTATCCTCATAGACTTTACTTCTTACCACCTGGTATTTTCCTAATATCACACACCTCACTGATCATAACCGTTCTAACCTTCTACGTTCATTAGCTCTCGAACCTTGAAATGGATGAATTCTTGTTTAAAAAAACACTAATGAAACTGATGGCTGTGTAAACTGTGTGGTTTCACAGACGTTCTTGCAGACCATTTGAGAGCCTTTATATTTGATATGTTTACCTGGTGGTCGTTATTTCTTGCAGGGACAGAAGTCAACATCCATCTTGGACGGGTAACATGAAAATGTAAAACAAAACAAACAAACAAAAAAACATAACTCCGTCGATTCCGAGATATTCTATTCTCTTGCCTACCTCGCGTTCGCCAGATTGAAACCCCATTGAGCAGGTAAGTGACATGATGGCAACATCACCAGAAACCACATCCAACAGAAACATGTTCATTGTAATCCTCGTGATAGTTTTATATATGCACTCAAAATTGGTAAACCTGATACCATATCGCGTAACTGCCGTTATTCGGGTAAATGAAGGATTTACAATGTATTAAGTGACTGTCTCTTTTTTTGATTGATTATTTTAGATTTTAAATACGTACATAAAATAAGCTTTGGAGTTAATGATGTGTAATAAACGAAAATGGTTTTGATACTTACGTATATGTGTTAGTATTGTAACGGTTAGTAGTGTGGTAGCGGTAATTATGAAGCCAAGTTCAAATTCCGGGCTATTCGTTTGCATTCTATATCGCACAAATGTCACTGAGAAAGCCACAGATAAATCTCTTCTCTTCACACGCTAGCTAGGCTCTCTAGTATTAGGTGACAGCCGGTCTAAGAGGAAATTTACTCTGAATACAAAAGATAAGCAACAAGAAACCATACACTTGACTTTCACAAGAGGACATTTTAATTCGTAGATAATTTTTTTGAAAAGGATGGATTTTACGGAGAGTCATGACCGCATACGGATTGGAGAGTGACCATTGAAAATAAAGCAAAATGAAAAAAAAAAAAATCAACAATATAAATTGTTGAAACTGCTGTCGAGTATGTTGCATTCATTTTTGCATATAGCGGAAGATATGGATCTCTCTCTTCTCCATTATGGATTCAAAATCACAGGACACTACGCTCTCAATTCTTTGGCAGGAACAAGCCTAAGAAAAAGAAAATTCTGAATACAAAAACCGTGAGGAAGGCAACAGGAAACCATTCCATCATCTTTCTCAACACGTTATGCTAATTCATATATATTAAAAAGTGGACTATGTGGAGAGCCATGATCGAATATGTCCAGAAAAAAAACATGTTTTCTGATTGATTCCTTTTCTTTGGCATATCAACTTCATGCAGGTTATTTAAAGCCAGAAAAGCAACAGGAAACCACTCCATCATCTTTCCCAAGACGTTACGCTAATTCACATATATTAAAAAAGTGGACTATGTGGAGAGCCACGATCGAATATGTCCAGAAGGAACATGTTTTCTGATTTATTCTTTTTCTAAGGCATATCAAACTTTTGTAGGTTATTTAAAGCCAGAAAATATTTTTAGATTAGAAGAATACTCTTTGGCGATAATAATGGTTTTAATGATACAAGTCTTACGAATTAACGCATACCTTTCTAAACGTTATTTACGCTTAAATGAATATAACGAACCCAGCTTGAATTTGAACTCGGCTTTCCGATTAACAATTCCGAGCCATTATCCATTACCCCACCCGCACTCCCATTTTTCTAGAACCTGGTATTCCCAAGCGTTCACCCATCTAGATACTGAACAAGCTCGACGTTGCTTAACTTCGCTAATCGTACAGGAACCGGTGTCTCAACAGGATGTTGCCGTAAGCGTCATGGGGGAACAGCATTTAAATTGAAAATAATTTAAAAAATAACAATACACGAACGGATATAAGCTCTTCAAATTCCAGCCAAGTTTGTTGTGTTTGCTCTCGTGCAAAGCATGAATCCATCTCTTTTCACTATGGATTAAACAGTAGAGTAGATTAGGCTCACTCACTTTGGCTGAACACAAAACTGTGAAGACGTCAACGGCATGGCGCATCACAATCTTTCTCAAGAAGTCATGATAATTAATATAGATAAATGTGAAGAATCGTGGTCGACTTCGTCTATAAAAATGTAACATTTTAAAAAAATAATAGTTTAAATTGTTATTCTTTTTAAAGAAATGTCAATATTCACATTCCAGATGCATTTCAGTTTAAAGACAAGATAAAACCAAACTCAACGTTGTCCTGGGCTTGAGGATAAACTACATCCGCGTCCTGGGTAAGACGATAAACTACATACAACAGCAAGGCTTCTGATCAGGAGGTTTTGAGAAGCATGGAACCTCCTCTTAATTGCTAGTGTTACCCAGCCTACCCTGACCCGGAATGGTAGCACCTGTTAGGGTCCCAGCTGTGGACAAATAGTTGTCCCCTAAGCAAGCTGGGGTTAAAACATTATGAAAATGTAAAAATAGGTTTTAATACCAGCACTACTTTTTTTAAATAAAAATTATTACTAGCAATGAATTTTTGAAGAAAAAAATTATCACTAGCAAAACATTATTACCAGCAACACATTTTCGAAAAAATATATTACCTGCAATAGATTTAATATATATATATATATATATATATATATATATATATATATATATATATATATATATATATTAGGTTGGTGCAAAAATAATTTCGTTTTCTCACATAGTAACATATGTTAGAAAACGAAATTATTTTGCACCAACCTAATATATATGTTACCAGTAATACATTTTTGGAAAAAATTCCTATCAATACATGATTTGAAAAATATATTATCAGCAATACATTTTTTGAAAAAATATTATTAGCTATACATTGCTTGAAAAAAATTACCAGCAATAAAAATCTTGCAGGCATTAAATAACCCATTGAGGTATTGATATGCCGTAAAACAAAATACACCAAATGAAACCGAACTGAACGGGACTATATGCGTTTACGGGATTCATTTATCTCTCTGATCCTATATAGAGTCCTTTTGTATAAAACTGTACTCTATTGGTTGTTATCACCGCTGAGGCGAACGTCGTGTATTATTTTAAAATATCTTCTCTCATATAAACTATTTATTAATTTATAGCAAATTGCATTGACATTAAATAGATGCAATGGACGAGAATAGACGAGAATTTGATAAGCATTCTCCAGAAGGGAAATCTCGCAAAACATCGGAAACTCTCATTAATCATTAATGAGTGATGTGAAGATTCAAGGGTTCTGGGAAAATCCTTTTCTGAAATGGAGAAAAAATATTATCTCGAGTTTCATCTCAATTAAATAATGACTAATAAATCGTCACGCTTTTAATTCCCGTAAGAAGCAACAAGTGGATTTTGAAGCCGAATGAGGTCGAAAAGAAATGTCTCTTTATTGAAAAAAAAAAAAAAAAGAAAAAAAAAAGAAATCTTTAAAAATTTCCCAATATATTAGATCTGTAAATGTTTCCAATTTCCTTTGCGAAATAAACGATATTGGCTACTTTTTATGAAACCGTCTATCGCAAATCTTTAATATTTATGAAAGTTAGGATAGGAATAATCCCTCCCTAACCTCGTTGTGGAACAAAAGCTCACGTTCTTGCAGGCAATTAGTACTTCGATCATTTCAATTCATGTTCTGTGCCTGTTTGTGGTCATTACAACCTAGACTCAGTAAATATAATTTCTTTTGGATCACCCTTATAAACTTCCACATTTATCTAGTTGTTATATCAAGCTAAAATTTTCATTATGCTCTCATAAATAATTAAAAAAAAAAAAACTAAAAATAATTAAATATATTCCCAGGGGTCATCTTTTATTACTACGGTCTACGCCAACCGATGTTAATTTCCATTTTTGCTACTGTTTTGACATATATATAAAAGTATATATATATAGATATAGATATATATATAGATATAGATATAGCTATAGATATATAGATATATATAATTTTTAATATTTAAAAAAAATAATAATTTTTTAATAAAAAAATTCTTTATAAAAATTAAATTTATTAAAATATATTTTCTGATACAAAATTAAAGAATAAAGTTTGCATAATTTTTTGAAATTTTAACTAAAGTTTTTAAAAAATTAAATTTATTTTTACTTTTTAAATCTAAATTTTATTTTTTATTTTTTAAATCACAATTTTAATAGCAAAATTATTGAAAAAAATTATATAAAAAATAAAAATGTATGAAAAAGAATAAAAAATAATTTTATTAAAAAAAATATAAAAATTTATATTTTAATAAGAAAATTTTCATGTTTCAAAAATTGATTTTTTAAAAACTTGAAAAATATAAATTAAATTTCAATTTAAAAATAAACTTAAAAATATTAGAAATATATTTTTTAAGTTTATTTTTAAATTAAAATTTAATTTTTATTTTTTGAATTTTTAAAAATCAATTTTTGAAACTATTATAATTTTTTTTATAAATTTTTTAATAAAAATTATTTTTACTATTTTTTATGCATTATTATGTTTTATATAATTTTTTTGTCATAATTTTGCTATTATTCCAAATCTTTTATTACCACGATCTACGTCAACCGATGTTATTTCACATATTTTGCTACTGTCCCATTTAAGCACCAGGCGATGTTAATTACTTAACGTCTCCTTTTTGGATATTCTCACCATGTACTCATTTTATCCTCTGCAAACTACTAAAATGCTTTCCATTTAGTCTTGTCTGTTTTATTCTCGCCCAACCTCAGTCAGATACGTTTATTCCCAACTTTTCAAATCTAATATGAGGAATTTGAATCAGTAAATAACCTGAGGAGCAATTTCAATCATATGTGTGTCTTAAGTAGAATGATGAAAAATAATTGTATGACATCATTTAAATAATCTATATGTGGTCAAATGTCCTCGTCTGTGAAGTTATTATCACAATATTTCAGCCCCTGTGCCCTCCAGAATGTCAATCTGTAATATGCAGAATTTTGAACTGAAACCTACAGGGATTGAATGTTCTCGACCAACTCTCGATGCCAAGGAATTTCTTATCTTTGTTCCTTTATAGACACTGCTTGCTGTGAATCCATTTAGTACACACTTGCCGGCCCATGGACTGAAAAGCATACTTACTATGGCATCAAATTCCCAGACCAACACAGTAGTAAAGTAGAACTAGTTATTTGACTCTGGAAATAGCTAGATGTAACCTGTATGTTCTATTCTAAATTTAATTTCTTGAACTTTTTACCTCTGAAATTCTAGTCTGGTGTTTTGCTTATTTTCCACCTCTTATCTCCAAAGATTTTCATCTGTCTTCCTGAAGCATTTATTGTCCTTTCTCCTCACTAAACTCTTCTCGTCTCTTCCACTCCCAGTAACCTCTTGCGTCTTAGTGGCATTATTCCCATCTTCTCTCTTCCTGAATTCTATTCTTCTATTATCGTTTCTTCTCACTAAAGTCTTCTCATTCTCTTTCACTCCTAGTAACCCTTTACGTTTTAGTGGCATTATCACCATCTTCTGTCTACCTGAAACCTGTTCTTTTATTGTCCTTCCTCCTCACTAAAGTCTTCTTCTTCTTTTCCACTCCCAGTAACCCCCTTGTGTCATAGTGGCATTATCGCCATCTTCTGTCTTCCTGAAATCCGTTCTTTTATTGTCCTTTCTCCTCACCGAATATTTTTTTTTTGTCTTCTCTCCCAGTAACACTTTATGTCTTAGTGCCATTGCTTGAGGGGAAATCATTAAAAAAAGAAGTCACTCTCGGGTGGCATTCTTGCCTGATACAGATTTTGTTGCGTCGATTTAACCACAAAACATTTCCCCCGTGACAACAATGCCTGCGACGAAATATTTGCAAACCAATGATTTTTCAGTTATAATTTTTCCTGTGGCTAATATTCCTGCAATGTACTTTCGCAGACACAAATTTTCTGTAGATAAAAAGATACACAATTTATCTACAATTTGTTAAAATGATCTTTTGTTTGTTTATCTGTCGCGTCTGTCTTTTTTCGATAGGAAAACTTGCGCAAGCAAAAAACAAACAAGCAAACAAACCCAAGAGCGTTTACTTGGGAAAGATTGTTTAGTAAAATTACGCCTGTCATAGGAAAAGGAATTTCTATTTAATACGTACGATGACTCGAATTTCTAACCGTTAACCACTGTCTGTACTCGTACATGAAAATGGCAGCGGCTCAGTTGGCTCGTGTTCCCCCGCAGCCTAGAAACTGAGAATTTGTAAACAGCTGTCAGTGTTAATTGTAACTGATGACTAAATTTTAGTCTTCTGAATAAACTTTTATCAAATAACAGAGCTGTTTGTTTACGACTTAAAAGATAGAATCGGAAACAGAGAAGATAAATTTTATAGTAATTATGGGTTTTGTTTTCCGCACATTTAGGCTATGAATAAATTGCTCAACTTATAAACTTCGGGATAAGTAGACATTTTCCTTTCACGAATAAGTGATAAACAAACGCAATTCGAGGTAAAAGCGAATTATATCATGAGTGATTACTTGTGCAAATTTCAAAATTGACTTCATCTTCGTGGGCGATCATAGCTTTCAATAATATCCTGTCTTTTGTAGCTATTATTAAAGTTTATCTTTTTGTTATCGCTCGTAATTTTTGTTCTGCCAAAGATCTAGAAAAAAACCCGTTGTTGTTCTTTTATGTGCCATGTCCCTTCAGGTCGTGGGCGAACATGGCACTCCACAACATCCTGTCCTTTGTAGCTGTTGGAAAAGATTGTCTTTTTAATATCTCTCCTAATCCCTGTTCAGGCAACCGTTTACATAAGCTCATTCTTCTTCTATGTGGCGTGTACCTTGAGGGCCTGGGCGATCATGGCTCTCCACAATTTTCTGTCCTTTGTTGCTCTTAGTAAATTTTGTCGTTTTGATATCTCTCCTAACCTTCTGTTTTGCCAACCATTTATACACGATAGTTCTTCTTCAATGATCTGTGACTCCTTCAAGATGTGAGCGATCATGGCTTTCCACAACTTCCAGTCGTTTATATCTCTTAGGAAAGTTTTTTTTCTATCTCTCCTAATCCCTGTTTAGTCAAACCTGTGCAGAAGTTCGTTCTTCTATGTGCCATGTACTTTGAATTCCTGGGCGATCATGACCCTCCACAGTTTCCTTTGCAGCTGTTGTTTTTTATTATCTCTCCTAATCCCTGTTCAGGAAACCATTTACATGAGATCGTTATTCTTCTATGTTCTGTGTGTCTTGAGGCCTTGGGTGATAATGGCTCTCCACAGTTTCCTTTCTTTTGTAGCTCTTGTTAAAGATTGTCTTTAGCTATCTCTCCTAATCCCTATTCTGTCAATCCTGTACAGAAGTTCGTACTTCTATGTGTCATGTACCTTGAATTCTTGGTCGATCATGGCCCTCCACAGTTCCCTTTCCTTTGTAGCTCTTAGTAAAGTCTGTCTTTTGTTATCTCTCCTAATACTTGTTCTGCTAGCCATTTTCTTACGGTTGTTAGGTAGGTTATTCGCTGCTTGGTTTTGGTAAAACTCCAATTTTCAATTCGCATGTTCTGCTCTTTCTATTTCTAACAACCATACATTCTCTCTTTTTACAATGTTTAGTCTTTACATTTCACTATGGTTCACTATTTTCTATAACTGTTTTTATAAGTTCCTTTCTGTGATTGTGATCGCCGGTAGGGAATCCTGGAAGGACTCCTAATTCTCTCAGATTTGCTTCACTTCAAAGTTTGAATAAGTTTGGTTAGAAGATACTTTTAAACACGATTCATTCAAAAATACAAGAGATACGATACTCACTTTAGTTTTTATTATCCTTTTATCCCAAGCAAGACAATAAAGCCACTAACACAAAGAGTTTGAAAGTATAAGAAAAAAAAACTATTATTAAGAAGTATGAACAATAAAGTAAGATAAATCAAGAAGAGAGTGGATAAAGATTGACATTGCATTTACATTTTTGAAGATCAAAGATTCTTTTATCGCACTTCTTGCTTGTGGAAATCTCTTTGTTCCACAGAGAAGTAGTACGATAGAAGAAACTGTTAGTATAAAACTTACGGTTACATCTAGCTGTTTCAACTATAAAATGATGAAACCTTGCCGCCAATCTAGTACAGCGCATAAATTCATGAAGTCTAGGTACCAAAGAGGAAAGTTCATTAGAACAATTACTAGGAAAGTATTTTTTGAAAAGGACCAGGGAAGATACGTTACGGCGATAGGAAAAAGACCGAAACCGATATGCTAGCTCAGGACCAATAACATTGCAGATTCTTTGGATTTTATCAAGAATCTATGAATATATAGCACAAGCACCAAATCATATATGGTAACAATATTCAAAACAAGGAAGAATGGTAGAATTATAATTATGTAGGACAGATTCTAGAGAGATAAATTGTCTTGGACGACACAGTGAACCAATTTTCCTAGTAGCAGACCTTGCAATTTACTCTCGATAATCAATATTCATGTCGTAAATTTAGCGCTTACTACGTGGTTTTACTATTGAAACAAACATTTCTGAACAATTGTTTCCATTACGGCCGTGTTTATAATTCTACATAATTCTTACTTTCAGATTCCTCTCTCGTCTATGAATTCATCGATGGAAATTCTTGTTGACCGTCCTTAGGATTCTACCTTCTCCTACCCCCGCTCCATAACTGGGATCTCATGGTATCAACTGATTCCCACCATCTTGTTTATTTCTCCGGCCATGGACATTGAAACACAATCAACTTTCGTAGTTCATTTCTGTAATGTTTGGTAAGATTCCCTATTGTTCTTCATTCGTTATAAGTTGGTTCCAGTTGAAATTTGGCGCTGCTCTCGATAGTCAAGTATAAATACCTTCAAATCTTTATTTTTTTCAACCAGTGCCCGCATCAGGTTAGTTCAGTCAAGTTCTATCTCTGTATGAGAGAAAAAGTCAGTATGTAAATAGACGTCATAGAAAATATTTCTTTACATCAAATTTTCATAAAATATCTTGGGGTAGTAAGATTTCTCCAATGGAAAGCATTTATTAAACACAATTTCGATCCCGGTAACCTACAGGAAATTCCGAAGTGAACCCTTTAATCTACAACAGTAGACCTTGTTCCACTGCCCCTGTCTATGGATATCTCGCCCAGTTCTCACTGGGCGAGATATCCATAAACACTGATAACTGATACCTATCATACCCTGTAATATATGTTTAGATAAATAATTTTTATTTGTAGTTGTGATAGAGTTGACAGAAAACACTGATAACTTTCAGGAAGTGGGTTGAGAAGAGATATTATGAATACCCTTCATATTTAATGTGCATTTAAACAGCAAACCTTCTTTACTACATGTTTGATTAACGACGACAGACAACGTTTTCTCTTAATTTTTAAGTTTACATAATTTCCTTATCGTTAGGACTGTCTCAGTTACTGCTCGCTTATTTCTACTGAGTTCTAGTACACACTACCCGACCCATGGATTGAACTCACAATTACTATGTCATCAAATTTCTACGCGTCAATAGCCTAATGAATTAAGCGTATGTTCAATAATTTGAGCAAATAACGGAGCAGTACTAAAAAGTTCGAAGTAGATAAGACATCCATGGAGAGAGGCAGTGGAAGGAGAACAGTCAAACCCCCGTAGATTAAACAATGGGTTCAGTTCAAAAATATACCTAATGAAGGTCGGAGAGCACAACGGACGAAACGTTATGCTTAACAAAAACAAAGATCGAGACAATAGTCCGAATGTAAACAGTGTGAATAATGATAACACCTCATCACAGAAATTCAGAGAGAAATTCATGAACGATTTAGGAAAATGCATGAAGTAATTTTATGGGATACTTATAGAGGTTACCGGTATATGACTATTTAGCGAGTGACACGCCGATAATTCGGCAAGAAGACATGGGATGATAGGTGAGCAAAAATCAGGACAATAAGATTAGTTGTAAGAAAATGAGACTTGCTTTCTTTTCAAAATTAGAGCTGTCGTGAAGTAAAAGTAGAAAATGTGATTCCGCATTTTTAGCAGGAGATAAAATTTGAAAAGGTTATACCAGTAATTTGAGTATTTGAGAATATACAAACAGGTTTTAAAGCAAAAGCGACATGGATTATAGAAAAACACAGATAACGTTTAGGAAGTGGGTCGAAAAGAGAATATTATGAATACACTTCGTATATAATGTGCATTTAAACAGCAAACCTTCTTTACTACATGTTTGATTAACAACGATAGACAACGTTTTCTCTTAATTTTTAATTGTACATTATTTGCTTAAGAGTAATTATTTCTGGATCCAATGAATAGAAATATTTAAATTTCTGTGATTGAGAGCATTCAACAGTAATAATGGACATTGTCAAAACCAGGGAAAACTATTAATTTTCAAAGTTTGAATGATTTTAAAAATTCAGG
This sequence comes from Acanthosepion lycidas, assembly GCA_963932145.1. NCBI lineage: Eukaryota > Metazoa > Mollusca > Cephalopoda > Sepiida > Sepiidae > Acanthosepion > Acanthosepion lycidas. Next base: position 122,108,168 of record OZ010583.1, read on the forward strand.
AGTGCACACACACACACACACACACACACACACACACACACACACACACACACGCTATTAAATATATTCATATGCATTTAGGATATTGTCTTCGCTAATTCGTGTTTACCATCGATTACACATGCGTATATTTACATCCATATACCCCCAATATATATATATGTGTGTGTGTGTGTATTGGCAGTGATGACATTTCCAGATCCAAAGGACATTCTGGACCAGAGATCGAGTTTTGAGCTCTTGCTTACATATTAGAAAATATGGACATTTCAATTAACCCCACACCATAGATTTATAATACCCTTGCTTTCTCCTTCTTCTCCTCCTCCTCCTCCTCCTTCTTCTTCTTCTTCTTCTTCTTCTTCTTCTTCTTCTTCTTCTTCTTCTTCTTCCTTCCTTCCTTCCTTCCTTCCTTTCTATTACGCCCAACATCGTGCGTTTTTTATTTATTTTTGAAAATAATAATATAACGTTCATTAGTTTTTTTGTTTTTTTTTTGTTTTTTTTAAATAAAGCGTTAAGAGGTAATTTGATAAAAAATCCCCTAAAGACACCAATATATATATATTCTCATCAAACAAATAGTTTCGATATGATGTTAATACACCCACAAAAACACTAGAGTACTAGAACAAAACCAAAGTTACAGTGGCTAAGGCGATAAATGTAATTTATGCCTTGGAGAAAAAATAATTATCTTAAAACAGTTAAATAACCTTTTAAACAAGAGAAATGAATTGATGGTCACATGTAGGCATAAAAATAAAGATCTGTGGAAATACGTTGATCCAGATTAAATTTGCTGTAAATTATAAGCTTTTTTTTTTAGAAAATTGTCTTCCGTTCATTTATCATATGTCACGCATATAGAATTTTTAGGGCAATTTATTTAAATGGTAATTTTTTCTATAGATTTACTTCAGTCTATTTTAATATATTATTTTAAATAAATACCATTAATCCTCGTTTATTTAAAATATAAAATAAAATATTAATCCCCGTTTATTTTAAATACAATATAACCTTTTTTTTTTAATAAAAGCCCGTAATCCCCCTAAAATATATGTTCTGCGCCAGAATTGCGTTAACCAGAAATTTTTGTTAAAATTTAAATTATCTAACGGTCAGTCTCTACCCAGCACCTGAAGATTGCGTTGTGCATGAAACTCCAAGTCGTGCTAGCACTGAGAGATAATATATTTGCTTACGCGAAAGAGGAAAGTTATAGATTCCTAACTTTCCCAAGGGCATTAGTGCTAAATAAACATAACCAGTCTAAGACTTTGAATTCTTCCTGCCAAATCCATTTTCACACAAAATAATCATTTACTTGTAAAGTTTCAGTAAATACCTGACTCATCGTAATATGCTCTATCTTCATCAGATCCGGAGCAGGGTACTATTGGTACATCTGGGCCGGCGCTGCGCAGTACCTGCCTTACTATTCTTGAGTGAATTCAGAAGTGTCTTCTCGGCATTGTGGGTGGAAGATCTATTCGGTCAACTTCTTACCAAGAATACCTAAATTATGGGATAGACTTTCGAGTGAATTCTTCCGTGATCTATACAGTCTTAACCGTTTTAAGTCCAGGATTACATTTCCTACATAAACTACGCTTCTTACCTTATCCTCTTATGGAGAATAATCTGACGTCAACGTTTAACGCGTGTGACTTAACTCAGAATTATCCCGTTAGGAATAGTAGGATATTCATATCGCAAGCAGATATGATTTTTGCATACGGACACACGAATGGTGATGGACGTGAGGCTGCACCGCTGTATCAGATTGCGTTTCCAGACCGAAACTGTAGAGCGAGGAAGCTCGATTGTACATTTAACAGCGTCTACTGTAAATTTTAAGCTTAATAACTCAAGAATTTGCAAACATATGTTTATATGGACGTTTGATCTTCTTTCCGTGCGAGAAACCCGCCTCCAAAGTTTGTAAAAGTTTTTTTGATACACCCTATATATATATATATATATATATATATATATATATATGCAAAAATTTCAGATAGAGTATATCTGTAAAAGGACAATATCAATAAAGACAAAAGGAAAACTTACTTTAGTCGACGGGGTTCGTCGATTAAGACACTTTATCAAAGCAAATTGAATTCGTAGAGAACGAGATAATACGAGATTATCATGGGATTTTCAAGTAAAACAATTTCCATTCATAAAGCCCGTCAGAGGATAAAACGTGTAGGCTAAGATAAGCATTCCTTTTATCTATATATATATATAGAGAGTAATATATATATATATATATATATATATATATATATAGAGAGAGAGAGAGTAATATATATATATATATATATATATATTAGGTTGGTGCAAAAATAATTTTGTTTTCTCATGTATGTTACTAGGTGAGAAAACGACATTATTTTGCACCAACCTAATATATATATATATATATATATATATATATATATATATATATATACACTGCGTGCCAAATTATTATCGAGATAACTTTTTTCTAATATATCAAAAAACAGTCCAATCAATTGGATACAAAATTTTAATACAATGTTGGCAATATTGAGCTGTGCAATCACTGAAATTTTCATATTGATCTGCGCAATATAAACAAACTGGCACCATATTTGTTATCAGCACGGTGATTTGAGCGTGCCAAATTATTAAAAAGGTTTAGTAAAATTCCCAGAATTGAGCAAACAAAACGTTTCTTAATGTTGAAAGGTGAATGTTTATGATCAAAAGAAGCTAATAAATAAGATAATCAAACAAATAATAACATATACAAACAAAGGCACAGTTTTAAACAAATTAATAGGGAATGTGCTTTCCCTGTTTTGAAATTACTTGAAAAAGTCGACGATCCATAGAATTTGTTAATTGTAGGATGTCGCCTGCTGTAATGCCGCGAGATATGTCAAGAATTACTTCCCACAACTCAGCGTTGCTCCTGAATTTTCGTCCATTGGCGTACAGTCTTCGTTTCATGATGCTCCAAATGTTTTCGATTGGGTTCAAATCCGGAGAATTTGATGGCCACTTCAGTTTTCGAGGTCCATCGAAGCCTAACTGTTTCAAATATTCAGTAGTCTTGTAAGCAGCATGTGAGGGAGCATTATCTTGCATAAAAACAATGGCCCTTCTGAAGGCAAGTCTTTGCCTTTTCATCCACGGTTCAAGATGCTCCTTCATAAACGCTATGTATGCATCAGCAGTCATTTTTATGCCATCTGGTACTCTCCATGGGCCCACTAATGTGTTTCCAATAATATCACCCCAGATCATTATGCCTCCACCGCCTTGTTGGCGTCTCAAACGCTGATGGCGATTCTGTCCGTTCATTACCCAGCCTTTGCACCATCTATCTGGCCCATCAAGTGTTGCTTGAGTTTCATCTGTGAACAAAACTTCAGATAAATCAATCTTCATATTGTCCTCGGCCCATTTCAATCGATTTTGAATGTGATTTCTCGTCAAAGGAGACTTCGATACAGGTTTGACTGTTGGTGCTATTTCCCTCAGATACCGACACCAAGTACTTTTAGACACAGTAGGATCCCCAATACGACTGCAAAGCTCTTGACTGGTAAGTCCAGGGTTCTTCGTGGCCTCTCGTTTAAGTCGTGACATGAGACGACGTGAAATAACCCCCGGCTTGCCTTTATATGCCCTTTTGCGTACTTGTGTAGGGTCGGTGGAGAATTTTTCACTGTTTGATGACACTTCCTATCATTTTTAAAATCTCTAGGGTAGATTTACCTTTTGAGAGTTCTGAGGTAATAGTTTTCTTTTCAGCATCACTTAAACTGCTTTTACGGCCCATCTTTTCACTAAATTCTTATACTTTTCTAATAATTTGGCACGCTCAAATCACCTTGCTGATAACAAATATGGCGACAATTTTTTTTACATTGCGCAGATCAGTAGGAAAATTTCAGTGATTGCGCAGCTCAATGTTATATCATCACTACAAAAACAGTCATTTTGTTTCAACACTTCTCGTTTCTTGTCAAGTGATGGTGTTTATTGTAAAATAAAAAAGTTTTAAAGAGTTCAAAACCAACCATTACCCGTACTAGGGGCAATATCTTTACATAAAATGTAATAACCAATCAAATTACAAGTATATGTTAATTCAAATAACACAACAATGGACCCTAAATACAATTTATTAATGCCTTAAATTTAATATTAGATTTTATTGCAAATCAGGATAACTAATTAATCTTCAATTTTATTATTTAATTGAAAAATAAAAGTTACGAATATTAAACTATAAAAATATCCAAGTATCAAGTCTAGAATCTTATTCAAAGAAAAAACGGAGAAAATAGGCCTAAATTTATAAGCATTGTTCTTATTAATATTATTGTGATGTCCTTCCTCTAAAGAGTCTTTCGCCTACTATAAGATTAGTAATAGAGATGTCCTTAGGGGAACAGTCAAATAGATTGAACGCTGGGTCAACCGACACACACTGACTAGTCTTCTGTTGTACTTACTGTTTAATATATGATTAATCTGCAACACTTGTTTTGAGGCATTAAAGTTAACCAACCATTTCCTGCCGCAGTCATCAACCAATTGGGGGTCCATTTCAAGACCAACGGCCAGGTTAGGTTTGTCAGATATATATATATATATATATATATATATATATATATATATATATATATATATATATATATATATATATATATATATATATATATATATATATATATATATATATATCGTCACACATTATGAAATGAACAAAGTCCGACAATTATTTTAAGAAATGCTCCTCTGTGGGGAAATCGGTAAAAATCGGTTATATGACGGTTCCGTATAGGATACAGGTTCGATTCCTGTAGTAGGACGCATATTTTCTATAACCATTTCTCGGACATTCAGGCTGGTAAAGGTTGTTAATACTGTTTATTATAAACAGAGCCTTTACTTAAATATTTCTATCTATAAAAAGAATGTATGAACATAAAAACGTCGATATATTTTATGCTTTTGTTTTCAGCTCTTTTCTTGTGAAAATATAAGATTTTCCAAGAATAGTGAAATGTAAGAACCTGAGCGGAAATTTACCGTGAATGGTCGAGCGATCAAAGCACTTTCTATATACTTTCGCCTTACGTTAAGTTACGTTCTCTTTTAATTAAACACATTTTTATAAATCGAAATTTTTTAAACGTAATGGTGTTGTTTTGGCTAACATCCCTTTCATGTTAATATAATTCAAATTCTTTGAGGTTTCTCCTGTGTATTCCTTGTTATACCTATTACAGGTGTTAGAATAAATTACCCCTTCAAGATTAGCTTATTATTATTATGTTTTGCATTAATTATTTTTTTCATCGTTTGGAAATAGGTGTATTATACAAGGTGCGATGGATATATTGTCGACTAAATTACACACAAATGAAAATAACACTGGCATCTCGTTTAACAGATATATTTACCAAAATTACACAAAAATATTTTATATCTTTATACTAAAGTGTAAATGTCTTCAATAAAATCGCCATTGTTTCAACCACGGCCTCCAAACGACTTCGGAATCTTCAGCAAATCTTCTGGGCGGTCTCCTTGTTTAAATTAGTAAATGCTGCCATAATTATTGCCTTCAGTTCATCTTTGGTATTACAAGGAGTTTTGTTGGTCTCTCGTTCAACTGCGCCCCATTCAAAATAATCAAGGGATTGCAATTTGGAGAGTTATTTGACCAGATGTAAAGGGTGATGTAATCTCAGAAATTGCCTGACAGCTATAACTGGGTTTTCCTGCTTTGGGTGGCATGATACAGAATCCTGTTGCCAGAAAGAGGTTCTTTCAGCAGTCACACACTTGACCCATAGCAGTAGTACCTCCTCAAGGCACTTGAGGTAGGCCTTTGTGTTGAATCTGAGACCATGTGGAAAGATGAATGGAGGCATAACTAGTGATCACTTCAAACACCTTCGTAATCACCATTAGACTCATTCAACTCTTTTCGAACCCTCTACATTGTCCTCAGATTGACACCCAAAATCTCTGAAATTTTTGCATCGGAGCTACCGACGCGAATGCCAAGCTGTACAGCATGCCGTTTCTATGGAGTGAATTACGTCATGGTTCTCTGTTTCTCACAGACAGGTGCCCAACTGACCCTACTATACTGTTCAGTTGACAATATCAAAAAATGCGCGAAATTTAAAAAATAGAATATGGCGAGAATTTACCAATCACACCCTGTAATATAAGTTAAGTTTAGAGAAATACTTTTTATTTGTAGTTGTCGTGATTAGATTTGACAGAGTAATATATCTTGTTTCAGTTAGATGGGTGATTCTTTTATTTTGAAATATTTTACGAGTTTTCTATTTCCTGTTGAATATGAAATAATTAGGGTAATTATTACAAGTGGCTTATAATTAGAAGTAGCTTAAAAGTATTTCAGTGTACTTTGTCGCAATATTTATTACAAAGTTTCGGCCGTTGTATGCTCCAGCTTTCGTCAGTTGTTGGGAATGTCGAACTGAACCCTTTATTTCGCTCACTGGGGTCGACTGTTCTTGTTCCACGTGCCATATTTAATGGATGTCAGTTATCTGTTATCTCCTGTTAACCCCCTTGTCCAAGTTCTCCACTGCCTATTGAATTCACACTGTTTAGGTCCTGTCACTGGATGTAACTAACGCCTTTATCCACTGTGCCATGTGTCCTTGAGGACATATGTGTATGAATTTCTGGGTATTATAAACCTAATGGCTTCAGCAACCATTTTTACCAGTGCACATATTGCAATTTTTGCTGTTATCAAATATGTTTTTACCAGAGCTCATATTATAATTTTTGTTGTTATTATCGCTTTTCTGTGGCACTCCTTATTACTGGTTCCCATATTGTATTTATTTCTAATGTAAATAGTGTACATAATACCTCATCTCACAAATATGGACAGATATTCAATGTACTTCTCGTCATTGTGAAATGAGTAGCCACCAGCCTAAATCAAGAAATCCTAATGAAAAATAATTATACTCCTGTTATCTGTCGAAATGGTCTTATATCACCGTGCTCACATGTAAATTTGTCCGGAAACAATGAAGAAAAAAATGTATTTTGAATTTGTATAATTCATAAACTCATAACAATAATTTTATTTCAGAACATCATAAAAGTAATTATTGTTGCTTTCATTAAAATTTAGACGTTTTCTATTGCAGCGCAATTCAAATCGATAAACGAATTGTAATCGTATGCAAATTGGTGATTACTCCCCAAAGAATTGCATGTATCCACCTTTAACCCCAAGTTAGATTAAGAGTGTAATAACAAGAAGTGACAGTAACGTCAGTATATTTGAAATTTAATAAATTTCAAAATTGGTCTTTCATGATTTTATCTCGAATAATGAAAAATATGACTGAAACGATCGAAGTTTTTTCCTACTCTTCGGATTAGTCAGTTATGTACCACGCGTGATACACGCTTAGGAGATAATGTATCATTCGATACATGACTGACGAGGCAGATTTTTTTTCACGCAGTAGGTTTCCATTCTTTTCTACGGTAGACCTGTTACCATCTAAAGCTATAGAACCCAGTCTGTTCTGATATTTACCCATAGCTGGGAGGGGGGCAAGAAGATGATTCATACCTCCCCCGTTGTTTAACTCAGTGCTACCCAAAGTGTATTACACGTACCGGTGCACGGAGAGTTTCAAAAAAAAAAAAAAAAAAGTAACAGTTGTCCTATTCGACGCCACAGAAGACTGCCGGGATATCTTACTCGTTTTTATAAACCTTTTCATTTTAGTCTTAGATTTATTATGGTTAAATATTTCAATTGCTCACTCATATTGCAATTCATTGCTATACAACTAACAAATGCGATATAATGAACAGTAAGAGAGTGAAATGAAATAAGTATACTAACACAATCATGATGATGTGACTGTGAAAATTGGATTACACTGACTTTTTAATTTTTTCGGGGGTTACTTACCTTGAAGAAAAAGGATTTGTACGTACGAATGACGGTCTGAAATTAATGCCTCCTATTTATTCCGGAAAATATATTGCGATAGAGCAAATATTCAACAACGTAAAGTTATTCTACCGCAGAGTCCAGTGCTACTCAAAACTAAGAGACTGAAATTATTTAACCAGTTAGCTCATGGTGTTCAATTTATTTTAGGGAGAGGGTTACGTAAAATGTTTATATTTTCTGACCAGTCTGTAGATGAGTGGTCTAAAGCAGTGCTTCTCAAAGCGTGGTCTATATACCGGTGCCGGTACGCGAACCATTGTTCGCCGCTACGTAAAGTGTTACCAGGAAATCTAGAACCGGTAGTCACATTCCATGGCACTAGAGACTGCCGGGATATCTGACTCGCTTTTGTTGTTAAACATTTTCATTTTAGTTTTATTTTCAATTACACACTCATATTAAAAATCATTGCAATACAGCTAACAAATGCGATATAATGAACAGCAAATCAGTGAAATGAAATAAATATACTAACACAATCATGATGATGTGACTGTGTGGGAACCACACCAAAGAATACCAAAAGACCATTTTTATGGATATATATATATATATATATATATATATATATATATATATATATATATATATATATATATACAAAATCAATATAGAATTAAAAAAGAAATGACGAAACTTTTATTATATTCTTTGTATATTTCTGGTATAAATGGATAATACTACAAATATTCAAATAATATTTTCTCCGGTCGTTATTATATAATCAACCATTGCCAATGGTCAACCTTAGATGAGAACCGTGACGCCTGACGTCTCACCACCAACCCTGCTGTCTCATTTGAAAACACCTGCAGGGTCGCTCTCAGGCAGACGTGGAAGTACTGCAACGCTATGCCATCGAGTCCAGGCCGGACTTTCAGCTGCAACTGCTGCGACCGTGTATGCCTGAACCGCAATGGACTTATCAGACACAAATGTGCCTGCAAGCGACGTGTACAGACTCCCTCTTGATTTCGTTTGGCGAAGCCAAACCATAATGATTATATAATTATATGGCATAAATAATGTACCGGTCCTTGGCATATTAGGAAGACTTTTTAGGTCAATGAAGACTAACTTACAATGATCTGTCTATATTACTGAGATGAGGTATTATGTACACTATTTACATTATTCGGACTATTGTCCTCATCTTTGTCGCCATATTTATTACAACGTTTAGGCCGATGTACGCTCCGGCCTTCTTCAGGTGGTTGGAATTTCGAATTGAACCATTTATTTCGCTCACTGGCACAGTGGATAAAGGCGTTAGTTAGATCCAGTGACAGGACCCAAAGAGTGTGAGTTCAATACCCAGTTAAGGCAGTGGAGATCTTGGATAGGGGAATTAGCAGGAAATAACTGTTCTTTTCTATTACTATTCTTGCCATATTTACACTGATTGCTTATCGTTAATACCCAATACAGGTATTGAACTCACAATCACTATGAACCAATACTTCACGAACCAATACTTCACGAACCAATACTTCCCGGACCAATACTTCACGAACCAATACTTCACGAACCAATACTTTCATCCACTAGTCTATTATCCTTGTATCAAAATATTGGCTCTTTATTGCTGATGAGAACTGGTTGGTCAATAATCGAGCATTGTTAATGGGAAAAATACAAGGAATCCCTTCACATGAACAGTGGAACGATTTCCATTACCAGAGTTTTCATTAAGTGGTACGGACAATGATATTCGACATTTCTATCGGAGTTATTTATTTCCGAGTCACAGTGATCGTTAGTTTGAGAATCCGAGTTTATTCCGGTTCGAGGATGTTTATTCCGACTATCTGTTGTCCAATTCCCAGTTTTTAATGGATCGTTAATTTTGTTTAAGAAAAGTAACCAAATAAGAATAAATGTATAAGAAATGAAGGTTTTAAAAACATTGCATAGATAAAGAAGTTTAATTTAAAATTCAACACTTCAAACAAATTAAATAGAAGAAAAGTAAATACAAATAAAAATAATTTTAAATGTTTGAAAAAAATGTGTTGCATTTATAAAATTATCTGTTCGACGGTAGTTTTGACTACGAGGAAAATATTTATCTACTAAAAAATAGTTTTTCAGTTTAGTAGGTTTTGACTTTCATAAAATGATGGGTTGGGAATTTGGATTGGCTTGGGGCCCAAAAAATGAGACGGAATGATCAAGGCGTAAATAAATCGTGATTTTATCTAAGCGGTCATAAAAGAGGTGGTTCCGCTTTTCAGTCTTTGGCAAGGGACAGAGTAGAAAAAATGTTTTCCTATATAAACATTTTTGGGGTATTATAGGCCATTAAAATACATTTTACACACACACACACACACACACACATATATATATATATATATATATATATAAGATCTGGAGCATTATTCTTTGCGGTATGCTAATATTTTAGCGAATCAGTAAAGTTATAACAGAATAATTAGTAAAAATATCAAAATCCATCGTAGTAATTAAATTATTCCGATAAATATAAGAATATTCATCATCAGATCGACAAGATCGAGATATGTAAAAGATATCCCAGATAGACAGATATGAGAAAGATAAAAATAGAAAAATGAAAAATAAGAAATATAAAAAATACAAAATAAAAAAAAACAGCAAAATAAATTGACCTAGAAATGTTATTTTTGGGGGCTTATATTATGAAGAGAGGGCATAGAATATTTACATATTTATTATTTAAAGAACGCAAAACTAGTTTGGATAATAACCTACAATCATTATTCAGTAATCCTTCCAAAACTGAACTAAATTTAACATAAAAAATATAATTAAAAAAATAATCTACACTGCACAAGAAATCTTATAAGCTTTACAAAGATTCTTCGGATACTATAAAGTTGTTCCATAGTTTTAAGAATAAAAATAAGACCATTTCTATCCAATTCGACATAATAGACTTCTACCCTAACTTGTCTGTGATATCTAAATTCCATTTCATAAAATTCAGTCGATCTGATGAGATGAATATGCTCATATTCATCGAAATAAATTAAGTACTGACTATGGATTATTCTTATAACTTGTTCTGTATAATACATTCAACATTCATATGAATAGATAAAAGCTCTCTTTGGAAAATCCGTGTCAATTACAATTACGTATTATATATATATATATATATATATAGATATATATATATATATATATATATATATATATATATATATATATATATATATATATATATATATATATATGGTAAATGCTGCCATAATCCTTGCTTTCAGTTCATCTTCAGTCTTACAAAGTCAAGGGAATTGTTGTCTGGGGAATTAAATGGCCATATATAAGGTGGGATACTTTCGCAGAAATTGCCTGACAGCTACGATTGGGCACTCCTGTTTGTATAGTATGGTGCAGAGTCCTGTTGCCAGACATACAGTCTTCCAGCAGACACCATCTTGATCCAGGGCAGCACTACTTCATCGTCACGTGATATAGGCTTCCCTGTTGAACTTGAGTCACTGTAGGCAAATGAATGGACACATAACGTCGCCATCATTAGTAATCACTCTAAACACCTTCGTAATCATCATTACACTCATCCAAATCTTTCCGAATCCTATGTACTCTCCGCAGATTAGCCCACTTTGAAATATTCATATTGCAGTATCTGGCGTGAATGCCAAGCAGTACAGCATGCCGTTTCCAAATTTCTGGCGCAGTAAATTGTGTCATGTTACTCGTTTTCTTGCGATGTGCAGTCGACAAAATCAACAACAAAAAACGCGCATGCGCCAAAAGAAAAATAAAATACAGGGACAATTTACCCATAACACTCTGTATATATATATATATATATATATATATATATATATATATATATATGAAGCTCAGACACTAATATTCAATGGTTATAATTTATTACATTGGAATCGTAATCACGATCCAATTCATCAGATCTACAAATTCAAAAAGAAATCGGAAAATATAACTCCGGGTATAAAAATCAAAATTTTAGTGAGACTGTATGTGTGGTGTGGGAGTGGGACTCTGTCCTGGACATTGATTTCTAACTGGATTCTATCCTCTTGGGAATTTATATATATATATATATATATATATATATATATATATATACTGACCACTAATATTATCTATCTATCTATTGACCACTAATATTATATATATATATATATATATATATATATATATATATATATATATATATATATTAGCCGTAAAGTATTTTCTTTTAAAGTTTAGTTTTTAGTGTTATATTATGAATCTTTAACTTTTATATATTTAATTATTTTTTACCTATAATTATATTTTTATAAGAATGCTTTGTGAAAGTCCCTCAAAGAAAAATGGCTGAAATATATGGCTGGCCGTCCGTGTGTCTGACTAATAGGGTAACTATTCGCTCCCTGTCGCAGACGCTGGCTCAGGCGAAATTGCACTTCTTCAACATGTAGTTTTTACTATAATTATGCTGAGTGGATATTATTTACTCTTTGTGAATCGAAGAGCAAATAATCTGATGTGATTAACAGTTCGAAAAAACCGAGTACGTTGAAACTCTCGGTCACGATGACTCGTATCTTTTGAACAGTTCCGTCTACCCAAATTCACTAACAGGGATTGGGAAAACGCGTGGAATGATTTTTATGCTATTTCAGACAGTGTCGGATGCTGGGATCGTTTCCTCATGTCAATATTATCAAGAGGTCACCTGACAAATGGATTATTGTTAGATTCGAACCCAGGTCTTAAAGGCCGAATACTAACGTTTTAACTACACGCTTATATTTAGAAAACAAAACTTTTTGACTGCACCCTGCTAACAGTGTCGTACTAATTTATATTTAGGAAATACTTGTAAAATACATTACACACACCAGATGCATTCTATGGCCGTATTGTCAAAACGGTCGCCTGCTGAAAGTGTATTGAACTGCCTCAGGAGAATTTAACTTCTTCTGGCTGCGAATTGATCGACTTATATACGAGATATTACAGGAGAAATGAACATTCCATGTGAGACAGAAGTTAAAAGCGCCTCCTTGACGCAAATATTACACGAAACTCACTAACTCTTCCAAAATGGCTGCGGTAGAAAGACGTTACAGAGTGTGTGGAACACAATTCATGAAGCGATGTCAGAACGTGCCGGAGGGCGTAATGGCCTCAGTTTTATCGTCTGCATCAGATTCCCTACCGTTTTAAAATGGTCGTCGTAGATTTCAAAGGAATGCCCGTAACCCTAGAAAATTGGACAGGAGAGGCAATAAGGAACCGCTGAATGCGTTTTCCAACGAACAAGCGTCGAAACAAATAGGCAATTTCGAGCGAAACCAATATTTCTATTACGTTTCGGACTAATTCCAATTCTTTACTATGATGGCAGCTAACGTAACCGTTTCTCTCATTAAGAATCGATATATTGACGCTGAATGCAGGAAGGCAAGAGTCTCCCCCGCTTGGAACATACAGTTCTGAGAAAGTATCGGAAGCTGGGAAAAGCTTGTGTGTGCTTGCAGACCGTCGGTCGAGGACAGGATGTCGGTAGTTCGATAGCCTCCTATCCAGGTGATTTGCCTGCTAGGGTCGATATAACACGTTCAGAAACTAATTACAGTAACCGGGTGGTACATTCACATATCGATTTTTAAATTCTCCTTTTCACCCGTGGGCTTACAGCTAAAATGATTGGATGGGACTTTCCAATCAGAGTGAGTGGCATCAGAATCCCAACCCTAACCAGAAGACCACAAATCATATAATTGGCACCTGTCCAGCAAACATGCAAATCCGCCTCCTAAAGTCTTCTTAACCTAACAGACATGGTTAAAGAGCAGAGGAAAGCCTTGTCCATCAACCAAGTGTATAAAAAGTTGGATTAAAGTAACGTCGAAGTATACACATTTTAGTAAGCAGCATTTGATAAACAAACACTATTATCTTTATACAGAAAGAATGAAAGTAACTCTGGAAATCATGCTTGTAGCTAACCAAACTTGATTGGTATTTTATGTGTCCCCTTAATACGTGGGTGATCATGGCTCTCCACAACTTCCTTTGTAGCACTTAGTAAGATTTTTCTATTCACCATATTTCTCAATACTAGTTCTGTCATCCATTTCCATTGTCAGCTTATTCGATATTTCCTTCAATGTCCTGTGAGTGTTAAATTTTCCAAGCCTTCTTTTCTGCTTATATATTCTCTAAATTTCAACTGTCTCTTTTTTATTCTAATTATAAGCATCCTTTTTGTTTCCATTTTCCTTAAAACATTCCTCGTTACTCACATGCTCCGTCTATGGGATTCTTAGCATCCTTCTGTAGAACCAGGTGTCTGTTGCTTCATCCGTGGGGAATTTCACCAGCATTCACTGCCATATAGTAGGACTGATATTACGTACCATTTCAGCTCTTTTTCATTTGTCTTATCTAACTGTTCCTGTTTCTTAATACTTTGCTTAGGTTTTGGAAGGCATCTTTCGCTATCTCAAAGCGTACTTCGGATTTCGATCTCATATTTTCCGTCCTCTATTAAAACCGTTACCTGATATTTACATTTTCGTAGATCCTTGATTTTTGTTTCTCGGAGTTTGTATCTATTAGGTTGGTGCAAAAATAATGACGTAATAATGCCGTTTTTTGACGTATTTTTAACGTCAAAAAACGACATTATTACGTCATTATTTTTGCACCAACCCAATAGAAATGTTCCTCTTACTGACAACTACACAATTCTTACAATTGATGTTTAGTCCTTTCTTCTCACTTTCCAAGTCCTCTTGGAGTTCTTAACAATATTATCTTCATATAGGCAGAATGAAAGTAATACCGAAAAACATGCTTCTAGTTAAACAATTAGCAAATAATGTTTTGATTAGCAAATAATTTTTTGCGTTATATAGAAAGGATGAAAAGAACGCTAAAATACGCACTTGTAGCTGATCAATATTTGATTACTAAACAATATCATCTCCATATAGAAAGGATGAAAGAAACTGAGAAAAAAAGGTTTGTAGCTTATCAATTTTTGATTAATGACAAATATGATTTCCCTATAGAACGGCTGATCGTAAAACCTGAAAAAGCTCCAACAGAAACGAACCAAATAAATCTGAGCGAATAGATATCTCTTTCTTTCTCTAAAAAAAATTGTGAAATTATATACAATATGCCCGAGGGAGCGTTGAAAAGTTCTCAGCCAGACCAGCTTCTCAACGTTTGACAACATAACCAGAAGTGGCTTTTTGGGTAGGAGAAATATATTTTTGGTTGGGACGGGAAAATTGCAGCTCCTCCATATAGAATGGATAATAATGTTCGTTAATCAAATATTGATTAGGTATAAGTATGTTTCAGACAGTGGCTTTTATTCTGGCTGCTCTTTATTTGAAGAAACTGACGGACTACTATATCTCAGGTGATTCGCCTCACTTTAAGTTGTCTTGCGACAAACGATACTTTAAAAATGTTCAATACCATACATTGAAGATAATTTTCTCTTGAAGAAATGTAATCTAAAAGAGTTTCCCTTCCTACATTCATATATATTTTACTTAGGTTAAAATATTTTAAAATATGGAATTGAGAATATTGTCTCTTGGAACCACCTGAAGATTGTGTGATATCCGTATAAGCAATTGGAAACTTCGTGGAATGGCGACGATATCTGCATACCGTTTATATATATATATTGACCACTAATATTATCTATCTATCTGTCTACACACACACACACACACACACACACACACACACACTATATATATATATATATATATATGTATGTATTATAAATTAATTGATTTAAAATATGGTTTTTCAGCTATTTGTAAAAATTAAAATATCTAGAACACCAGATTATATATCTTACTGTTTTTTCTTTTTATTTATATATACATATGTAAGTATGTATGTATGTATGTATGTATGTATGTGTGTGTGTTTAATATACAAGGCTCAAACACTAATATTCCATGGTTATAATTTCCGATTTCTTTTTGAATTTGTAGGTCTGATGATTTGAATCGTGATTACGCTTCCAATGTAATAAATTATAACCATGGAATATATATATATATATATATATATATATATATATATATATATATATATATACAGAATATAAAAGGGTCTAACACTATAATTTCCGATTTCCTTTTGAATTTTTATGTCTGATTAATTGGATCGTTATTACCACTCCAATGTAAAAAATTATAAGCATGGAATATTAGTGTTTGAGCCTTTTATATTATATTCTTACTCTGCCCTGGACATTCAGGTCTAAGTGGATTCTATCCTCTTTGTAATTTATATATATATATTTATATATATATATATATATATATATATATATATATATATATATATATATATATATTGATCACTAATATTATCAATCTGTATAATATATATATATATATATATATATATATATATATGTGTGTGTGTGTGTGTGTGTTTGTGTGTAACAGAGAAATAATATATATATATATATATATATATATATATATATATATATATATATATATATATATATATATATACGCGACAGAAAGATTTATTATCCATGGCATATAGATCATAGCAAACATAAATGTAAAGGATTATCCTAAAGAGTGGAAAGCTGTTTCCTTTGATGATTTTCTTCAGCGGCATATCAACGTCTCTATGGGTTAATTAATACCGAAATCTAAATATTTTGAAAACAATTTTATGGCTTCAGTTATGTATATTTGGGACACATTTGCATGCCTTTAACTACAGATAAATGTATTGCTTTAAATATGTATTGTTGCTCATTTTACAAGAAATAGGTTTTGTTGGTTGGTTGATTTTGTTTAGGGCCATATCAACTTCTAGGTGTTATTTAATGCTGAAATCTTAAAATTTCGTACGCAATTTTATACTTTCAACTACAGATATATATTTTTAATCGGTATTACCCCATACAAGCCACTAAGACACAAGGGGATACAGAGTTTGGAAGAATATTAGGAATAGAAACATTAATAATGATCTGGAAGAGAAAAGAGGAATCAAGAGGACAGAAGGATAGCAATTGATATTGCATTTAAATTTTTTTTTTTAATTTGGCTGAAAAGCATGGAGCAAAAGGGAGTTCCGCAAGAGTTTGTACATAATTGTATACTTTCAGGGTAAAGGTATGTTTTTTAGCTATATAACTTGTAGATTATACAAGGCATTGTTGCTAATTTTACCATAAAATTGTATTTTTAAATGTTTTAATGTTGCGTTGTACTTCTGCTATAAAATGCTTTGTTGGTCATTTTATTATGAAAATGTTCTGTTGATTTTTGTTTGGGCGTTCACTGTTTGCCCATTGCTGGGACCCTAACCCTAGTACCACCCCGAGTCAGGATGAACCTGAGAACAACAGCAGTTTCCTTCTCCTCAAAAGTTCCAATCACCCGATCAGAGGCCTTGATGCCGGGTCTAGTTTATCGTCATACCCAGGATACAAATAGTGGAAATAACATTTTATGTTAACGCATTTCTCATATAAAAGCTACATTTTCAACTTCGATATTATTTGATACGAGTTCATTCCGCATACATTTAAAATCCTTTTTAAAATCAAATACAGTAAATTCAGTGCTTGTTGAGAACGAGGAATTGTCAAGTAATTGTAACGTTATTGTTTTATTTAGATTAAATTGAGAGTTTGTTAGAAAATTAATAGCATTGATTTACATAGGTGATGTTTATATATTTCCAGGAGAGTGCCCTCATTGAATCAATCTTCTGACTCAGGACGGAGGAGAGGAGACAGCGTCGTAACCATAGACTCCATTGCTGTTACCAATCCAGCCCCTTCACCCGCTGGGGAAAAAACCTGTCTGCCTTGGCCGGGACTTGCCAATTTCCGGCCAGCCTATGACAGATGCGTAGACCCTCGCGAATTCTCGTCTGTGTGGCAAAGCGGTAATATACATACATGAACACACACACACACACACACACACACATATATATATATATATAATTGTGCGTTTGTGTGTTTGTGTACGTATGCCCGTGTGAGTGTATGTGTGTGTGTGAGTAGTAAAAGTTGTTGGCGCAGAAAATGGATTCAGAAGGCCGAGTTCAAGTTCTGAGGCCGTTTATCCTGGGACACATAATGAGGAAGGAGGGCTGGGAGAATCTGATACTCACGGGTCGAATAGAGGGAAAGAGAGACAGGGGAAAACAATGCGTGACAGAACGTGGTCTGGGGGACGAAGCAGAGGAAAGGAACTTGTTGAGAGCTGCAAGGGATAGAGGGAGGTGGAGAACCCTGATCGCCTACGTCCTGATTACGACAACCTTCATATTCCCCAGA
The DNA here is from genome assembly GCA_963932145.1 of Acanthosepion lycidas. Taxonomy (NCBI): domain Eukaryota; kingdom Metazoa; phylum Mollusca; class Cephalopoda; order Sepiida; family Sepiidae; genus Acanthosepion; species Acanthosepion lycidas. The sequence continues at coordinate 122,126,515 of OZ010583.1, forward strand.
TTAAATCCCACTTGAAAGAAACATTCCTACGAGGCAGCTCCTCACTATCACAAAAAAAGGAGATTCAAGAATGCTTTCATAAATGGAAACGACACTGGAAAAAGAGTGAGACTTCAAAAGGTGTACTACTTTGAAGGAGATTAAATGCCAAACTGATATGTGTTGTAGTTTTTTTTTTATAGTACTAGCCCCGATACTTTTTAATCAGAACTAATCAAATATATATGCAGTAATGTCTTGAGATAGGAGTTTAATTCATTTCAAGATTGAGCTCATAACTCAGATGACTCGTATCTCAAATCAGTTTTCTCCATTGAAATGAATTGCAATATTTCCAATCTGTTCTATGCCCCTAAAAATCCACCCACTGTTCTTTACATTTAATTTCTTTCGTCCGATGTTGTCACAAAATGAATTTTGCAAAATAACGGCAAAGAACACACGTTCTGTTTTTAATTTTTCGTTCTCTCACGTGGTATGACGTCATAGAACCGCATTTTGAACTGACGATCTTAGTCTACTATTCCTCGACGGTTATCGTCGCATAGCAATATTCTATGTCAACGTAACACAATATCTTCGGTCTGTGAATAGTGATTTTCCAAGCGTAGGTTAGATGTGACACAAGGCCGAAAGTATGGGGCACTCAGTGAGGATCGAACTCACTATTCAGTCGGAATTGTTCTGGCGAGACAATCTTCCTACCCATTACACCGCCTTGGGGCGGGGCGCCCCTCTTCGATTGGAAATATCTTCGTTTAAATGTCCGTATAACGACCCTCTGAAGATGACTTATGTGAGCCGAAAGCTTAGATCAACGGTCAATTTAATAAAAAATATCCAAATGCTGGACAATTATATATATATATATATATATATATATATATATATATATATATATATTGCGGACCCGGTGTGAATGTAGCTAATGAAGTGCCGGCATACGAAAAAGGTGGCCTTGTGCCAGACACTACACTCGACTACCGGATCCACAAACAAAGTAAAAAGGAGAGGAGAGAAAGAGGAATATTATGTAAATACTCAGCGCGTGTTCTTTCTCATACTAAATTTCACAATCTCCTGGATATAAAAAGGAAAAAGGAAAAGGGTCATATTAAACGTGCATAAGAAGGAGGAAAATTGGTAGGCACAAAGAATGACTGAAGCAAGACTTGCAAATAAACACAGAATTAAAATTTATTGAATATTTTAACAAGTAGGTAGTCTCGTGCGTGGAGACAGAGGTAAAACTGGTGTAACTTGCACAAAGAACTATGAGGCAGTCAAAATAGATCATCGGATTTTTTGCGCCAATAAAAGGAAACAAGATGGCTATGGCGGAAAAAGTTCCTCTATAAGAAAGTTCTGGAAGGATGTCTGCCCGTGTAATTAGGAACATGAATACAATATGCAAGGAATAAAAAATACTCACTGTGGAAATTTTTGTTAATGGTGTGTAAGTGAATATTTTTAAAGTGACTGGTTCAAAGGGAAGAAATAAAGAGTTCGTAGTCAGTTTCACTATATTGGTCGAAGAGAATTCTGAGTTGTTCGCGTCAAGACGAGGAATTAGTCTTGGAAAGGTGAGAGACGACCGTATTGAAGATTCTGGTAGTGAGTAAAAAATAGTTCGCAAGTTCTTTGCATCAAGACGAAGAGGATAGTCTTGGAAAGGTGTGAGACGACCGTATTGAAGATTCTGGTAGTGAGTAGAGGAATGCTCATAAGCTGTTCACATCAAGACGAAAGGTTAGTCTTGGGAAGGCGTTAGATATCCCAGCTCGATTATGGCTAAGAGCGTGGGGTAATTGAGTTGTTTCAGCTTCGAGGAGAAAACCGCAACTGAAAAGCATCCAAAACGCCGGTCGCTCGTGACGTCAAGCTCATCGCGCGGGAGAAAAAACAAATTTTAAACATCAGTAGCAGCCAATCAAGAGGGAGTCGGCAACACTATCAGCAGCAGCTGGCTCACCGACGGTTACTACTATAAGTAGCCGCACGAGAAGGGTAGGGATGCAATCCGTGCATGCGCACGTCTAAATATTAACTGTGGAAAATGTTAGGCGTTCCACATATATAATAATAATAATAATAATAATAATAATAATAATAATAAAAAGCCTTAAAAACAATTATTAGTGTTTAAGTCTTTTTATTATATCCTTACTCTGTCCTGGACATTGAGTTCTACCTGGATTCTATCATTTTGGAATTTTTTTATACAAAATATATATGTATGTGTATGCATGTATGTATATATATTTTGCATATGTGTGTATATTTACCACTAATATTATCTCTCTCTCTCTGGCTCTCTCTGTCTGTCTGTCTGTCTGTCTGTCTGTCTGTCTGTCTCTCTCTCTCTCTCTCTCTCTATATATATATATATATATATATATATATATATATATATAATTGTGTATTTGGGCAGTAATACCTCTTTTATACAAGTTTCATTAAAACGACTGATAATGCGATTAATTTTTTATTTAATTTTTCTTGTGTTTTTATAAATTTCTTCTTTTCTGGGTACAAATTATGTGGAAGTGATCCGAATGTTCTAGGCGTTCGAGCGCTTTCGGCTATTCCTTTAGCCATTATCAAAGATGATTTTATTTTTACTTTTAATTAAATGCATGGATTGTCTTATGTATGTATCTAAAGTTATAGAAATGTTTTATTTTCCAAACACGGTCAGCACATTGTGGCCCTGTTCATAGTTGATGCTAATGACTGTTGGCTTTTTTCTATTTTATTAATAATGCTTCCCTTATTTTTATCTTTTTCTACATGTGGATGAGACTTTTATATTTTATTATCTACGGGTAAATTGCGGATGGGCTGGTAGGTCGCCATGTCTATTTAAGTGAAACCTAATTATGTTAGGTTCAGAGAGATGTAAAGTGAGTCTTCTTGATAGGCATGTTTAGTATGCCTAATATAATTTTTTTTTAATTTGGTTTGATCAGGACAAGTGAATTCTTAAATCATCTTGAAGGTGATTTATTGTTGTTGAAGATGTGTACAGGTTTAAATTTTTATAGTGGATAATTAATTTAATCGGTCTTCTTTTTGTCGACTTGAGTTGTGTATTTCCTTATGGAGGGGAATACTAAAGGAAAATTCACCCTGTTTATAGTTATCATGCATTTGATTTTTACAGAAAATATCAATATTATTGTTTTTATCTGTATGTTCAGCGTTGCTATATAAATACAAAATAGTCTAATATGGCGATCTATGGTCTATGGTGATCTATGAAGTAATTCAAACAAAAAGAATTAACATCTAATAATGAAATAAAACTTAATAAACAACAATATCAGTCAGTTTTGTGCCATGCGTGATACACGCTTAGACGATCATGTATCTTTCGAGGCAGATATTTTTCCTGCAGTAGGTTGCCATTTCTTTTTGCGGTAGATCAGTTGCTATAGATCCCGATCTGTCCTGCTATTAACCTACAGCTAGGGGAGAAGAAGAGGAGGATCCATACCTTTCCCAAAGGTATTAGCACATAAGTGAATGTAATGGATTCGACTGGAATTTGAACTCGACTTTCCAGTTACTCAATCCGAGCCGCTATCCATTACTCCACCGTGCCTCCTAGATATACAATAATCGCATTCTGCTCCATAAATATTTCTACTAAAAAGATTTTAGGATAATTAAACATATAACTGCTCACACCTATTTATTAACAGTAAGGCTAACATAATAAACTGGCAATGCCTAACCTTGCTAGCCATATACACCCTTGTGCAAATTAATTGAAACGACCGCTTTACTCTCATTTCTTTCACTATAATGTCAGTTTTAGACCCCACTGAAGTGACTGAGTGTAATCGATTTCTATTTTTTCCTTAGATTAGACCATTTGCAGTGGTGTGCATTAAAGTGAATCTATTTTCGTGATGTATAATGAAATTTATTTGGCCTTGAAAAATATTGCATCATTCGTAATTGCATCAGATTTTTATCACACCCAGATACTACTGTCTCGACTGTCGATTAGTTGTCTGATGGCCACTGTCTGCGATGGACGTTACTCCAAGGAAGCGTACGAAAATTGTAAACCTACACGAATACACTGGTAAGCCTTACCAGTGAGCAAATCAAAGTACTATAAGCTGACTCGAAAACTCTCCTGATTTAAATCCAATCGAGAATCTGTGGTTAATCTGCAAAGAACGACTTCGTGGAATGGACATACGAAGTACGAACATGTACACTGGGTCATGTTTCATTAGGAACAAAGTAAATAATGACGGAATTATTCATTTTGTTTCAGTTAATTTGCACAAGCTACAAAACAACAACAACACACACACACAAACGCACACACACACACAAACGCACACACACAGATACACACACACACACATATATATCTATATATATATCTATATATCTACATCTATCTATCTATCTATCTATATATATATATATATATATATATATATATATATATATATATATATATATACATACAAGTATAGTATTGGTGTGTACGGAATAAATTCCAATAACCAAAGCATTAATTCCGTTTCATCTTCAAGCGAATACTGGAAAAACTTATTTTTAAATTTACTGAATTTGAAACGCACATATAAATTCATAATTTTCTGTTTCCAAGGATACAGAGAAATCCAATCATTCAGACAGGGGTGGTAGCGTGTTCATTTTTATTAACTATTGTTGTATCAATTATTACGCTTGAAGATGAAACGGAACTAATGCTTTTAATTTAATTATATAATTAAATTTGAAGTTTTTAGCTTCAGAATTTGAAACATGGTTACTACTGTGTAACGGAAAAACCATATTTTAAATCAGTTAATTTATAATATATATATATATATATATATATATATATATATATATATATATATATATATATGCTGTATATGTTGGGAATGAGGATTCAGTATCGCAAACAAACAGTTTATATATGCAAAAAGTGCGGATATACAAATAAACACTGCATACAAACTGTTAGTTTCACCCATTCAGCCTTATATCTGATAGTAATTTAATGTTTGAAACTGAGTTCTAATTATCGCCATGGAAAAAAATGTGACAATTACACAAACTGCCGCAACTGGAATTTGAACTCGTGGACATCACAGACATACACATACATTCAAACAGACAAACACGCATGCATCATTACACACACACAGACATATATCTTACGCACACATAAATTTACAAATCGTCCCGTAACGCATCAGGATTCTAGGGTCATCTCGTGTACTGCAGCCATAGCATCGGTGGTGCGTCTAGAGAAAGATAGCCTGACGGTACCCATTATACATACAAATATACCTCGGTATCTGTATATATTTCTGTAATGAGGTATTATGTGCACTATTTGCATTATTTGGACTATTGTCCTCATCATTGCCGCCATATTTATTATAACGTTTCGGCCTTTCAGTTTCTGTCTATATTTCTGAGATGAGGTATTATGTACACTATTTACATTATTTGGACTATTGTTCTCATATTTGTCGCCATATTTATTAGAACGTTTCGGCCTTTAAGTAGCTGTCTATATTTCTGAGATGAGGTATTATGTACAATATTTACATTTTTCGGACTATTGTCCTCATCTTTGTCGCCATATTACAACGTTTCGGCCTTTCAGTTTCTGTCTATATTTCTGAGATGATGTATTATGTACACTATTTACTATATTCGCACTATTGTCCTCATCATTGTTGCCATATTTACTACAACGTTTCAGCGCCCTTGTACGCTCCGGCCTTCTTCAGGTTGTTGGAATGTAGAACTGAACACTTTATTTCGCTTACTGGCACAGTGGATAAAGGCGTTAGTTAGATCCAGTACCCAAAGAGTGTGAGTTCAATACCTGGTTAAAGCAGAACTTGGAGAGGGGAATTAACAAAAGATAACTGATAACTGACATCAATTAAAAATGGCACGTGGAACTAGAACAGTCTACCCCAGTGACCGAAATAAAGGCTTCAGTTCAACATTCCAAGAAGAAGGCCGGTCCGTACAACGGCTGAAACGTTGTAATAAATATGGCGACAAATTTGCGGACAAGAGCCCGAAAAATGTAAATAGTTTAAATATACGTCATCTCTGCTGATTATAGAATCATTTTATTCCTATATAAAGAGTAATCTGATCGGTTCGATAAGGACAAATTTGCAGCTGAGCTAAAAAGTGGCCTACAAGCTGTTGTTAACTAAAGCAAATAATGGCGTGTTAATTTTAACGCCCCAAAAATGAGACTGCTCTCTTTTAATCGTCTGAGAGATGTGTCTTTTTTTTTATCTTGCATCAACATGGCTGATGCTAAACACTAGGGGAGTGACTCTTTGTGACTTCTCAAACTAACGCTTTCCGCTAACATGAAGTGTATATTGAATATTAAATCAGTTGGTAGGGGTCTGCAGCTAGGAAAGTTGGTTCATTGTATTGTGTTAGACAGTTTTTCTCACCAGAAATTTTATAATTCTACCATTTTTACTTACACTGAACATTTCTGTCACATCTAGTCTGGTGCTTCTGCTATATATTTAGAGATTCTTGATAAAATCCAAAGAAGAATCTGCAATGTTATTGGTCCTGACCTGTCATCTCGGTTTCAATCACTTTCACCTCGCCGTAACGTAGCTTCCCTGTGTCTTTTGTATAAATACTTTCAGGTAATTGTTCTGATAAATTATATTCTAGTACTTATCCTTTACGAATTAAAGCGCAGTACTAGATTGGCGGCTAGGTCTCATTTTTTTATACTTGAAAATAGTTAGATATAACCACAAGTTCTATGCTAACAGTTTCTTCTATCGCACTTTTCGCTTGTCGAAGTATCTTCCGGCTTCTTGCTTTCCAGACAACTTTGATCTTCGAAAATGCAATGTCAATCCTTCTCTTCTGTCTTCTTAATTCTTGTTCTTTTAATGCGCTCTTTCTGTCCTTAATGATGTTTTTATTTCTTATAGTCTTTAAAACTGAAGAACGCTTTTAGTCTTGGTGGCTTTATTGCCTTGCTTGGGGTGAAATTATTTAATATAAAATGAAACCGGCTGCTATTTTTACAACGAGTTATATGTTCCTGGATTCATTTTTTATTCTTCCTTTTTTTTTTCAGTAACTATTTTTTTTTTCGCATCTGATGACGCTAAACCTGATGGGATCAGAACATTCTTTACTGTCTGGTGTTTTATTTGGGATACATCGGACATTTTTTCACTTTTTTTTTCGAATTTTTAGAAAGAAATCATCGATTTAGTGCCGCATGTCAAATCACTCGGGAATGCAAATTTGTCACATCAAAGAACCCACCCTCTCAATTTTTTACATTCGGTTTGAATTTAGAAATAAATATCTTTTCCATCTGAAGCAGGAAGTGGATTAGATTTTTCAGCGCGTCCACGTCGCTACCGAATATGACACAAGGTCGCCATCTGAATTAGGAAGATACCAGTTTTCAGTGTTCACCCAAACACACGAGATTTCAACTACAGGATTTCTGTCATGCAAACATGATCGATAGGTTTTTAAATTAACGTAACAAAATTTACCTCTTTTCATTCGATTTCTCGTCTGGGCGATTTTCTCTGGGGAACTAACTTGTGCACACGACTGTGGCAAGTTTAAATTTACGAATGATGCAACTAAAAAGCATCTGCAAATGTGAATTAACGTGAAGAGAACGTGACAATTATTTTGATTGAATTATTGCATGTAGGAATGAGGCGATTGCGTTGATGATAGCATAATTAAGGAAAAAAGTCCGATATGATGAGAAATAGTTTTTTTTTTTTTTTTTTTCACTTCATTGTTTCATTCAAAATCGCATAAAACTGTACCGGAACTTGGAGAATTTAATATTGAAAGTATTAAAGATCAATCATTCTTCCCTATTTAATCAAGACACAAAAGAAAGTAAAAAAAAAAAAAAACTGCTGTGATAGAAGCGAAGAGATCGTGATTCTTTTTATGGAGTTGATGCATTTATTTATATAAATGCAAAGATGATTGTTTAATATTGCTGATGACAGATTGATTCTATTGATTCTATCTATCTATCTATCTATCTATCTATCTATCTATCTAAGACTATATAGAGCTATCTATCTATCAGCCTATTTCAGTTAATATCTATCTGTACAATCTACATATATCATTTTGTACTTGCCTGTCTAGCTAGCTCAGTCTATTTGGATCTAAATCTATCTATCTATCTATCTATCTATCTATCTATCAGTGTGCTCCTATCTATCTAGGCACAAGTTATGTACGATCCCACTAAAATTAAATGTAAGTTTTGTGTAAAAGCCAGGCATTCCTCTGTCTTTTTTTTTTGACAAATAATTTTACAGTAACTGCTCCGATGAGCTGCTTTCGCTGGTTCCCAGACTTCATGAATTAAAGCGTTCTACGAGGCTGGCATCCCGCTCTCACCCTTTCACTCTCGAAACTGTTAAATGTAGCCGTCTCTTCTACTTCGTCCTTCTCACCTGTAGAATTCCATCCCCTTTTCCTGTTTCCCTGATAGCTATAATCTCCAACTATTCAAATGTAATGTCAATCGACATCTCCATATGCCCTGATCTATCCCCTAACCGTTTCTTCATCCTTTCCTCTATCACTCCTCTTTGTTTTCGCTCCAACTCTCTGTAACCCCTTGCATGCTAGTGGCTTCCCGCCTTTCTTGGGGTGATACGCTTAAGAAAAAAAAAAGACTATCTTCCCACACATGTACATTCTTATGCTGTTAAAAAATTAACAAACAATATATTATTAATATTGAATAGACCTACTTTATTTGGGACTTTATTTGTCTATCCACAAACGAAACATTGTCAGATTTTAGGGTATGGCGTATGCCGGTATTCACACTTTATATGATACGCTGGTGAAGGTCGTATCTTCATGCTACATCAACCCCAGATTAGCCCTATTCGTTTGGCATTTGCCCCTGTCAAATGGATCTATCCCTTATCCTACTATGAGGGCAACAAAGCCGAAAGTATGAGACATCCAGTGAGGATCGAACCCACAACACAGAAAAATTGTTCTAGCGAGACAAGCTGGTTAAACATTGTACCACGTCCAAGTGCCCTAGGAGTATATATAGGCAGTGGAATCACCTGTCATCAGACACAAGAACAAATACTCATTTATTCTGATTCATTCGGCAATGACGTGGCAGCAATTTGCTCAACATCGGCATTTAAACATGTCATGGCGAACCGCTGAATTTCGTTTCATACATTAGTACATAGAAGAAAAGTATTTTAAGTAACTTTGAATGTGGGTGTGCGTTTTTTTGTTTAAAAAGAAACTGTAGATCTACAGATTTTAAGGCTAAACCATCTCTTGGGTTCAGACAAAATAGTTAGAAACAAATTCCCGTGAGTGGAAATTCTATGGTTGGAGTCCCTCGAAAGAGGTCGAAGGAGAATGGCTTGACCTTTTCAAGCTGATGGAAAGCTACGAAAAGCTCGAATAATCACTCATTTAACGGAAGTATATAAAAGATAGTCTCTAAATGCACAACACGTCGAAACTTTGAAGCAGTTACGCTACAGCAGCGGATGAACACACCGGGTGATCGTTCTCACAGATGATTGACGATATAACTTAGGTAGAAAAAAATAAAAGGGCAAAAAGCAAAATCATGCTGCTGAAACTAGCGCTTTTGGGGTCCCAACCTCGGGTTTCTGCGTCGTACGCACTGCACTGATGTATATTATTAGTTGACGACTGGCTATGTAGCATCAGTTTAAAAATAATTTAAAAAATGGCGGATGTCTATGAAACAGTGCTGAAAAAAATGGAAGGTCACAACGGGATCCCATAAAAACCGCGCCCCCTCACATTGTCGTTCGGGGGTTTTGGCGGTAAGATGCCCCGGCCGTGCACACACACACACAGACACACACACAGAAACACACAGACACAAACACATCTATATTTCTATATGTATGTAGAAGTAGAAAGTGAGCGTGTGAATAAAATGAGATAGAAATGGAGACATCTTCTCAGATAGATAAAGTATAACATGGAAATTAACAAAGAGAAAGCTAAGGAACAACAGAAGACTAATTAAAATTAATTACAAGAATAATTGTGTACTTAATTGACCCCTGTTAATATTGATTAAATGAGTCTTGTGTCTTTGTTACTAAAACTCGAGTTTGTCAAGGAATTAAATGTTCACTCGCACAGTGTCTTCGATTAATGTCATTAATTAATGACAGCGACAATACATTTTTCGTCTAGATAGTTGGCATAGTGATATAGCGTAAGGGGAAATGGATCCATGCCTTCTTATGGCCATTATACGAAAATACAATCAGCCATAGCTGAAATTTGAATTCGATTCGTGGATTTTGTTTTTTGTGGAAGTAATTACTAGTTTCTTACAAATTGTTAGAACGCTCTGTGAAAATGAATAAAGTGCGTGTGTAAAAGGGCAAATGTTACATACGACAGCAAAAGAAAGAGTCGAGGCTCATGAGACCACACGTCCTATTAAAACATGGCACATAAATAGTGGGGATAATCATGTTTAACACCGTTAGACTTAAAAGCCACAATAAGTTTTCAGGAGAAATGATGAAAATAGAATTTACATTGAAAAGATATTTATTTTTTGAACATGATATTTTTCCATAGTTTGAACATTATTAAATGAAATTATCAGTTCAAAATGTTGTTAAAAATTACTTCTCCAATTACAGTCCAGTTTTACAGATAATATATATATATATATATATTTAAGGTAGAAAGTCAAAGTGTTAGAAAGGTCTGTGAAACATTTGAAGTTTTTATATATGTTTACAGAGAATTTTAAAAATTATCGGGGATGACGGACTAATCCCCATCCCTAATAATATTGGTCCACTAAAAGTGTAATTACAAAAGGGCCTTCAAATTCCTAGGGTTTAAGATTGGGATTTTCTCTAACCTTAAAATAGTTGACAACCTTAGATATCACCTTTAACCTTAAGGATGAAACCTTTAAACCTTACCATAAAAAGAACGAAACCTTCAACTATATTAATATCGGTTCTATCCACCCAAATGCAATCCTAAGACAAATAACCACTACCGTTTGCACCAGGATTAGTAAACAATAGTCCAATAATTTTTTTTTTAATAAGAATAAAGAAATACACCAAAAGGCCCTTCAAAAGATGTGGTTTCAGAAGTAAACTGTATAAGGCCAACACCATTAATAATACCGATACACGAAATGTGGAATATAGGTGTAAAAATAAACTGTCAAGTATCAACATCGGACAGTACTTAATGACTAAACACTTCAACAAAAAAAACCCTGTAAATAATATATTCAACAGGAAATCAGTCAAAATTAGCTTACCCTGCACTGATAATATGTACCAAATTATTAATTCCCATAACAATTACATTTTAAGTAAATTCCATAGAAAAGAAATCTAACATGGAAACTGTTATTCAATGATGACGGTCGTCTTGAGTAGAGAATCCAGAGGTTAGCAGTGAATATCTTGAAGACAGTAGGAAAGCGTTGTTCACGTTAGCAGTGGATATTTTAGTAAAAGGTAGCAGAGCATAGTTCGTCCTTCTGTTTCTCTTCGCTTGACAAACTGGACTCGACATTCGGATAGAGTGAACAAAAATGGCCGCCTTTATACACGACAGATTGAATGTTCTACGTCTTCTGATTGGTTAACCTTCCATTGGTGGACTATAAAGTGAGTCAAGGCATTTTGATTAACTCACTAGTACATGTATATATACACAAAAAACTGCAACAGAAACCCCCTGTAATTGTAGAATTAAGGAAAACTGCCTAGTAGAGGGCAAGTGCAGATCCACTAGGGTAGTATACCTAGCAAACATTACCCATAAAGAAAATACGACAAATCATAATATTTACATCGGCATTTCTGAAGGAGAATTTCAAAAGAGAATCAATAGACACAGACATTCATTTACCAATCCAAAATTAAAACCTCAAACAGCCCTTTCGAAAAGATTTTGGGATTTGAAGAAAAAGGTTCGGAATCCTCAAATAAACTGGAAAATTCTAGATTTTGCCAACACCCTCAATAGTTATAGGGATTGGTGCAAGATATGGTTAGAAGAAAAAATCAGGATAATAAAATTTAAAGATCAATGCAAACTATTAAATCAGCGGAAAGAACTAATCACGAAATGTAGACAGAAATAAATTACAAATTGCATAAGAATACATATGCATATATAAATGTACAAATATGTATGTATGAAGATATATATGCATATAAGGGTGTTGGACAACATCATTAACATTAGAATGCATAAAACACTTGGGATGATGCGCATTAAAATCATCAAACACGAAAATGTTCTCAGATGAAAGTAGAAATTGTAAGGAACTATATTACAGCCCAAGGAAGAAAGCGATGAGAGAAAAAGAGGATGACAAAGAGAATACCATAAGGAAAATCGAAAGTGCGTGAAAGAATCATATGGGATCTCAAGAGATCATTCCTTTACAATTCGAAGCTTTTACGGGATATAAACACGAAGACCATGCATATGTATCCTTAAATCTATTCGACAAAGACGTTCTGGATCAGAGAATTCATGTGTAACGATAGAAGAATTTAAATTAGTTTCGTAATGTGCGTATATATCTGAAAAACGTTTCCAGAGAAAAGATTCTAAACTCCAGAAATTGGAACGTATTCCACAAATATTGAAGTAAACGGTTTGAGGGGGTAGGTGATTTTTTATTGGTTTTCTCGTATTTCTTTTCATTTTATCTGTCATAAGATGATTTTGTTTTAAGAACAAAAAGCCCCAAATAATTAGAAGTATCGTCTATGGCAACAGAAAGTGACCAGAAGGTGGTAGTGATGGTGGGTAAGACTAAAACATAATGGTGTTTTAGAGTTTCCCATCGGACATACATGCAGTGACACCTACCTATGAACCTCTTGTCACTACAAATAACCCGATATTAGGCAAATGTTGACCAGACCAGCCTATGATAGCTCGGGTTACTTACTACCAGAAAACCGCCTACCCAGTAGGCTCATAATAAACATTAGCAGTCTCTGATCAGACAGATCACCAAAGATGTAATACAATTGAATAATTATGGAGATAGAAGAAGAAAGAAGCGGAAAACTATATTTTAAAGAGTAAACAACGGATAAATCCGTACTTCAGTTCAATAAACATATTTATTAAACAGCGCATATTACGCGTCTATCGAGCTACATATTCGTGAACCATTAATTTCTTTAGAAATTAATTTGTTTACATGTTCACTATAATATCGTTTGAAGTATTCAATTATCGCATTAAAAATAAATCCATTAATTCTTTAGAAATTGCTTTGTTTACGGTTCGGATACAAAACTGAACAGATACGCACTCGCGAAAAATCAATTAATTCTTTAGAAAAAATATTTTAATATCTCTCTCTCTTTCTCTCTCTCACACACACTCTCTCTCTGTATCTATCTATCTATCTCTCTCTCTCTCTCTCTATATATATATATATATATATATATATATGATTAATAGAAATAAAATTTCTCACTTAGCTGATCGATCCTATATTCAGCACCTCCAGCATATATATATATATATATATATATATATATATATATATATATATATATACTAGGAGCATGGCCCGGCGTTGCCCGTGCTTGATTCAAAAATCATACGACTCATACAGCAATCACTATCACTGGACTTAAAATATTTTTGCCCTTCCTTGCCTTTAAAGGAGTGCTCTTTGCCGTGCAGATGTTGGTACATGCCTTACTTCTTGCCTATCTCACACTGCGAATTTTTTCTAAGCTCTATACTAAACATTAAATCTGTTATGAAAAAAGAACTAAACAAAATGAGCACAAAAGAACTCGTAACTGGAAAAACCGAATGAAAAAAGAATGTTAACAACAAATACTTTTTCACACCTAACCCAGTTCTGCGGAATGAGAATCAACGTTGAGTTTAAGCAAGCGAATGAGCCAATTGGTGTAAAGTGCGATGCAGATTTAAATTTTTCCCACTTGTGACGAATGCATCTATCGATTTTTTGCATGCTAGTTAACATTCGAGTCAGTTAGCTGTTGGCTCTCACGCTGGCCAACAAAATCTTCCTGCCTATTCGTGGCAGCCAGCTGTAGGATCTCACTCTAGCCAGTAGAAAATGGCCACAAACTACATGAAAACTGCGCGTAGAAGCATGAAAAATCGATTATTTCCACTATCGATGGGAGTTGGGAAATGCAAAGTCGGTCTGGGCCTTCCTGCTAACTTAGAGCATGTGCATGTAAATTTTGGCGGCCGTGCATTCTTTACACACACACACACACACACACATCTTGCCTTTTATAGATAGAGATATATATCATAAAAAGATTAAAACGGTGAATGGAACACGAGCGCGGTTTCGGGTTGAGATAACCCACCTGATAAGACAATTGGTTCAGTGGCTGTGTTCCATTCAGAGTTTAAATCTTTTTAAGATATTAAATGAAACACTTTTTAATGCATACGAATTTGATACTACTATCTTCGTGTTTGTTTATTTCGGTGTATATATATATATATATATATATATATATATATATCAGAGCGGCCTGACGATTGCGTCTAGCATGAAACAGCCTCTTGCCTATGAGTTATGGTTAATACTGCCACTATGATGATCAGGCCTTAGTTACAGTTTATTCGAGAGAGCGTGTTAGAATGATCAACAATCTGAACAACCTCGGCACCCCCATTGTTTGGCACCCCTCTCTATTTAAACAATCGCTCTAGCTGTTACCGTGGAAATTTTGATTTCAATAATAAATATGCTATTAAAACACGTAAATTTCAGAAATAAGTTATTCCAAAAAAAATTTCGCTTGAAGATTGAACACAGCTTACTTTAATTCAATTTAATTAAAATAATTATATTGAAGTTTTCAGCTCTTGTTTTGAAACAGGAGAACTCTTATGTAGCGTGTTGGAATCATATTTTTAAATAAATAATTATATTTATATATATATCTTTGATTCATACATTTATTTATTAATATATTATATATTATATTATATGTATTATATTTTGATATTTATATACTTATTCATATATATTTATTTATATATTGATTCATGCATTTATATATATTCTTTATTGCTATTTTTATTTATCTTCATATTTGTGTATATATATATATATATATATATATATATATGTACATACATATATGTATGAAATGGCTATTGAAAGGTTATCGAGCAGCTGTATGTTTGTTATTCGAGTTGACACTGTTTATCTTTCTTTCATACTCTAAAGACATTAATTCTTTATTCTTCCTGATCAAAGGACTGACCAATATCTAAATTACATGCCCAGGTCGTCGGTGCTAAAATCCGTTCTTACCACTACTAAGCTTAATGTGTTTTTTTATAGGCATCTCTGAAACATTTTAATAGCATTCTCTCTTCGCCAGTCTCTCTCTTTCGATCCCACGTACCCACATGATCTCTCCCTCTCTATCTATGTTATATATATATATATATATATATATATATATATATATATATATATATATATATAAATCTTGATCTGTTGCTATATATATTTATCTAGATCTGTTCATCTTTTTCTCTCTCTCTCTCTCTCTCTATATATATATATATATATATATATATATATATATATATATATATATATATATATATGTATATGCCTATATATTATATATATATATTGTGTTCCTATCTATATATCTATCGATAGATTGACCTATGTATGTATCTCAGTCAGTTCCAATCTATCTATCTATCTATCTATCTATCTATCTATCTATCTATCTATCTCAGCCTGTTCCTATCTATCTATCTATCTATTAGGTTGGTGCAAAAATAATGACGTAATAATATCGTTTTTTGACGTAATTTTTAACGTCAAAAAACGACATTATTACCCCATTATTTTTGCACCAACCTAATATTAAAACAAACCAAAAGCGTTAGTGTAACCAACTGAGGATTTGCCAAAAGAGCGAACAAGGACAGAACAAGAAAACAAGCAAAAAGAACAGGACCACCCCATAGGTAAATACTTACCTACTCAGTAACATTGTGCTCAATGCCAACATTTACTCGGCACAGCAAAAACAAAGCTTTCCAACAACGACAACAAAAAAAAAAAAGAAAAAGAAAAAGAAAGAAAGATGGCTAAAGTATATTTATATGCATATTTATTTTGGACATGATATCCTTAATTACTCAGAATAGACAATCGGTAACCTTTATGTAGTAAATCTAAAAAAAATAAAGTATTTTGCATTTTATTCATAGTAATTAGGGTAAGCTCTATAATTTGGATGGATTATATGAATATACAGAAGGAAAATGTAGCTGCTGATTCTATTTTTTTCTGGATAGACAATATTTTGCCTACCTAGCCGGCAATTGTTTGTGAGTCAGTTTTAAGTTTTAAGAATTAATATTTCACATTCTATATTGTGTTAATAGGACTTGCTTGGATTATACCAACGGACTACTACTACTACTACTACTACTACTCCTACTTCTCCTCCTAGTACTACTACTACTACTACTACTACTACTACACACACACACACACACACACACACATATATATATATATGTGTGTGTGTGTGTGTGTGTGTGAGAGAGAGGGAGAGGGAGAAAGAGTAATTTTCCAATTTTCGGATAAGGTGTTGAGTAATTGTGCTCGAAGTTGTGAATAAACTCAGAAGTTCATATGATATATTTCATGTGCACATATTTTATATTTATATAAGAAAAATACAAATAAATAAATAAAATTGATTATAAAGAAAATAAATAAAACGAGTTCATTTTGTTCAGGTTCGCTCCCAATACGCGTTACATCTAATGTTACCAAAGGCTGTTTCAAACGTCAAGCTTTGCAAAGATGATGACAAATGAATTCTAACAACCACACACTCGTTCTTGAAAATGACTGCGAAACTAGAAAGTACTTGAACAAAACAAAATATGGACTTCGGATAGTCTATCCACAACTACGAGCACTAAACTCAACACCTGATTCGGGAAATAAAAAAATTTAAACAGGTAGACCATGTCACAGATTTTTTATTAAACTTGTTTGGATGGGTTTCCACCCCATTGTCAGTAACTCCTCGATGTTGATTTATTCCTTCTCATTTTACAGTAGCACCTCCAGTATGTCTCTCTGTTACGAAACCTGCACCATAATATGATCATTTATAGGAAAATCATCAAAGGCACAAAATGCTTTTCTACGCATTTCTTTACCTGCCGTTGTATCAGGGATTATGAGAAGTTATACTTCAGGTAAAGGTGTCTGTTTTTGAGAGTGAGAAGAGGTAGGAAAAGGAGAAAGTCAGTTTTTACTTTTTATGTCCCTGATAGAGAGACTGGGTTCACTCCTGAAAATGCTGCAATACCAGGCCAAAAGCAGAAAAATTCTAACTCTTCGCCATGTTCTAAAAATCAGTTTAATAACAGGAACGTGTCAGATATTAAGCTGATAAAACAGATAATACACTTTAATCTTAGGCAAAAAGGCAGAGAAAGGATAATTTTTTTAATACGGCAAAAAGCCCCAATCTTCTTGCGCACGGAGTCGAACGATCTTAACCGAGTAGCCAAAGATCCAGTTACCAAAATCTACCAGTAAAATCCCTGGCAGAAATTTAGCTCACAAAAGGGTTATAGTTTTTATTGGGAGGATTCTAGAAAGAAAGCCAGTTTCTGATCATCACACTGGGCCATTCAGAAACTTTATCGAAAATATCAGTGTTCGACCCGAGCTGGGTGTGTTACGCCACAGCAAGCTCGAGTGAGGTGGGGATACTTTTGAACGCGCTAAAGACGCTATCGAATGTGGCACAGGATTGAGGTTTAAAGTGGGTTTAACGGCAATAAGGTGAAAAAATTGCCCAAAGATGCACTTACCCTTTTAGATACGACTATGTCACCAGGCAATAAACCCCGGCCTTTCCCGAAGAGGTACAGCCTAGGTGGAAGACCTGCTAGGAATTGGCTTAATATTATTTGAAACGACTCTAGTCAAAAGGTCAATGGGCGATAGTATTTGCCAAAGCGTCTACGACGTTAACGGAAATGGGTTTAACCGCTATACCTTGGAAAAGTTGCTGAAGCCCCCTAGGCACTTCCCCTTTTGAAGACGGCTCAGACACCGGGCAACGAAACCAGTACCCACTCTTCCTGAAGGGGAGGTACTGCCTGGGTGAAGGCCGCCTAGGGCTTGGCCATATTTATTTGTACCGAGTCTGGTCGAAAGGTTGTGGTGCGATAGCATTTATCAGAGTGACCATGTCACTACCGGAAATGATACAAAGTCGAGGTTTAATGTGTGTTAGGAGACAATACCCTGCAAAAATTGCCTAAGCTTCTCGGCATTTCCCCATTATAAGAATCCATTTATCAAAACCTATTAGTAAAAGCCCTAACAGCAATTTACATTATTTTTTTTTTTATTGAGTCAATCCTAAAAATAAAACAAATTTCAAAACATCATATAGAACAATTAAAAAAATTGTGTTACGCCGCAGTAAACATTTCACAGAGCTATCAGCAAGCTCGGACATCTAAAGAGTTCAATCTACTAATTCGTGTGACACTGAGATACAAAGACGTATTGGTATGTCCAAAGATGCATTCTAAAAGCTAAGCAGAGTAATAAGAGGTAGAAAATTTTCATGATATCTGTCTTCCTGTATGGAAGCGAATGTTGGACAATCTCCTCAAAGATGAAGAAGAGACTTCAAGCAATATAAATGTGGTTCTACAGAAACATGCTGAGGTTACCATGGACCGAACATGTGAACAACAACGAGGCTTTGGAGAAAATGGAAACAAAAAGGAAACTTATTTTTAACATCAAAAAGTGGCAGTTGAAATTTCTGTGACATGTAATGAGGAGGGAGGGCTTGGAAAACCTGATACTCAAAGGACAGATTGAGGTTAAGGAGAGACAGGGAAAAACAGGGCGTAACACTTAATGAGGGTTTGGGAGAAATTACAAAAAGATAAAACTTATTAAGAGCTCTAATCGGCAGGAGGTTTATGTGCCGTGTCCCTGCGTGTTTCATTAAATAATATAGATAAGTTTTGTTTATTTATTTTAAGTAAGTTCCTTTCATATTTTCTGATAATCTTAATAACATTATCCTTGAAAGACGAAAGGAAATCACCATAACTTACATAATCCATCATCAACGATGACAATTACTTTTCAATATATCAAACAATACACGGACGAAGCAATAATGATAGTTTGTTTTGTTGCATGAAAAATTTCAAAGCAACGACTAACTCGTGTATACGAGACGTGGAAGCGAAAATCGCGTCGCAGCTCGTGACGTCACACATGACCACGTGAGAGTGAAAACGAGAAGTATTAAATACGGGAAGCCGTTAGTATAAACCAATGGCTTCTGTTGTCACTTATAGACATTTCAATGATAGTGTTATTAACCTTATCAGATTATATGAAAGGAACTTACTTAAAATAAATATACATAGTATGTATATATATATATATATATATATATATATATATATATATATATATATATATATATATATATATATATATATATTGAGTTATATATATATATATATATATATATATATATATATATATATTGAGTTATATGGATATTAGTTTCACGCTTTGTTTATCTTATGATCACGAAAGCGTGAGACCCAGGGTTACAAACTAATATCCATACAACAATATGTTAGCTCTATAACAGATATTGAGCACTTTCCACAGTACCGCGCATATATATATATATATATATATATTAATCCCAGTTGTGGCTTGAATAGAAGGTTAGAGACTGTGCTCTCTTTCCTGGATTTAAACCAGGCTAAGAGAAGGAAAACCTTGAATTCATAGCTGAGAAGGAAAGTGTGAGTGTTTTTTGGGGCAGTGCCATATTTCTCCTTTACCGAAAACGGTCGCTAGATTTACACAATCATCTAACACTATAATCATATGTGTGGGTTGCTTGGCAGATTCGCATCTAAGAACTAAATTGTTAGACACTCATACGTTAAGATCGACGGAAAAAGTCTACTACTATATCGATATATAGGTTTTGCTGAATATGACAGACAAGGAACATTTAATTAGCTTTTTATTTGGTTTCTTACTGCAATCTTTCGTTTAGTCAAAGTAACGGTGGGCAAAAATTGTTTGTATTGACCATTGTCCTACGCGCTTTCGGCCAGTGTTTTATAATGTTTCAACGCTGATTGGAGTGCTTCTAATTGCTCTTCACGTTTAACTGTTTAAAAATGTGTTTTGTGTTGTTTTGACTACTAGCATGGGCGTTTATTCCGAGTCTGAACGCGGCTGAAAAAATGTCCGAATCCTAGAAAACTAAATTTCTTAAAATTAATTAAATTTTCCTTGTCTGCCATATTCAACGAAAAAACTAAAAGAAAGCTTGCGGCCCAATTATACATTAATATATATATATATATATATATATATATATATATATATATATATATATATATATATTAAAGAAAAACAGACCACTTTAAGGTACTATTATGATAATCTATTTCACCAGAGCCCTTTTAAAAGACGCCGCATCATCAGATAGCACTTTCAAAAATGAAATGCATCGAAATATATATATAGTATCAAATTGTAAGAATGTTAGGTGTCAAAATTGCTAGTTCGTTTTCCGTAGTTTACTGGTGGAAAGGTATTTTAGGCAGTCAGGTTTTTGTCTTAAAGTGATATAAAAAATATCAAAAGGTAAGGATCCAGGGTTAAAAGAATTAATGTGGAGAAAAATGTCACTTAACTGAGTGTTGTTATTTCAGTAGTGTCGATTTCGGAGTTTCGTGAGAGCATGGTTGCAATGCATTCGCCCAAAAAAACAATAGCGCTGAAGAGTGAAGGCATTACAACAATGCACTGTTGAAACATCGAAGCCCGCATGACTGAAAAAAACACCACTCAGGTAAGTAACAATGTTATCCACATTAATTATATATATATATATATATATATATATATATATATATATATATATATATATATATCGGATGTGTTCTTACATATATTTGCTTACATACGTTATATTATAAATACGTGCAATTTAAAGACATACAAACATATACATTCGATAATCTCTCTCTCTCTCTCTACACACAGACACACACAGACACACACACACACATATATATAATATATATATAAATATAAATATGTATATGTATTTTTGTATATATATATATATATATACATATATATATATATATATACATATATATATATATATATATATATATATAGAGAGAGAGAGAGAGAGAGAGTGAGAGAGAGAGAGAGAGAGTGCGATGGCTAAATTGTCTAAATTACGCAAAAAGGAAAATAACACCGACATCTCTTTTTAACCGACATATTTACCAAAAATACACAAAAACTAAAATACTAAAGAGTAAATTTATCCAATAAAAATGTCATTGGCTTCAACCATGGGCTCCAGACGATTTCGGAATCTCCTGCATCTCTTCCGGACAGTTTCCTTGTTTAGGCTGCTGAATGCCCTCATAATCCTTGCATTCAGTACATATTCAGTGTTACAAAGATTTTTGCTGGTCCCTCGCTCAAATGAGCCGCACACATAAAAGTCAAGGGAATTGTAGTCTGGGGAGTTAAATGGCCAGATGTAAAGATTGATGTGATCGCAGAAATTGTCCGACAACTATGACTGGGTTCTTTTCCTTGTGTGTCATGATGCAGAATCTTGTTGCCAGACATAGTGTCTTTCAGTAGCCACCCTCTTGACCCAGGACAGCACTACGTTTTCAAGGCACTTGCCGTAGGCCTCCGCGTTGAGTCTGAAGCCCTGTGGGAAAATAAATGGAGACATAAGGTCGCATCACTAATGATTACCAGAAACACCATGATGGTGACAGGATTTTTCAACCATCTCTTTCCAAATCTTCTGCAATGTCCTAAGATTGACACCCAAACACTCTGAAATGTTCGTATTGAAGCTTCCGGCGTGAATGCCAAGCAGTACAGCATGACATTTCCAAACTTCTGGCGGAGTGAATTGCATCATGGTGCTCTTTTTCTCACAGATGGTGCGCAACTGACCCATAACGTGCAGTCTACAAAATCAAAAACAAAAAACGCGCATGGGCGAAATTAAAAATATAAACTGGAGACAAATTACCCATCACACCGTGTATATACACATTTATATACGCAAAATCGTCATTAATATTTTGAGATATTTTAAACACACACACACACACACACACACACACACACACACACACATATATATATATATATATATATATATATATATATATATATATGTCTCTGTGTGTATTTAATAGCATTTATATATGTTTGTATTATGGGATAGTAAAAAGATAACTAAACAGAGAAGATTTATTACGCATCTGATTTTATTTGCCTTCGATTTCTACCATGGAGAATCATTTAAATTCGATCTTCCTTGCTAAAATATATCACTGTATAATTTGTAAAAAAAAAAAAAAAGAAAAGAAGGCATGTATATTAAAACTAGAAACAGAACTTATGGAAACATGTTACACACGCGCGCACACACACTCACACACACACACGTATATATATATATATACATATACATATACATATATTTATATTCATGCATATACAGGGTGTCTCAAAATAATGTATACACTCTTTAAATATTAATAGTTAATAATACATTACCGTGATGTGAGAACTTATATGGATGAAAATATGTAAAACAGATGGATTGGAAAAAGAGGGACAGTTGAATACTCACCTAGATCACCAGATTTGACACCCTTGCATTTCTTTTTGTGTTTTTTTTTAAAAAGAGGACGTTTGCAGGAGAAAACCTGAAACAATTGCTGAAATGAGAATTGCAATTGAAGAAGAATGCGCCCAAATACCAGAGGAAATGATACTGGACGTTTGTAGTTCTATTTCTTCAAGATATGAAAAGTGTATTGAACAGAACGGCAACCAGTTTGAGCACTTGACGCGAACTCATCATTAGATGAATATTCTGCCATTGCTCCAAGTAGCTTTTATCTTAGTAAAGTTAATTTTTCTATGTTTTTGTATATTTTACTCTCAAATTCTTTAAATTTGTATTCTTTCTCTTGTATTAATCATGTAGTCAAAATACCTAATTTGAATAAGTTATAACGATTCAAAGAGTGTATACAATATTTTGAGATACCCTATATATGTACACATACACACACACATATATATATAAATATATATTTATATCATATATATATATATATATATATATATATATATATATATATATATATATTCATTGTGTTAAGTATTTAGGCACTGTACACATTTTTGGTTAATATATTCCACCGTATAAATTTTGCCTCAGGTAAAATGTTCGCGTGAAATTTGAGGATATGAAGAAAAATGTCGGCTCGAATGAATACTGCGAAGTTTTTATCTGTAAACTGAAACCTATTGATAAGAAGAAAAAA
The DNA here is from genome assembly GCA_963932145.1 of Acanthosepion lycidas. Taxonomy (NCBI): domain Eukaryota; kingdom Metazoa; phylum Mollusca; class Cephalopoda; order Sepiida; family Sepiidae; genus Acanthosepion; species Acanthosepion lycidas. Next base: position 122,150,071 of record OZ010583.1, read on the forward strand.
AAAAGGATTCTGTCTCCATTGAAAACTGTTTGCAAAAACAATATGTGAAAGTAAATAGCAACATAGAGTTTCGTATAGAAACGCCTTTAGTCTCCCAGCGGAAATTTCAAATGGTTACGTTTCATCGCCAATGGTCACTTAATTCTTCCGCCAACGCGGCCATTATTCCTATTACTAGGGCACTCACAGCATAAAAGAGACGCAATAATTAGGGACACTTTCTTTGGGTTTGAAATGCCAGAACGTTGCCAGGAACCCGAAATAATTGAATCTATATTATCAGTCCATTTCTACAGAAGTGGAAGAAATTTAGGATAATTACAACTATTTCTTGAAATGGTGCTACCTGTAAAATAACCAACCAAGTAGAAGAATATGAAAGAAATTTCACTAATTACTTAGGAAAAGCTTCAAGACCATTTAAAACAGCCAAAATTTCGATTGCAAAAAAGAATTCTGCGGATGAACTGCGTGGGATATTCGCTATGAAATCAGAATGTGGAGACTCAGAAGAGCAGGTGGTAGATATCTAAAAAAAAAATAGTATTTGCAGTCAACTTCTCATCAGGTCAAGAAAGCCAGGTGCAGGTTTGTCCTGAGGTGACCTCCCAACCGCCGAATGAAGAATTATGCAACCTCAAAGCTGAAACTTGTTTCACAAGCCTGATAACGACAAGCATTAGAGAGCCATATAAAAAAGGCTCGAAAGAGTTGGGCAGTCTCTCAGACATCGCAGACGAGAATATAAGGTACACGTACGCATGAGAGCTTTGTGGAGTCGTACAACATATTAGCTGAAAATAACTGACGAAGTAGTTGAAGGATATAAAATTCAATAAAATATAGACTGATATAAATATGAAAGATTGAATTTTCGTGTTGTTAATTAATCCACTCGTGTTATCATTAACCGGTACATTCAACTCATTGCAACATGTTGGAATGAGTTAGGAAACGGCTTTGAAACGTTGAAGGCCACTTGCGATAGAATAGAATGATTTTTCCAAATCCTGTTAAATGTTCATTAGAATAACAAATTGTGACGGTTGTTTTTTCGGGTTTCTTTTTAAAATTATAGCTTTGAAATTCTTGTAGTGGATCTAGGAAGGTTGCGTGAAGATTTAAGATTGTGCTGCAAATAAAATATGCAATATCCACAAACATAAATTATAAGAAATGGCCAAATGGTAACGATATTCATTTACGACAAAAAATACATGTTTGAAACAACAGATTAAATTTTATATACACAATTTACAATTTCTTTGTTTGTAATGATGTATGCAATGGTATTGAGAAAAAGTTCTTTACTGTTTCAGAAATGTTCAATGTCTAAAAAGTTGTCTGCTTTTGATTGAAAGGTTGAATTTAACTTAGACAAAAGATTTTTCTATGAAAGATATTGAGTGAAAAATGTTTGTTGTATGAATTTTCCTAATCTCTCATAAAGAAAGTTTGTTTCTTTGGCGGCAATTTTGACACATAATTCCTGTGTGTATCTTTGCGTGTGTGAGTCTCAAAATGCGACGAAAATTCGTTTGCTGTTTATATTCACAGTTTTTTTAAACAGCAAAATCGGCTCCAGCGGCTTGGTAGCTTGTTTCAATTTTTTCTGAGAAATGCGTGGGCGAATGTTGTATTTTTTTAGTTTTTAGCCAATAGGATTTCTTCAAACATTTAAATTAGGGATTAATTTGAGAAAGATGTTTTTTTTATGTCAGTTGAGCCTATTTTTGCTCGATTTTTGACTGTTTTATGGAAATTTCTCGAAACTTATTTTTATTTAACAACCAATGAAATTCAAGAAAATGTTTGAAAATTGAAATGAGGGTTATCAAACTCTTCTGCAGGTAGTCATTAGCCATGGTGTAAACGAATTTAATTTTTGATAAAACAAAATAATTAAAATACATTTTAAAATTTTGATTAAAACATTCATTGATTGATTCGTTTTCTACAGGTTATCAATCCTTTGCAGGTTATTTAAAACTAGAAAATATTTCAGATTGTAAGAAATTTTGGGGAAGATATTAATGGTTTAGTTATACAAGTCATACTAATTAACCCATAGCTGGGGGAGAATAAATGAAAGTATATCAAGGATATTTGTGCGTCAGTGATTATCACGAAATCAATGGGAATTTGAACTCGACTCTCGTATTAACAATTCCGAGATATTATCTTTTACACCACCTGCACATCCAAGCGTACAGGTACATGTACTCACCCATCTATGTACTGATCAGGTTAGACTCTAATAATACGGGAACCAGTGTTTTAACATATGGCAACAACAAAATTCGGATTCTATTTGACAATAGGTTACCAAATCCATATACAGAGACCGCAAAAACCGGCTAATACATTGATTTCATTTTATTTGATAATAGTTCGGTGAATCTGTATAAAAAAGCTATTAGACTCTCACATGAATAGGAAGGAAATCCTGTCGGGACATGTACTTTTTTAAAAGCATTTCACTCCAAGGAAGGCAGGAGTGCCACTAGCACGCAAGGGGTTACAGAGGATTGAGAACAAAACTAAATAGGCGTGTTTGAGGAAAGAATAAAGAGAAGGACGGGGGGAAGAGAGCAATGCATTAGATGATGTCGATTGACAATACGTTTGAATATTTGAAGATTATAACTATAGGGAAACAAGTAAGATGAAAGGAGTTCCACTGTCGGGAAGTGTGAGTGAAGAAGCTGTTTATGAAGAAGAGACGGTTACATTTAACTGTTTCGACAGTGAAAGTGTGGGACCGAGATGCCAATCTAGTAGCACGCTTAAATTTCTGCAGTCTGGGAACTAGCGAAAGTAGCTCGCCGGAGCAGTTACCGTGAAAGTATTTGTAGAAAATACAGAGGGAGGCGACGGCATGTCTGTGACAGGGCGACTGTAAACGAGATGCCAAAATCAGGACCAAACACATTGCATACTCGTCTTTGGATCTTGTCGAGGACCTTATGGCAAACAGTCGTAACAGTTACAGTGAAAATACTTGTAGAAGAGACAGAGGGAAGCCACGGCACGTCTTTGGGAAAGTGACCTTAGACGAGATGACTGATTTGATCTTAATTCGGAGAATCTCAAAAGATATCAGTCTCTTACATGAATAGGAAGGAAATACTGGTAAAGGGTAGTGGTATATATTATATATCAGCCGCATAGGACTAAAGACGTGGTCATTATTCAGCATGAAAATAACGTAAATGATGGTAAAATCTGCCGTTGATGTTCACGTATGTGATTTCGGTCGTTCAGCTCAGAACTGAACCAGTAGAATGCCTATAAATGATTTGATTCTAGCGGTGAAGACTTGTTTAGAACGAGCCACACTTTTCCGAAAAAAAAAAGATAATTGAGAAATCTTGTAGAGTGCACCGGCAATTTTCCACATAGCGATTTTAAAGTTTTAAATCAGAATATCATAATCCTATACTGGCTGCCATACAAGGCAAGAAACAACAGTCTGCCCTGCAAATTTTTTAAACAGTATCGATTGCAATTTGACTCGGATCGACAATTCCACTTTCGGTGCAGAAAATCATTATATTATACACCTCATAATATATATTTATATACATAGGAATGTGTCCGTGAGGGGGATGTGTGTTCGTGTGCTGGTTTTGTGTGTGTCTATGCGAGTGTGCGTTTGCGAGTGTACGCACATTTGGTTGAAGACCAATGACAGCTCGTTAAGCCCTTTTTTTTTCGTACGGTTCGCAATATTTTTCTTGTTTCCAGTGAGATAAAATGTCCAATATCTTCTGATTTTTTTCGGCTTCCATACACCATTATCAAAGACATTTATGTGTGTTGATAAAGCTGTGTGTATAATTTCATTGCTGGTTTCCGGGCGTCGCGTTTTCCTGCGTTGGTGGGTGTGTTCCCCTACTTTTTTCAACTATGGCTACTCCATGTTCCTTTTTCCGTTATGTAAAACAGCCATTTTGTATCTGCCTACTCAACAACAACAACACTGTTCTCGTTGACTATGCATTGTTTTGATTTAATAATTAACGAAGGTTTTAAAGTGTGTATTACTTGAATCAATGGTTTATAATCTGGTTAATATTAGCCGATTCCTTGTACGGAGGTCTTTGGCATTCATTGATTAAACAGTCAGTGTTAGCGTTGGGTGAAATTTATCAAATGTTTGTGTTAAACATTTTTTATTGAAACCAGATTCACCAAGCGTCCTAATTGCTATAACTCTTTCTAGTATCAATGAAGGCATCTTGCCTAACATATTGTTCGAGATAGGTCAACATTTAATATCTGTCGATAATAACAACAAAAATTACAATATGAGCTCTGGTAAAAAAGTGGTTGCTAATGGCATTAGGTTTATAATACCCAGAAATTCATCCTCAATGACACGTGGCACAGTGAATAAAGACGTTAGTTAGATCCAGTGACAGGATCTAAAGAGTGTGAGGTCAATACCCAGTTAAAGCAGTGGAGAGCTTGGAGAGGTGAACTAAAAATTGACATCCATCAAACATGGCACGTGGAACTAGAACAGTCTACCCACGTGAGCGAAATAAAGGGTTCAGTCCGACATTCCAACCACCTGAAGAAGTCCGAATAATGTAAATAGTGTCAACAGTTAAATTGTCATTATTTTCTATGTGCTTCCCAGATCTTGCAATTTCTTTCTCTTCAAAAATCAAATCACACTTGAAAGGAAGACGATTTTCTCGACGTCTTGAAAAAAAGAGTTCCTTGAATGCTTTCAAGGTAACGACGACGAATAAAGTGTGTACCTTCATAAATAGACTTCTTCAAAGGTGATTAAATGCCGAATTGATATGTATTGTAGATTTTTTTTTTATTGCGCCAGTATCGATGCTTGTTTTTATGAGACCTCATATATTCTGTTGTATATTATATTCCCTCTGGCATTAGTGTGGTCAGAGTTGAAATGTGACTCGAAGTATGTTTTGAGACAAGTATATTTTTAGCTCTTGTTTCGACTGTATGATGTTATCGTGCTTTTTGCTCCTCTTCATTTATCACATAATCTATTCTGTTCGGCTTCATTAATTTTCCAAGTTCCCGAAGATATTGCTTTCTCAGAGCATTTGCTATTTCATTAAAGATTCTTTGTCAATTGTTTAATGTTCTTCTTTCCATCTGTTTTTCTATTCTGTTTCTTCCTTTCTTCTATAATTCTTTTCAACGCCGGATCGTCATTCTACGTGAGGATCTTTTGCCGTTTAAATTCTTTACAAATGGACTCACCGACTTCTTAAAGAAGATACGATTATATTATTTCATTCTTCTATGTTCTTTAGGTCAATATTTAAGGACATTTTTAGTATGTCTAAAAGAGGGTAGGGTATGTTATTTATATTGAGTTCATATGTGAAATTGAGCAAATAGATATTTTCAAAGATTTTTCTTCTCATAGGAGTTGTCAAGGACACTCCCTTGACAAATCATGTGAGAAAAATCTTTGAAAATTATCGGCTGAGGTTGTTTTGTAAAAGTTCATTTTTTATGGTTAACATATAACATTCGGATAATTTTGAAGAAATTTATGAAACTATAGCGACACAATTTTAGTGAATATATTTCCTAGGCGCTCTTAAAAAGGAAATTCTTGAAACGTATTTGTTTTATTTTGGGGGGATGGAAGTGATTTCTTGTAATTGTTAATTCTGATGTATTTTTTTTACTTACAGGTCTTTTGGTGAAAAGATTTTGGTGATGCTTACAATGCTCTATTTTATTGCTATGGATAAATTTATGCAAATTTTTTTGGCTCTATTTAGAAGGTAACTACAGTTTAATAACTATTAGTTTGGTGCAAAAATAATGACGTAATAATGTCGTTTTTTGATGTTAAAAAATACGTCAAAAACGACATTATTACGTCATTATTTTTGCACCAACCTAATACCTTGACTATATAGGAAATATTGTAAATATATTGTTAATTAATGTTTCTTGCATTTTGAGTTTGTTATAAAATATTGGGTATATAGAGAATAGTAAATTTATTTTAAATAGTTAATTAAAAATAAAAGAGTGCTGAATTACGATACCCGCTTATACGACAATCTTCCTAGAGATGAAGAGTAAACTGAAACCAAAGAAGGATACAGAGAATTTGTTGGACGCAGAAAATAAGAAACAAGGAAGTCTTGAAGACAATGGTAACAAAAAGAATGGTCAGAGTCAGAATCGTCTGAAATATCTTGGACACGTAATGCGGAAGGAGGGCTTAGAAAACCTAACACTCACAGGGCATATTAAGGGCAAGTGAGATAGGAGAATGCAAGCAGCCACTGATCTGATGATTTTGTGTGAATGGATGGTGTAACGGGGGTTGGAGGGTTTTTAAATGGGAAAACGCAGCTAAGGTCCACGATGGATAGGAAGTTGTGGAGATTCATTATCGCGCACGTTCTGAGTATCACATCGCATAGGAGAAGTTTATGATGGCTACTTTGTACATGTGTGAGCATTCATTATTATAGAGCTATTATAGTAATCCTGGGTAAGAATTAGTTGTTATTTTATGAACACAGGTTTTATCATTCCAATCGCCTTCTACCGAGTGTAAAAGGAAAATTGTCCAATTGTTATATTAAGCTCTGAACCGTTGTATCTTAGAAATTATTAAAAAATATCTTATTGGAATTCTCCAAGGTATTATAACACTATTGGACAATAAGAATGTATAATTACTCTCCAAAGAAGAAAACAGAAGAATCCTGATGAAACCAAACATAAACGAAAGTAATATGTTTATCCCTAATTAATCATACTTAATTAATCATAGCTAAGGATCGGATTCTCAAGGAGGATTGAAATAAAGTTCATATATATATATATATATATATATATATATATATATATATATATATATATAGATAGATAGATAGATAGATAGATATAGATATAGATATAGTTAAGTAACGAAAATCTTGGTAACCCGTATGGATAATCCCAAGGATGATAGAAATTTAATTTAAAGAAAAACAGAACACTTCAAGGCTCCATTGTAATAAATTATTTCACCAGAGAATTTTATTTTTCCCTGGATTTTCAAACATCACTTTCAAAACGTGAAACGAGAAATGACATTAAAATTTACACTTTTTAATGTAGTGAGTTAGAGATGATTTCTATGTCTGCATTTAAAAATGATCTCGCTATGTTGGTTCAGTAATTTATAAGGATCATTATGCTTTATCATTAGGATCTTCTTACTCCATCTTGATTTGAAGCCTAAACTTTAATTAAGAAATATCACCCATCTAAAAATAGCTACAAATTAATGTCATAAATTAGATTCAAACTTATAAAAGTTTTAACCTTAGCAGTCATTCACAATATTAAAATATTACTATTAGTAAACTTTTATTTTTTTATTATTGTTGTTTATTAATATGGTATTCAATTTATATTAAATCCCTAATTTATTTGTAGAGAAGTTGAATATTTAAATTGCTAACAAGCATTAAATTAGTTTCTTTGTGGATTTTTTAAACATTTAAATTGCTATTAAACGTTAAAATCTGTTTTTCTCTAAATTGCTAAAGCTATAATACCGCTCTTCTTCCTCCAAAACCCTTTTCTCTTTACTTCCCCACTTTTTCTTTTCCCTCTTTTTTTCCTTTTCCTTTTCCCTATATCATTTCCGTTGAGTTGACCAATTAAATAGGTCAATGTCTTATCCTTATCCCCTCCTTCCTCAATATTAAGTATTATGATAAAAAGAAATATAAAAATAAACTTTAAAACTCTCCCTTCCCACTATTCCTCACTACCTTCTATGTCAACTTATATAAGCTTAATACTGACCGTCAAAAGTGTAAATTTTAATTTCATTTTTCGTTTCACCTTTTGAAATTTATGTCTGAAGATCAAGGGAAAAATAAGTCTCTGTGGAGAAATAAATTATTAAAATGGAGCCTTCAAGTGGTCTGTTTTATATATATATATGTGTGTGTGTGTATTCCAGGACCATTTCTCAACATATTCAAGATGATTTTTACCCTCTCTAACCTTTTATCTTTCTGTCCTGAAGTAACAAGTTACCACACAGTTTACACGTACGATTTAATTTTCAAGTCTTTTTTTCACTGCTCTTTGGGCATCCATAGCTGTAACTCCTCTCTTACATGCCAAACATCTTATGAATTGAGTTGGATCTTTTCTAATTGATCTCTTTAGCTCTAAGCTGAAATGTTGATCCCTATTGCTGCTGTGACCTCCTGAACCAGTTTTCCTCTATACTGTTCCCTCTATATCAAACTTATTCACTGTTCTCCTGATAGTTCTTGAATGAAATTTGAAGCCCGAGTTTGAATGTTGGTACCATTACTGAAGGCCTGAATGATATTTTCCTCTCACCATTGCTCAGTTAAGAAGACAATAGGTCTGACAAAAAATGTTTCAGCCTGTTCATTTTTAGCTGAATAACTCAAAAGGATTTTCAGTGATTCTTACAACAAATGGTGTGAAGATACCTAGATGTGTCATCCGGAAACCTGGAAAAAGCTCAATTTGTTTAGTGTTTATTACATATTAAGCATTTTGCTGGGTGGATAATTATGCTGTAACTCGATTTTGAAACTTTTGCTGTTACACCCGGTATATATATATATATATATATATATATATATATATATATATATATATATATATATATATATATATATATGTAATGGTAGGCAACTCTCGAATATCAGGGATGCTAGCCATCTCTGTTGCATATACATATTCAGGTGCACTTGCGTCTGTTCAATGTGCCCAGACCCCACCCCTCCTTTACACTGAGACTATACTGAGAGGAACTTAGTTACAGTATCTGGGAGTAAGTACACAATCTGTTAAAATCAGTAATTTGGCAAAAAGCTGGTACGCTCAAACCCTCGGTCACGATAACATGCCTAAAAGAGAATTCGCTACCTAAACACACACACACACACACACACACACACATATATATATATATATGATAGTTGTTGATCATTTTTAACTTCTGATGCAGGCGAGAGCAATGTTTTTTTTTCTCTTGAAGATCACGTCATAGCATTGCAACTAAAAGAACAGTCATGCTCAACTGTAAACGCCCATTCCTAAAATATCCTAAACATGTGTCAAGTGTCTGGAAACTAAATGTTTTTATTTCACCATATTGAGTTCTATTAGGTTGGTGCAAAAATAATGACGTAATAATGTCGTTTTTTGACGTTAAAAATACGTCAAAAAACGACATTATTATGTCATTATTTTGCACCAACCTAATAAAAGCTTGAATCGAAATTTTGAGAAACCACTGTTTGCAACTTTCAAGCAGAATGGTAAGTGTGATTTTTTTATTTTTAGAAAGATAAAGGTTTCCATGTGCATTTCTACTCTGCTCGGAGCGATAAAGGCAGGCTTGTGTGTTTAGCATGACGCATCGGAAACGATGGAAAAGACAAGAAGTCGAATATATTCCAGTTGAGCAGGAACGATCAGATCTTCAACGTATAACAAGGGAAGCAGATTATAGCCTAAAGATATCCCTTCCTAATATATATATATATATATATATATATATATATATATATATATATATATGATGCAAATTTTAAGGTGTGGTACATTTATGGATAATAGATTCATCCTCTTTTATATATATATATATAGGCACGGTAGCGTAGTGTATAGTGGCTTGGATTGAGGAATAGGAAAGAGTTCGAATTCCTTTCAATTACGGTTAACTTCCCATGGAAAGCGTATGAATCCATCTGCTTCCCAGTTATGGATAAATAACAGGTCTAACCGAGGCCTATTGACTTGAGAGGCAACCGGTCTACGAGAAGGACAACACTGAATTCAAAATCTGCGAAGAGTCGTTTTGGAGACCTTGTAACAAAATTCGTACAAGAGTTCTCAGGATACAGCGCTTCCAAAATATGTTGTTGGTCCGTTTTATGTAGAAAGTATTGGTGGTTGTTGTACCCTCATCAATCGGAAACGACGGGGAGTTCAGTTATATATATATATATATATATATATATATATATATATATATATATATATATATATATTGAACAATAAAAATGGGTTGTAGATTAATATTCTTTCGTTTTTTTATTATTATTCCATTTAGATTCCTCGACTAGTTTCGGCCGAAATGGCCATCATCGGGAGGAGAAATATTTCTGCTTGCTGCTAGCACTAAACTACAGAAATGAATGTCTTGATGGAGAAAATGAACTTTTGTCTGTAGTTTTCATTTGTTTTTTTATTTTTTTATCTTTTTAACATGAATCTTTTAACATTCCTTGTGTTGGTCAAACATATATATATATATGTGCGTGTGCATATATATATATATATATATATATATATATATATATGTATATGCACACGCACACATATATATATATATGTTAGACTGTTTCTATCTATCTACCTACACATATCTATCTATCTATCTATCTATCTATCTATCTATCTATCTATGTATCAATGTATATATATATATATATATATATATATATATATTTCAAATATTAAAATATATGTAATTATTTATAAATGTATGTGTATGTAATTTATGTATGTATATGGATAGGTACCTGTGTATATCGCTTCATGTGTTTCTATGTGTGTATTTGCGCATGTAAATAAACGTATGTATATATGGGATTTGCATGAATATGTATGTGATATATATATATATAAGAAGAAAGCAAAATCTTTAATATTACTCTCAAATATCATTCCATAATTAAACCTAAACTTTAAGTAAGTAAGATTACCCATATAAAAATAATGACAAATTGCATTCATAAATTAGATTAAAAGTAAAACTAATAATGATGTTACCATAACTATTTTTACAATATTAAAATTATGATTGGTCGGGTAAACAAACTATTACAATTTAAAATATTTTTTTAATATGTCCTTATAAATGTGTTAATAAATATAATATTTAACTTATATTAAATCCCTAAACTATTTGTGTAAAAAAATTAAAAATTTAAATTGATAGCAAACATCAATTTTTTTTAGACATCTAAATTTCTTTCAAGAATTAAAATCTATTCTTTAAATTAATTGATAAAACCCAATTACATCCTCTTTCTCTTTACTTCCCTCTCCCTCTCCCTCTTCTTTCTTTTTCCTTTTCCTTTTTCTTTTCTCCCAACTCCCCGCCCATTTCTATATATCACTTCCGTTAAGTTAACCATCTAAATAAGTCAAGGTCTGGTCACTCCTCCTTCCCCAATATAAAGTATGCTTGAGAGAGATATTAAATTAACCCCTCCCTATACTCTACTATGTCTCTTTAACTATCCCTCTTACAATCTCTGTTAAATTACAAAAACTTACACTAGCCATCAATTTTAATTTCATTTCATTTTTTGAAGTGCTTTCTAATGATCCGGCATCCTTTAAAAGGGCTCTGGTGAAATAAATTATTATAATGGTACCTTAAAGTGATCTGTTTTTCTTTTACATATTCGCTCTGGATTTACACTGAGCTCTCAGGATTTCATCCTCCTTGGTATTAACCATACGGATTACCAAGCTCTTCATAACTATATATATATATATATATATATATATATATATATATATAATCGATGACGTTTAATGGTCAGAATTAAATCAGATCAGTAAACAGTGGGATTAAAAAGTGCTCAATACACGTGTGAAAAAAATAAAAGTAAAAATAACATGTTGGACATTTACCTTTAAAAATCAGGAGATCAACTGAATGAGCTACCTTGTTTTCAACCTTACGGAATTCTCAGGCAATATATATATATATATATATATATATATATATATATATATATATATATATATATATATATATATATACCCTCACAAGTTGACAGTGGCGCTCAGTAAAATATATAGGTGGGAGCGAAACTAAAAAGACGTGATGGAGGAAAGTATAAAGAGAAGGGCAGAGAATAGATCAAGGCATCTGGTAATGTCGATTGACATTACATTTGAATAGTTTGAGATTATCAGGGAAACAAGTAATAGGAAAGGAATTCCACAGATGGGAGGTGTGAGACATGAAGCTATTGGAGTAGAAAAAAACGGTCACATTTAATCGTTTCCACAGTAAAAGGGCGGGACTGTGATGCCAGCCTTGTAGCAAGCTTAAGTTCATGTAGTCTGGGAACAAGCGAAAGTAGCTCGTCGGAGCAGTTACCGTGAAAATACAGAGGGAGGCGACGACACGTCTGTGAGACATCGACTGAAGACGAGATGCCAGATCAGGACCAACCACTTTGCTTATCCGTCACTGGATCTTGCCGAGAACCTTAAGGCGAACATCGGGGGGGGGGGGCAGACCATATATAGCAGCAGTATTCTATGCAAGGACGAATGGTTGATTTATAGATTTGAAGTATGGACTCGGGCGTGATAAACTTTTGGGCACGTAACAGGGAACCAACTGTAATTATTCCATCTTAGGTGATTATAAAGTGATTAACCACTCCCGTGTTAATTGAAGCTTCAAGGACTTCAATCTTCAAAGACTTTGCCGAAAAAGTGGTAGGAGTCTGATAGGGCGGTAGTTAGATGGGTCAGAAGGGTCTCCAGAGTTCTTAAAGACAGGTACAATAGATGAGGACTTCCAACAGGCTGGAAAGCAAGATTCATTGAGGCAGTAGTTATATAATTTGCAGAGGGCAGGGGCCAGTTCAGGCGCACATTTCTTCAGGACAATGGCTGATATCCCATCTCTAGTCTTATGGGAGTCTAATTTTGAGATGATGTCCAGTACCAACGATGGGGTTATGTGAAACTCGCTCAATGGAACCTCGGTGCTAGGGGGGAAATCGGGTATTGGAACACCGGATGAGTGGAGCGTTGAGTTGGAAGAGAAATCAGCCTTATCAGCTGAGGAGGTCAGGACCTCAAAGTGGTTGAACAAAGGAGTTATTTAAGGTTTGCTGTTGTTAAGTACACTCTTGCAGAGACGCCAATAATCCTTGGAGCCGAATTTGCCAGATGCAATACGTTGTTTCATTCTATCAGCAAATAGTGACTTTGATTCATTGAAGACACGCTTGCACGCGTTACGGGATGAGGTAAAGAGAGGTCTGTTGTGATCTGACATATCACTACGATAAAGGCGGAAGAAGTGATTCCTATGGGCGATGACAGCTGAGCAAGCAGCAGAGAACGAAGGGGAAGAGCACGATTTAACCTTATATTTCCTTGAGGTGATGAAAACTTTGATTCCAGCTTTTACCCAGGAGGAGACATCGGAAATGCATTCTTGAACGGGGAGCTTAAAGACCACATCCCAAGGGACATCTCTCCTTTGCTGGAGGTGGAGACAGACACTACAGCCTGACCAGAGTTGTCAAGAAGGCAGAGCACAACAGGACTCGGGGATGGAGGTGAAACAGAGATCGAGCAGGGAAACCTTACTTCTCAGGTTGTTGGGGAAATGTGTGGGAAAGTCAACTATTTGTGGGAAAGATTGAGAAATAGAAAAGTTAAGGGTTCGTAAACCAGTCTGGTCAGTTATAGAATTTTTAAGCCACTTGGTATGGTGGGCATTAAAGTCCCCGAACACGAATATATGAGCAAACGGATGGAGAGAGATAGCCTTGTCCATATTGTCGAAAATGTTTTCGAGTACACCACAGTCTTGGGAGGAGGAAGAGCGATAGAGGAAGAAGATGTTGCTTACATTACTGAGGAGAGATAGGCAGGGACACAAGTATGAGTGGTCTGGAGATTCGAGAGAGAGCTCTGTAGACAGTGTGCAATGGTCCTTGGCGTAAACTCCAAGGGCGTGCATGTGGGTTTGAGAGTCTTTTCTAAGGAGAGGAAGGTAACCGTAGATCGAGAGGTCAGAGAAGGGGATAAACGAGTCGAGGTTTGTCTCGCAGAGAATCAGAGTATCAGGAGACTTCTCAATGAGGAATGATTCCACACTGTAGAAGATGTTTCGAATGCCAAGGACGTTAGAATAAGAAATGTTGAAGGGTTTAGGTGACTTTTTAAGAGCTGATTTAGTTTTGCTTTTTTGATCGTTATTTATCATGATATAGGAAGTGAAAAAGAGAAGGCCTGAAGTAGAAGTAGCAGACGGTCAACGACTGTCACATGGGGAGAAACAAAATATAATGTGGCCTCAAGGTTGCCTACCGGGGGTGAATGCAGAGACACTCTTCCATGCGCGACATGGCATTACATGCAACCCGGTATTATACAACTGTTGATCAGAGAGGTCGCTCAAGACGCTACGGAAGAGTTAGGGCTGCGAACTACCAGTTCCTACTGGTAGTTCGCAGCCCTAACATAAACCAGAATACTTTCAACCCGGTACCCTCAGAATGAAGAGGCATTGCCGGAGACTACACACATTACAAGAGAATCACGGTAGTACTAGTACTGAGGCCAGAGAGGAGGAGAGGAAGAGTTCCGGGAACCCAATCCTAAATAAGAACCAAGGCGTAAGCCTCTACTATTGTTTATGAGACGGGGAGGAGTATTTATCGGGTGGTAGAAAAGCCTATCTACTCCTATTACGTACACAGAAACACACACACGGGCCTGCTTACTATATATATATATATATATATATATATATATATATATATATATATATATATATATATATATATATATATCGGAGTTGAGGGATTTTAATTATTTACATTATTTATATTGTCCAGGCTGCTGCCCTCATCTTAATTGTCATTTTCACGACGTTTCATCCATTTTACGCTCAAGCTTCTTCAAAAATCCCGGATCGTACAACTGCCGAAACGAAGAGAATATGACAATAATCATGAGGGAAGCAGTCCGAACAACGTAAATAATATGTATATATATATATATATATATATATATATATATATATATATATATATATATATATATATATATATATATGTGTGTGTGTGTGTGTGTGTGTGAATAGTTGGACTGAACCTGAACTGTCTCCTTTTCTCTCTATACTCTAGAATAAATGTTTGCTGCTTCTTGCTATCCAGGTTGTTGCAACCCTTTAAGAAATCTTGTGAACCATTCGTTCCCACGAATTCTAGTTCTATTAGTCTTTTACTTCTTTTGGCCAAAGTACTTACGATTCTAATAAACCGGATTACTTCACAAGTGGTTTCAGCATATTAGCAATGTCGCTTTCGTCTGCCAAGATGAACTATCAGGCTTTAGATAAGAAGGACGATGCTGGAACTATGGCCTTAAATATGTCAAAGGCGTTTGACAGGGTTTGGCATGCTGGCCCACCCTACGAAGTCAAGGGCTGGAAATTTGATTTAATTCAATCGTTCTTAATAAATCCTGTAATTCATATTTTAGTGAACGGCCAACGCTACTACTTCAGTTCACATTCAGGCCGTGTCCCCTCCTCAATCTTTAATGCCCGGATCCACCAGAAACTCTATTATTTATGTTGTTTCTTATTTCATCAACGACCTTCCATATGTCATCTCAGTTCTTACCTGGGTATACACGCTGATGACACATCTATTTAGCAATGGCATGCCCGATAGGCTGACAAAGTAAAACTGGGAACTCGAATACGGCCCCTAATCAGTTTTTAACTAGAAAAAGAAATGACTTATAAATTTTAACTCTTCAAAAACAAAACTTCTTTTCTTTATCACTATGGAGAACAATTTTTGCCTTTCATCAGCATGTCTAATGCTAACCTCCACGAGAAAAAAACTTATTATGCCTTCTTGATCTCACGTTTTTTATTGACAAGAAATATATATATATTATATTGAATTAATTGCTAGGTCTTCTGATAAGAAGGTTGTTTCACTGTGTACCAGACAATTTTTCTCATCTGAATGCATCTTACACACTTATAAATTTACCATTCGTCCGTGCAATTGAATATTGCTCTTATATCTCGTCTTATCCTGCGGCTATATATTGTAATCATACAACACCCACCCAGGTCGTCCGCATCTACATCGGAAGTGATATTATCGTTGCTGACTTAGTAAAGTTTATCTTCCTGCTTTGGTAAAGTTTGGCACAAGGCTGAATTCGAGGGCTTTCGCCAGCAGATAATCACGTGGGCCTCTCTCCTGCCTCTGGTCTCGTCTCCATCTCTCCCTTCCTTTCTTCTGCGCATTCGTATTGATGGACATTGGCGCTAACAAGTGAAGTAAGAGAATTCGACAATTCTGGGGAATTCACTTCCACTATCTCATATTATTACCTCTCACTAAATCTCCTCAGTGAGCGAGGGTGACTTATCCATCCCCTCCTGATATTCCAACTCAACTTTCGACCAGGGGAATCAACTCCAAATTTGTTGTTTACGAAAAATGAAACTTTCGCTTTACATCTTGCATTTTCAGCTGCGTAGAGCACATGTCAATCATCATTGGCCTTTAATTCTTGGTCACTTTTCCATTGTTCAAACTGCTCGAGTTACTCGTGATTTAAATCCTCAATTCTTCCCTCGGATTTTCGGTATTAACCCTTCTCGTTTCAATGTCTCTAAGTACATAACATTTTATGTTTTAACAAAATTTCTTCCGTTTTACAGCGGCAACGACAAATAGTATGATAATATATCGAGTTTATCGACAAAATCCAAAGAAGGGTGTGTAAAAATATTGATCCTGGCTTGGCATCTTGACTTCAGTCACTTTCCCAACCCGCCGGGCTGTAGATTCTCTCTGTTGATTATATAAATCAGAGTTGTTTTAATGAGTCCTCCTCATTGGTCTCTCGACCGACTGAATTTCAATGCACTACTAGATTAAACACTAGATCCTATTGTTTTACTGTTTTACTAGCTAAATGAAACCGTATGCCCTATTCTGGTATTTTTCTCGCACTGCTCCCCCGTGGAAATCTCTTCCGTTTACTTGCTCCATGTCCCTCTCCAATTTTCAAAAGTTTAAATCCAACATCACTCGTCATGTATTCATGTATTCTGTTTCATTTGTTTGTTTGTTTTTTTAATATTATTCATTCTCTTCCAACCCCAGCACCCCCTTGCTTCTGAGTGTCATTGACGCCTTGTTTGGGATGAAATAAAGCATTAAAAAAGACTTTTAGCTTATTTTATACTTTAGACTATGTTTTATTTTTTTTGTGTATAGACACACACGTATATATATATATATATATATATATATATATATATGAAGAAATATACTCTTAAGATGTGGTATATTTATAGGATAAAGTGCTCAATATCAGAGACAGAGCGAGTGTAAATATAAAAGTGAACATTGAAGTCAACACTGAGAAGTGACAGGCTGTTTCATGCTAGATGCAATAGTCAGGCCACGATTGCGTCTAGCATCCAACAACCTCTCTCTCTCTCTCTCTCTCTCTCTCTATATATATATATATATATATATATATATATATATATATATATATATATATATATATATAATTTTTATTAAGCAACCATTGTTTGGCAAATTTTCAAGATCTATACGTATGATAAATATACGAACTTACAATAATTTCTTTTATTTGTTTGATTGTGTGAGATTATAATATGCAAGTTGAGAGTTTTTCCTCACACTCACTCACACACACACACACACACACACACACACACACACATATATATATATGTATGTATGTATGTATGTATGTATAACACAAAATAAGTTAAATGGCCGGAAAAATTAGCGTCCCAAAAACGAACGTATAAAAAAGTGCTCAATGCAGCATCTTAGAAAGACAGACATGTAGAACAAGCTAATAAAACAAAAAGAGGTAAAACAGCATATCCTACCGCACTCTACCGACGTTTCAACCGCAAAGTCACGTCTGTTGGTCGGGCAACATGTGTTCCTCAAATCAACCACATTCCTTTTATCATCCTGCGGCACCGGGTGTCAAGAAGTGGAGGAGCTGTGAACGAAGAAAACAAACCAAAACAAAAAAAAATATTTTTCTTCATCCAGGATCGTACAGGCCGAGAACATTCTTGCTTACAAGTTTACATTTAGACACTATATGTGTTTCCCCATTCAACAATACCGCACTGTCGTTATAAATGGCTGTTACCTACAACTGCTACCACTTCTCTCAGATTTTACTCTCCTCAAAATTTAGACCCACTGGAGAGACAGTGTGTAATCGATTTCTATTTTTTTCTCAGTTTATTTGTTGTGCTATGCAGTAATATAAATCTATTTCCGGGGTGTATAATGAAATTTCTTTGCCCTTGAAAAATATTGCGTCATCCGTGATTGCATCAGATTTTATCACGCCCAGACACTATTGTCTCGACAGTCGATTAGTTGTCCTACGGCCATTGTCTGTGATGGATTTAAAGGAAGCGTACGAGAATTGTAACGCTTCACGAACACACTGCCAATCCTTACCAGTGATCAAATCAAAGTACTATAAACTAGCCTGGGACCTCTCCTGGTTTAAAGCCAATCGGGAATCTGTGGTTAATCTGCAAAGAACGACTTCGTGGAATGGACATAAGAATTACTAACATGTGAACTGGCTCATGTTTCATTGGGAAAATACGAAAAAAATTAAATAATAACGAAATTATTCGATTTGTTTGAATTAATTTGCACAAGGGTGTAAATATAAATGTTTCACTATTTTTTGTTCGTTTGAGTTAATATTTCTCGCATTTTGCTTCTTTACTATATTATTCATATTCTCATTACAATTATAAGTGATTTTGTTGACATATTTTAACAATCAGATGACTTAGAGAAATGCTTTCTCAAAAAGCCAAAAATAGTTTCCAGTATTAGTTTTCATCACCATACTGAAGAGAGGATTGAACCAAATGACTTTTCTAGTTCTCCGTCCTTTTTTTCGTATCTCGTGAGTTTACCTGAGGTTTGAAATTCATATTGGCATTGTTCTCCTTCTGCTTTAAGGCTGATATATAGTCTCTCTTTTTCGAAAATTTCTTTAGTCGAGGAATTCCTGGATAATATGCATTCATCTCCTCTCGGGATGTGCTTATTTACATTTGCCGGGCGGTTGGACGTTGTATTTACGTATTTCAAAGCGGTGTTTGGCTTCATTTAGAGTGAAACTCTACCAGCCAATAAATAGAATTCAGTATCTAAATAATGAACAATTTTTCTGTTCATTTCGAAATTAATGCTGAAATTTCAACTCCAAAATAACTTAAACAGTTTCTTCTTGATAGAATCATTGGCTCTTTTATTGTCTGGAACTACATGTAGCCCATCAGTGATTGTCAATGTGGATAATCTTGTTGATCTTTCTTAAAATAAATATCCCCACCAATTCAGCCCATGAAAAGTTCCTTGGGAGACATCTCTCTCTCTCTCTATATATATATATATATACATATATATATATATATATATATATATATATATATATATATATATATATATATATATATGTATATATATATATTAATTTACTCAGCAAAATCCCAAAATTACTTGATATGGGGCGGGGTATATATCTATTTCAACGAATCAGAAATATTTCAGTCTTATTCAACCCAGGTGTATAGTTTATGTACGTAACGGAATTAGAAAATTTAAATTTAACTGTTGTCAAAGTTAAATTGTAAATTTTAAATTCTGACACAAACACAGTCTATAGATCGGAGTTGAATAAGAATGAAGACGTCGGTTGAAATAGATCTATACCTCGCCCCAATATAAGGTAATTTTGGGATTTTGTCATGTAATTTATATGCTCTGTTATAATAAATTCATTTGGTTCTCTTTGTGGAAGTAGAGACACCTTGCAAGCTAATAAAATCAGCATTTAAATTCCCGACTATTGTCCAAAATCTAATTTCTGGAACCAAGGATAAAAACTTAACTCTTCTGTCTGCGATGCTGGTCATACCTTTATTATGTAAAAAGTGCATATGAAATAAATCACCCAACAACTATTATATTAGGTTGGTGCAAAAATAATAACGTAATAATGTCGTTTTTTGACGTTAAAAATACGTCAAAAACGACATTATTACGTCATTATTTTTGCACCAACCTAATAACACGTATCCGGTGTTAATTTCGAACCACATTGGGTGACCCTGCTCGACGTTTTTAAATATCTACACCTTATAATTGAGATGTACATGCAATAATTAAATTAACTATGTTAATTGAATCGAGAAAATGATAATTAAATTTCAGATATGATAATTAATTAGTATGCATGGTTAGATTATCATCAGCCAATCAGTAGAGACTTCTTTCTTCGTTATCTATTGGCTGACCTCTGGCAACCATGACAACGTGTGGAGCCATTAGCGATTCGTGAAACTAATGCGAACTTCAAGGGCACATCTCCAGCATTCTGGTCCAATTCTCTTATGTAATTTATTAATAAAATTACCTCAGGCTTTTTGTTCGAAGGGAAGTTTTCTTTCAATATTTGAATATTGCTTACTAACAATAGAAAAGGAAGAAAAAGGTTAGTCGACTCGATGCACCACATAAAGAATCTGGGAAACATTTATTCCAAACTTACCGAACCAATCCCGTTGGCAGCTGCATTTGCTCAATAGGTAGAGACGTTTATTCTAGAATCAATCAGGTTTTCTTAAAATTGTCTAGAAGTAAAATTTATGAACAGAAACAACTAGTAAATTTTTAAAAGAAAATGAGATATTTCTCTATGTGACTTGTATCATAAATTCACTATATACTTGTAAAATCTCTTATTCTCATTATTGGCATGTATGAGGATTAATAATAATAATAATAATAATAATAATAATAATAATAATAATAATGATAATAGACAGGCTACAGGTTTTCGAGCACATTCATTTTCTTAGGGTGTGGCTAGCCAATCCCTTGCAGACACCGAATCAGGCACATTTCTGTTTGTGAACACAGCAATTATGCTGAGCTGATTTTAGTTACAGTTTCTGGAGAATAATTCATGATCTGACATGATCAGCAGTTTGAACAACATCAGTACAGTCAAACCCTCGGCCACGATGACTTATGATTTTCTGCTAGTACAACCATCGACGGTTTCCGATCAGTTTCGTCTATTAAATTTAAATCACAAAACTTGGGTCAACCCCTTGATATAGTTTTCGGGCCCTTTCCAAATATGACGCCTTCTCAGACTTATAAAGGTTCGTACCTAACAAATCGACCATCACTTGTCAGGGAAGCGAAAGTTCTCATCCCACTCATAACACGGTTCTGTCGGAGTTAGCTCCTCCCTAGCTCCTTAACCCTATCACCAGGGAGGGGGGCTCTCTTCCCTGGCCTATAAATATTCGCTGACCCTTCGCCTCTTCCTCTTTTTCCCCCCTCGGGCCTTTGGGCCGCCACCTTGAGGTAAATCTCTTTTCCTCTCAGGCTTCGGCCTTATACCACTTCGCAGTTGTGAATTCTTACAGATACAGCGTTTCCCAAATGCTGGGAACACGCTAAGAACAATACACGTACGTACGAACACTCACCACAACACACACACACATAATATTCACCACACGCACTTTGTCTATGTAACTGTCCATGTAACTTGTAACCTTTCTTGTCATTAATACACATATTCGTATACATATATTTATCGGTCTTGTGTTTGTTTTTCTTTACCTTCTTTGGACTTAATTAAAGTCCAACTTTCTCATGAAGTTGGACCGGCTAGCAGGAAAAATCTTAACCCACATGTGTTCCTCTACTCATACTCAACATCGCCGACACGGTCCTCGACAGTCCGCAAGCCCGATTTCTCTTATTGTCTCAAGTTTCCAACACTATGTCTTAATTAATTTTGGTACAAGACACTTCATTTTAACATTGTTTCATATATGAAGCAAGGATAACATAGGTACATTTGTTTCCTACGACCCGCCGGTATGACTTTGGTTTCCTGAGTCTATTTTACAAACCAGAATCCTACATAACCCACACGATTGCATGTACATGTTTGTGTATGTAAAAATAAAAAAAGGATCCCTAACAACAACAGTAGAAATTCCATAAGGAAAACGAAATAAAAAATTCAAAAATATTTAAATTTTGGTGGGAAAAATGTCGTTCTGATGTACCATGATTCCATAATATCACTAATAATAATAATAATAATATTGATTCAATAATACCACTAATAATGATAATAATAATAATTGATTCAATAATATTGATTCAATAATATTGATTCACTAATACCACTAATAATAATAACAATAATAATTGATTCAATAATATTGATTCAATAATACCATTAATAATAATAATAATAATTAATTCAATAATATTGATTCAATAATACCATTAATATTAATAATAATAATAATTGATTCAATAATATTGATTCAATAATACCACTAATAATAATAATAATAATAATAATAATTTAATCAATAATACCACTAATAATAATAATAATAATAATAATAATAATAATAATAATAATAATAAGAGTATCCCACTTCCAATAATCCTCATGGAAATGAAATTGAAAAACGGCCCACCAGAGGGTCGTGTGGGCTTTGCAGACATACTAGTCTCCGGTGAGTCATGTGGGAGCCAACCTGTTAATTATTATATCTATAACAAATAATTCGTTAAATGTTACAGACAATAGAGACGTTTTTAGAAACCTGTTTCTTATATTTGCATAAAATCTTCCAAAGTTAAACAATATTCTGCTGCCATTCACTGCATATACCTTTGCAATATTAATTATTATTAGTTATTCATATTTTAATTTTTGTATTTAAAACGGAAACAGGGAAAATGAAATCAGAAATATTCACTTGGAAGGTTAGAAAATTAATAAGAGTTCAAAAGTTTTATTTGTTCTCGAAAATGATAAAATTAACACATCACAACGTGTTCTTGGCTTTTATAATTAAACTATTGATTAACGTTTCTTTCATCTTTATCTTTAGAATGACAATGAGATGGAGTTGCAGAAATTAAGATGAAATCAAATACTAGCAACATATGTCTTAGTAATTGGTGATATTTTAACCCATTCTTGCTCACACAAACATGAGACGGTAGTTCAAGCCAAAAGGCCACGGTTCGGATCTCAACGTAGCATTTATTTGTCAAGGGTGTGTTGTCTTAAAATTGATTTATAGAAATGATTCCCACAAAAATGCTTAGACGAAACTATCCAGGTTGTGCCATTGTCGCAAGAAAGATAAATGTTCGGACAACTGCGTGTGAATGTCTATTCCTATTTTTGCCTTCATTGGATACTTATAATGACTGTCAATGTAAAACCTTGAGAATATAATGACTGCTAATGAATATCCTTGAGAATATAATGACTGCTAATGAATATCCTTGAGAATAATGACTGCTAATGTATACACTTGAGAATAATGACTGTCAATATCTACCCTTTTGAATAATGACTGCTAATATATACCCTTGAGAGTAATGACTGCTAATGTATACCCGTGAGAATAATGATTGCTAATGTATACCCTTGGGAATAATGATTGTGTATGTGCATCCTTCAGAATAATTGACTGCTAATGTATACCTTGAGAATAATGACTGTTAACATATACCCTTGAGAATAATGACTGCTAATATATACCCTTGAGAATAATGCCTGTCAATATATACGCTTGAGAATAATAAATCCTAATGTATAACCTTGAGAATAATGACTGCTAAGGTATACCCTTGAGAATAATGACTGCCAATGTACACACTTGTGAATAATGACTGTCAATATATACCCTTGAGAATAATGACTGCTAATGAATAACCTTTAGAATAATGCCTCTCAATGTATAATATTGAGAATAGTTAATAACATATACAACTGTTTTATTCTTTTAAGTTATCAGTTCCATCAGAACGTGATGATCATGGCTCCCCACAACTTCCTGTCTTTTAATTCTCTAAGTACATTTTTATCCTTTACCCTTACTCATTGTTCCAGTTTTGCCATCCATCCAAACACTCATCAACGAGGTTACTCTCGATTTCCTTGCTTCTCTTCTTTTCTATATGGTGATTTTCCAAGCGCGGCTTAGATGTGGTACGAGGCCGAAAGTATGGGGCAGCCAGTGCGAATCGAATTCACTATTCACACGTAAATGCACTTGCGAGACCATCTTGTTAACCATTACACTACGTCGAGATGGACCATTTTAAGCGTAGAATAAATGCGGCACAAGGTCGAAAGTGTGGAGCACCCAGTGAGGATCGAACTCACTATTCGAGCATAACTGATCTAGCGAGACAAGCTTACTAACCATTACAACACGTCAAGTGCCTAAATGATATTTTTAAACGTAGCTTAGCTGTTACACAAGGCCGAAAGTATAGGGCACCCATTGAGGATAGAACCCAGTATTAAGTCGTAATAAATCTAGTGAGAAAAGCTTGTTAACCATTACTCTACGCCTAGTGACCAAATGATTTTCTAAGCGTAGGTCAGATTTGGCCAAAGGTCGAAAGTGTAATGAACCCAGTGAGGATTAAACTCACTACTCAGTCGTAACTGATCTAGGGAGAAAAGCTTGCTAACCATTACAGCGCTTCGAAGTTCTCCTGTCCCGTGAGTGTTAGATTTTCTTAGCGTTGTTTCCTCGGGTGTAAAACTGCATTTGTTTGGCTGTAAATTTAGATATCCTTGTGATTTCTATTTTCTTTAAAAATTCCTCGCTGCTTGCATTATATTCACGTGGTATTCTTAGAAAATTTTTGTAGAACATGATTTCTGATGCTTCAAGTCATCTCTTCATCTAGTGTCTAGCTTTCACTACCATATAACAGACTGAATATTGCGTAGAAATTATCTTTTCTTTGTTTCTAACGATATTCTCTTATGTCTTAATACATTGCTTAGTTTCTATTAAACATATTTCCCTACTCTTTAAAACCTTTGTATTTCTGCTTATTATTTATTTATTACCAACCTCTGCTCCTATAATAGTCATATCAATTTCAAAGCTTCACGGTGTATGACACAGTTACGCTTTTTCTGTTAGTGTTAGTGGTCGGTGTTTATACGCAGGTAAAAAGGAGGATTCCAGATATTAATTTTGAAACTAACCAGACTCCTCCTATCTGGAAGAACGACACAATAAACATCACCTACCTTGAAATTCTCCTTATTTGACATTCTACAGTGCGAAGCTAAGATTATCTGGATAACGATAAAGTAGTAATCGCATTGCTTACAAACTAGAAAACTCGTCGACAGAAAAATGATGAGGTCGCTATTTTTAAAAAGATATAAATCGAACGATCATCGATAGTCGTTAACTACTTATCCTCTGACCGATCTGAAATCGATAACTGTCATCAATTATCGAGTTACAAGCACAAAGCGAGACTGCCACATAACTAAGCCATCTAACAAAATACGAATAGCTAACCAACACAAACATGCATATACACGTAGATATACATAGAAATGCATAGACAAAACAAAAGTACACATATGCACACCACCAAAAAATGGCCCACGCATATATTCCTAGAAAGGCGTATATTGGCAATGATATATAACGACTGATATCGATAATCATATAATACACACACACACACACACACACATATATATATATATATATATATATATATATATATATAAAGAGAGATCGATCAATCGATCGATCAATAGATAGAAATATACTAACACACACAGACACACTCACGCACACACACATATATTTAAACATATATTATTAAATAGCGATTTTCTAAGCCCAGCTTAGATGTGGCACAAGGCCGAAATTATGGGGCACCCAGTGAGGATCGAACTCACTAATCAGTCGTAATTGATCTAGCAAGACAGGCCTTCGAACCATTACACCACGCCGAGGTGCCCACATATATTATTAAATATAACAGATAATGAATGTCTATTATGTCTGATCATGAGTGGAATGTTTGAATATTTACTTAAATTCTGGTGAAAATAAAGACAAAATTGTCCAACATTTGGCTGTTTTTTTTTATTAATTTGGTTTTAAGCTTTCTGGTCACATGAGCCATCCTCAGAGACGTTATACAGACATGAAACAAAGATATCCACAATTTCGTGACCTCGTACCACGCGATAGACCGACTTATTACAACAGAACTAATGTCTACATGCAATTTAATGTATTGTGACTAGTTTGAAATGTAATTTTGTTGAGTGTGGGTTGCTTCGTTTAAATGTAGATGGTCTCCATTTTTTTTACAATTTTGTTTTTTTTAAGGTTGTTTTTACTGTGTGTATGCATGAGTTTTCTTGTGTTATTAACTAATATTTGTCTAATATTATGTACATTGATGCATATTTCATTAAATAATATAGACAAGTGTTGTCTATTTTATGTAAATTCTTTATTGATAGATAGATAGATAGATAGATAGATAGATAGATAGATAGATAGATAGATAGTGGATAGGCCATGTTTACACTGTAACGACATTACAGCAAGAAAACTGGCGTGATGAAGCTCAAACTTCGATCACGTGACCACAATATTACCAACTATAAGCACGCATGAGCAGAAGGCAGTGCGATGAATGTGAAGACATGTGCGTGCGTGTGCTTGCGTGCGTGTGCTTGCGTGCGTCAGATTTTATTGACAATTAAATATTATCTTAATTAATTATATATTAACTGATTTTGTTAAAAGTGATATACATATATGTGTGTGAGTGAATGTATGTGTGTGTATGTGTGTGTGAGTGGCGTGTATTTGTGCATATGTGTATATGTGTGTGAGTGTGTGTGAGTGTGTGTGTATGTGTGTGTGAATGTGTGTGAGTGTGTGCGTATGTGCGTGAGTGTGTATGTGTATGTGTGTGCGAAAGTGTGTGTGTATGTGTGTGTGAATGTGTGTATATGTGAGTGTATGCGTATGTGTGCGTATGTGTATATGTGTGTGAGTGTGTGTGAGTGTGTGTATGTGCGTGAGTGTGTATGTGTGTATGTGTATGTGTGTGTGAGAGTGTGTGTGTGTGAATGTGTGTGTGTGAGTGTGCGTGTATGTGTGAGTGTATGTGTGTGAGTGTGTGTGAGTGTGTGTAATTTTTGCTTGTGTGACACTCTTCAGTATCCCCTATATGTTTATTCTTGTAACATAGAACTCATTATCATTCCACAGTTGACGTTTTACTAATTTCGTTTATTTTACTCGGGAAATATTGAACACCCCGCCCCCCCCCCCCCGCAAAAAAAAAATGACAGAATATGGATATCTTTTAAAATTCAATGTTATTATTTTTTTTACGTCATCAGGAATCTAAATTTCAAATTCTGGTAAAATAAATTTATGCTTTACGGGGGATATGTCTAGTAAATTTGATAGTTTAATTTTCCGGTAAAAGATATTTCGAGAATTGAAAATTACATTTTTTGCTTTTCAATCCTAACTTCATCTAAGGGAGACACTTACGGCACTTACGGCTACACGAACAACTCGAGCAAATACTTGTAAAATCCAGGTAATAATTTCAATATAATGACAATTTATCTCCAGCGTTTGCAATCGAAGTTATGTGTTGAACAAACATAAACAAGACTTGATTGGCTGCGGTACAAAGT
This sequence comes from Acanthosepion lycidas, assembly GCA_963932145.1. Taxonomy (NCBI): domain Eukaryota; kingdom Metazoa; phylum Mollusca; class Cephalopoda; order Sepiida; family Sepiidae; genus Acanthosepion; species Acanthosepion lycidas. The sequence goes on from OZ010583.1 coordinate 122,177,545, forward strand.
AACTTGACGAACTAAAAGATGATTTGCCCAATTTTCCTTGATTATCTAAACTACCACGTGTTGAATTCTTAAAGGTTAAAAATATGTCATTATCTGCTCATCAGAAAGAAAAAGAAACGTTCAAATTAAAACCTAGCAATTTTATCTGACATTTTTTTCCTACAAAGGACAACGAACTCAAGACTGGGGTCAAGCCAGTAACTTCCTTTCGTTCTTTGCATTTTGTTTCTGTTTTGAACATATTTTTTCAATCACATATTTTACTTGGCCCCAATATTTCTTTCTTTCTTTCTTTCTTTCTTTCACTTTATAATTCTTTCTTTAAATTTATCACTTCTTTTTTCTTTCATTTATCAGTTCAATCTTTCATTCATTTATTCTTATTCTGAACATTTTTCGTTCATTTTTACATTATATATTTCTTTTCACTTTTTCTTTCTTTCTTTCTTTCTTTCTTTCTTTCTTTCTTTTTTTGATCGTATGTTCTTTTATCTTTTCATCATATATTTCTTTTTCACTTCATTCTTTCTTCCATATCTTCTTTCTTTTATTTATTATATAATTTCTATCTTTCTTTTTCTCGTACGTAACCTCTTTTCTTTCGTTCATCACTTCTTTTTCTTTCTTTACTTCGTTCTTTCATAATTTCATTCATTCATTCATTCATTCATTCATTCTTACGTCACTTCTTTTTCGTTCATCAATTTCTTTCTTCCTTACATCAATTTTAAATTATTCATACAATTTTCTATAATCACATTTACTTTTCTTCAGTCATTACATCTTTTCACAACTTATTCTTCATTTGTTTGTTCCTTCATATTGTTCTTCCTGTATTTCTTTCTTTCTTTCTTTCTTTCTTTCTTGCCCATTACTCTTTCTATCTTTATTTCTTTCTTTCCTTATTTTTTTCTTAATATCACTTCTGCCTTTCATTTCATCAATTAATTCTTACATCATATTTTTCTTCTTTCATAGCTTCGTCAATTCTTGCTTTCTCGCGTCTTTTTATTTCTTTTCATTTCTTCATCATTTCATCCAATCGTTCTTTCTTACCTCACGTCTTTTCTTTCATTCTATTTGGGTGTGTTTCAATGTTCACATTCGCTCATCATTTCATTAATTCAGTAGGAACTAAAAACAAAATCGTCCAATGACTTCCTATCTATCTATCTATCTATCTATCTATCTATCTATCTATCTATCTATCGATCGATCGATCGATCGAATGATCGACCGATCTATCAGAAGACTGAGCTAGCTAGCTAGCTAGATAGATAGATAGATAAATACGAACAGATTGAGATAGATACGAACAGACTGAGATAGATAGATAGATAGATAGATAGATAGATAGATAGATCGATACGAACAGACTGAGCTAGCTAGCTAGATATATAGATAGATAGATAGAAAGAGAGATTGAGGGATAGAGAGATAGACAAAATCGAATAGACTGATATCTATCTATCTATCTATCTATCTATCTATATATATATATATATATATATATATATATATATATATATATATATATATATATATATTGTGTCTATTTAGGCAGAATTTTTTCCTTCATATTAAGCAATACACGGACAATCTCCAACAATTTTAGGGAATTTTAAAGAGTTGTGTTCAGCATTATTTACGATAAACTAAAGGATATATCTACCCTGGACCAACTGGAGGAAATTACGGAAATTACCAACAAATCTTAAGCTCAACACCGGTTTAAAATTATAAAAAACTGATTACATTATACAAAGGTAATATCACTCTTCCTAACAAAACTGATAAATACATTAACCTTTCCAACTATGAACTAACTAAGCACCAAAAAGAATTACTTAACCTTGGACCTAACTGCCATATATACCGTAAGTACAATCGACTTTAAAAAAAGAAAAGAAATTGAGACCCTATACCAAAACATCGTTAAACTCCAGGATGAACAGCTAATAGAAACTACACCAGAATTTAAGGACTTACTTAAGGCCGAGGCATTCAAGGATCGGCATGATAGAAGCAGAAACTCTTCAAAAATACTTTCTAAACAACTAAAAATTGCCGCACAAGAACTACGCAACCACCCTGACATTATTGTAAAAAAAGCTGATGAGACCAATATTTTTGTCATCCTAAACCAATTGGATTACAACAAAAAACTTGACCACATAGTCCATGAACACATAAAGTTTAAAAAACTTAACAAGAACCCGACCAAGCAACTAAAATCAAAGCTTAATAAACTTATTAATGCTAATAATGCTGAACAGAACTCTTTAAATCTCCCTAAAATTGTTGGTGATTGTCCGTGTATTGCTTAATATATTGTACAGTAATTGTCATCTTTGATAATGGCTTATGTAAGCTGAAAGCTTAGACTGGATTAAAAAAAATATGTATCAATATTGTGTTTTTCTTTCTTCGTTTAATGATAATGTTATTAAGCTTATTAGAAGTTATGAAAAGAATTTACGTACAATAAATAGACAGCACTTTTCCATATTATTTATGGATCATGTATGAATATATATACACACACACACACACATATATATATATATATATATATATATATATAGATAGATAGATAGATAGATAGATAGATAGATATGAACAGACTGAGAGAGATACATTTGAGTTACTATCTTGTGCTGATTGACAACGTATATATCTATCACAATGCATCTGTCGATTCCGACACAATTTCAGTTTCCTCTTCCACTCGTAGTTAGATTGCGATCATTTTGAAAGAAAAAAAAACCCAGAAAGGCAGCCTTTCGAAATATTCTTCTCACACTTCAACCCAAGCAGAGCATAGCGCCGTGCCAACGTCCATCCTGCACGTTGCTTCCAGTAAAGTATACGTTTTTTTTTCTTCTAATTTTAGGGAAATACATCTGGTGGCGCTGCCCTACACAAATACGAGAAAGGGCGCCAATGGGAATAAGAGAAACAACATATAAGCAAAAGACGAGAAAATGTGCTGAAAAAGATTTCTTTAAATTCTGGTTTTGGGAAAAAAAACTTGATTGATAAAGCAAACCAACTTTGAATTTCCTCAGGTTATTCAAGGAGTCTTTTCCTTATAAACAAGTCATCATATTTAAAACGAAAAAAAAATATTCCCATTATTGAAATGTATGCAATGATACACGACACTAAACCAAATAGACATGAACACAGAAAGGCATGAAAACACAAATGCAAGTATTAAGCCAATAGCATTGTTATAATATACGGATATATACACTAGTATTTGGACAAGCGTTTCCAATAGAACGGTATTATTTTTAAAAGAATCAGTTTCTTTTAACACATAATCTGTTCGTTGGATATTTGAAGTATTTGACTGACTTGCTTTTTAAAACGTCTGTGATGAATATAGACTGAAAATGCACGTATGTATTTGGTGTGGCGATAAACTTATCAACATTGACATAGATTGATATGAACAGACTAAAATAGATTTGATCCGACTCAGCTAGCTAGAGAGCTTGATAGATAGATATGAACAAATCGAGATAGATTTGAACAAACTGATATATATATATATATATATATATATATATATATATATATATATATATATATATATATATATATATATATTAGATTGGTGCAAAAATAATGTCGTTTTCTCACATATGTTACTATGTGATAAAACGACATTATTTTTGCACCAAAGTAATATATATAGCAACCAATATCTCTTTCTCTCTCTCTTTATATATATATATATATATATATATATATATATATATATATATATATATATATATATATATATATGGGGGATGTAACCGCAAAATTCTCCAAATTTTGATATTAAACTCTGAAACGTTGTATCTTAAAAATATTAAATATATCTTACTGGAATTCTCTGAGATTTTTATAACACTATTGGACTCTACTTTCAGCAATAAGAATGTATAATTACTCTGCAAACTTAACAGAAGAATCGAGATGAAATCGATCATAAATGAAAATGACATGTTTATCTGAATCTCATGAAGATTTGAAATAAAGTTCCAATATGTATATCTACATATTATTATTCCAGGAACATTTTTCAACTTATTCAAGATGATCTTCACCCTCTTTAATCTTCTAACTTTCTGTCCTGAAGTAACAAGATGCCTCACAAGTTTAACATAGAATTTCATTTTCAAGCCATTTTTTACTGCTCTTTGTGAAACTCCTCTCTCACGTGCCAAACGTCTTATGGATTGAGTTGATCTGTTTTGCTTCAGTTGAAGTGATGATCCCTTTTCTTGCTGTGACCTCCTGATCCGCTTTTCCCCTTTACTTTCCCCTGTTCTCTTGATGGCTCCTGAATGAACTTTGAAGATAGAAGCTCGAGTCTGAATATTGGTAACGGTTACTGAAGGCATAAATGTCTCAGTTGGGAAGACGGGGTCTGACACAAAACAATAATCTACTCTCTTTTTAGCTGAATAACTCAAAGAGTTTTTCAGTGATTCTTACAAAAATGGTGCCAAAGTGGCTGAACGTCTTATCTGAAGATTCTGAAAAAAGAAATTAATTCTGTGTTTTTTAGATATTAAATATTTTGTGGTATTGATAATCATGTTGTCACACGATTTGGGTAATTTTACCGTTGCACCCGGCACACACACACACACACACACACACACAGATACATATATATATATATATATATATATATATATATATATATATATATATATATATATATATATAATCCACATATATGAAATGAATAATATAAATTGAATGATTGATAGATATGAACAATATGATGTAGATGGCTATATAATAGAATGAGAAAGATAGACAAATACATATAAACAGAATGCGATAGATATATAGATAGATAGATAGATAGATATATCGTGACCAAACACAGATAGATAGATAGATAGATAGATATATCGTGACCAAACACAGATAGATAGATAGATAGATAGATAGATAGATTGATATGAATAGATTGAGATCGATAGAGAAATAGATAGATAGATAGATAGATAGAAACTGTAATAGATAGATAGATAGATAGATAGATAGATAGATAGATAGATAATCAAATATTAAAACATAACACTTTTCAAATTATTTTAAAATTGAAGGTCATGTCAGAGAGTTTCCTCTTGAACGAAGATATTTTGTCAAGCTTATAAGAATTTCAGAATAAAAATGCAACATTAACTTATAATAAGAAAAGCGTTGGTTTTAAACGAGAGAGTAAACACGGACATCGATGTATTGTTGTCAACCTCTAAGACACAAATAAAAATTCTCCTTAGTTCCTGTGATATATATTAGATAATTATTTACATTTCTAACCTCATATATTGACTTTCATAAGAGACTAAAATGCAAATGAATTATTAACACGAACGATGCTGACTCATATTTTACATCGAGTCGAGTTTCTACGAAATCAATGATAATTTTAACTCCCGTCAATTCTGGCAATCCAAAAGTTTATCAATTTTATAGTCGATTCTGAGCCTGACTTGACGTTATATGTCTCTACACATTGGGATTCTACAGACGCTATTATAATTTTTATTCCCTGATAATGTCCAAACCCACAAAAATAGAGTCGTACAATTGCTGACAACCTAGATATGGTGTAAAAATTATCGCCGAATAATTCAAAAGGGAACATTTTGATCTAGAAAACCGAATCTAAACGCTTATTAAATATAACTGAAGTCAAATGACACGGTATATTGCACAGATACTCTATATATCTACTGCACGTTGTAATGTATTTGAAAACAGTTGGATATGTAAATCACTGTGTGTTTTGGGATGTATCTGGTCTTAATAGAAAAAGCAAAATTAACGTACCACATTTCCATCAGCAGTTTTCTGTTCAAATGCATTAAAACGTCTTCGTTCTGAAAAGAATAATTACAGTCGATGAAAAGTGGATTGATTAAAACAACGTGCAGCGAAAAGAAATCTGGGTAAATGTAAATAAGACTCCGTTGACCACTACAAAAGCTGGTCTACATCCAGTGTTTTTTTATTATTAAGAGATCCTTCCGCGAACTGAGATGTCGAATCAGACAGGAACTGCTGTCTGTTGAATTGACTAAAAGCAGCAATCAAAGAAAAGCATACGGAATTGATCACTCGAAATGTTGCTGCTTTTTATCAGGACAACGTCAGTATCCGTGTCCCTTTGCAGACCGGGCAGAAAGTGATGCAGCTTGACTTAGATTTCGTACTACACCTGCTGCACTCACCTTGCATCTTCGGATTACCACTTATTTCATCCCTACAAATTATTTTTAAAGTGAAGAAATGTAATTCTTTGGGAATCTGCAAAACCACTTCGGTCAAAAAGATGCCAACTTCGGCGATGCCGAACGGTAGTGTGACAAAATGGCGCATATGTGGTTCAAATTAATCAACATGTAGAAATATCTGAATGACGTATGTGAAAGTCACTTAACTATAGTCTTTTCATTTTTCACACGATTTCCAATTGCATGTGATTTTCAATCAATTTGCAAAAGAAATTTAAAGCGATTGTTTTTCAGGCGATTTGAGTTTGAAGCGCCTTCACCAAATCATTTCGATTTTGAAGTGAATTGATTTTGAATCTTGGATTTTGAAGCAAATTTAATTTGAAATCGATTTAAAAACACGCTTGATTTTTTAAGAATTTGCAAATGGGTTAGATGTTAAATCAATCTGATTTTGAGTTGATTCTATTTGAAAGCGATTTGATTCTAGACGATTTGTAAAGCCTTTGATCTTTAAAGGGGTTTGCAAGCCCCTTTGATTTTAAAGTGATTTAATTTCTAACCAGTAAATGGTTTTATTTCAGACCTATAGCATTTTACAGTCGATGAAAAGTGGATTGATTACAACAACGTTCAGACATATAGCATTTTTCTAACCCAAATGATGTCTAGATGGAAGAGCAAACATTCTTTTAAAATGTAATTGCTAGCTGACTATCCCGACGGCGCTAAATGAGAACAGAGTTAGGAAGATTGTTAGTCTGTTCGATGATAAAAAATTTTTCCTTCAATAACTTTTTCTGTCTGCACTGATTCAAAAATTCCTAAAAATAATTCCTGCAAACTGATCCAATCAACAAAAATTCATAAATGGCTCAGGTAGGTGAGAAAAACTACCGATCGAAATGTAGAGATCAAAACAAGAATGATGATATACAAATTTTATTTTATTTTATTTTATTTAGGACAGTAAGAAAAATGAGCCGAATAGAGTTTAAACCTCGGTCTGTTTATCAGAAGAGCCTCGATTGGAATCGTTTTACCGTTTTTATTAATGAGTTTCAAGATGACGTATTATTTTAGAACTGATTTCTTTCGAACGATTCTGATTTCCAAGGGGGTAATCACACGGAACTCGTAATTTGACGTTGGATTTGAATTCTGTTCTCCCCCCACCACCCAGACTGAAAAAGATCGTGCAATTAAGAGGAATTTAAATTAGGGTCAGATATAATAGAATTTCATAAACATACCCAGAATATTTATTGATCGAATTTCTTTTCCAAAAATATTGTTTATTGTTACAAATTCAAAAAAAAAAAAAAATAAATAAATAAAACATATCCACACATACTTGTTTACAGAGAAAATTATTCTAAACGGTCCAGTTTGTTAGTGATTTAATGTAGCCCAACTCTTCAGATAAAGGTTATATATTTAACATAGTCAGACACAAGGCTACATTATTAGAGTACTTTTTGAAGACAGAAATCTATACCGAGCTAACCTTACGAACAAGGTCAGTCAGTTATGTGGCATGCATCATACACGCTTAGGCGATCATGTATCTTTCGATACATGACTGACGAAGCGGATTTTTCCCGAAGTAGGTTTCCATTTCTTTCTGCGGTAGAACAGTTGCCATCTAATGTTATAGAACCCAGTCTGTCTTCCTATTTATTCAAAGCTGGCGGGGAGAGAACAGGATTCATACCTAGGGCATTAGCACGTAAGTAAATGTAATGGATTTGACTGGAATTCGAACTCGGCTCTCCGATTCCGCAATCCGAGCCACTATCCATTACTCCACCGTGCCTCCTCAAATCCTCCTAAATCATGACTTTGTAGTTTAGTATAGTGCTGATACTAGTAATTATCTAACGATGTACAATATGCGTTTTTCTTTGTCGCTTACAGTATCTCGGTGTAAACTTGACTGCGCAATTAGCCACGTCCTGGAGGGTTTTGGAACAAAAACGAAAACATCTTAACTGACTAATGTCTGCAATTATTTAGCTTTTTCTTGTTCTCTGGTCTTACAAAGTCGCAGTGCAAGCATTGATGGCATCTGAATCCACCTCAAAAATCCAGAATGTGAAATTATTAGGTTCGTGCAAAAAATAACGACGTAATAATGTCGTTTTTTGACGTTAAAAATACGTCAAAAAACGACATTATTACGTCATTATTTTTGCACCAGCCTAATAATACTAAATATTTCAAATGCCTCGGTTCATAACCAATTTTGTATAGCATAATAAGGAACATAACCTGCGCTAAAGATAGTCTCACCGAAAACGGGAGGCTGTTACAAAACCAAAACATAAAATTATAAATTCGAGTCGTCTGCTTAAATAGACTCTGCCGATGGATACTGTTATATAAATGTCATAAATAGCAACAGACTTATTCAGAAATATCTAAACTGTCAGTTGCATACAACCACTTTCTCGCATCAATCGTCAAAATGGGTTCGGGCTAATGAAGCCTGGGTCTTAGCGAGCATTACGCTTCTGCGAAACTCGTGGACTGTCATCAGAGAATCATACGCAAACAATATTACCAAATAAAAGAAATCACATCATTTGAAGACATTCAATAACATCAACAGATAAAATAGATCACCTTGTGCTAATTTTCAAAGGTTTAAACTTACAATTCAAAACACAGATTTTATTTCTACTTAAACTCCGACGTGTAACGCCGATGAGAAATAGGGAACTAGTGTAGCCAGGCTCCAGATATTAATAAAGCTTATTACGGTAAAATAAAGATAGTATAGCGCCAATTCTCTAAGTGATAATGTCTGCCTTAAAAAGTTAATATTTAAATGGCTTTTACCAAGTTTCAAACCGTAACATTTGGCAATGGAAGGGTTATTTTCTAAGCGTAGCTTAGATGTGTCACAAGGCGGAAAGTATGGGCACCTAGTGAGGATCGAACGTACTATTCAGTCGTAAATGAATAAGTGAGACAATCTTGCTAATCATTACACCACGTCGAAGTGCGCAAATTTTATTTTATAAGCGTAGCTTACATGTGGCACAAGACCGAAAGTATGAGGCACCTAGTGAGGATCGAACTCACTATTCAGTCGTAATTGAAGAAGCAAGACATGCATGCTAAACATTTCATCTCTTAGAAGTGTCCAAAGCTTATTTTCTAAGCATAGCATAGCTTACATGTGGTACAAGGCCGAAAATATGCAGCACCTAGCCAGGATCGAACTCACTTTTCAGTCGTAACCGATCTTGCGAGACAAGCTTACTAACCATTATGCCGCCTTGAAGTGACCTCTTTTCGCACTGGAATGATATACTTTGTTGATTAAACTACGAAACAAAATATTGTTATTTATTAAATTCAGCTTAATAAACTACGACGTATTACTTATGGGGTAAATAGTAGTTTAGACTGACATCTCTGGCCTTGGTTGGCAGCCAGTCTAAGAGAAGGAACACTCTGAATGCAAAAAAGCGTACAGAAGGCTTTAGGAATCCAATTCATCATATTTTCCAGGAAGTCATCGCAATTCACAATAATAAAGACTATAGAAACCTATGGATATCAATGATCTCCTATGGACTGAAAGGACACAGAATTAAAAAGATATTACTGCAATAAATGAGAACAGATTTAGAAAGATTGTATATCACCAATCTATGCTTGCCCTAATATTGCACTTTACAAAAAGTGCGAAATAAACAAGAATATTTTAAATTTTGCTAACTTGAAGGATCTCTTTTATTTCCAATTGTTTTGATTTCTTTAATGCTAGGGCAGTTAATGAACTTGACTTTTCAAACAGAATCATCAATGATTTCATTCTGAAGAGTTAAGGCAATTAGTGTTATTGTGAGAAAAAAAAACGATCCCAATTAGGACTCTCAAAATCTGCTAGTCAGTTCATGAATCACCGTGTGGATCATATGAACGGGGAACTCGCCCTACATTCACTGGTTTAACCAAACTTAACACAATTGAATATTTATTGATTCCGTGCAGAAAGAAATCCCTAAATAAAGATTGCATGTGTAGCATGCTAACAAATGATGCCAAGCGGATTCTTCTGGAATAAAACAAGTTTGGTAAAACGAGCCATTTCTCGGAAACTTGATGAGAAACAGGTTCAGAGTCCAAGAAATCTAATCCGAATAATATTATCGTCACAAGTACCGATCACCTAAAATTCTAATTCGAAGAACATTCATATTGTTAGCATTATGTGTTAATTAAAAAGAGAGAAAAGTGATATTGCTTTACGTAATTAAGCATTTTCAGCAGAAGTTTTACATTGATTTTTTCTCAATAATGTTTTTTTTATGAGAAATCGTAGAATAATATTTGTTATATTTAAATGTATTATTAACAATGACTTATGGTTCAGATATTAAATTTACATATCTTGTTTTTCTAATGTCAAATGTATGAAGCGAACATCGGACGTCAGTGTTTATTAGAAAAATACGTTAAACAAATTCTAGAGAAACGATAAAATACAGCGTTAAAAAGAGGAACATGTCCACTAATCGGAGGAGTTTCCGAGTTGGATTGGTGATAGGGGGGGGGTCATTTAATGACATAACTCGAGGAATTTTTTTTTTTTTAAATATAAGTTTTTAGGACAACAATCACAATGAAGTAATATATAACTCCGGTATCTCGTTGAGTATAAAGAGAGACATAGATAGATAGATAGATAGATAGATAGATAGATAGAGAGATAGATAGATAGATAGATAGATATGAAAAGACTGAGATAGGTAGATACTGACAGAAATACACGGACAAGTATTGATTGAAATAGGTAGTTAGATAGCTAGTTAGCTAGATAGATAGATACATATAAAAGGGTTTAAGTACATACATAGATACTAACTGAAATAGTCTAATGGATAGAATATATATATATATATATATATATATATATATATATATATATGTGTGTGTGTGTGTGTGTGTGCGCGTGTGTGTGTATTTAGGCAGTAATCCTTCTTTCATGCACATTTCATTGAATACGATAGACAAGGTGCTTTGATTTAGTTTTTTATACAATTTCTCATGTGATCTAATAATTATATATATATATATATATATATATATATATATATATATATATATATATGCGTGAGTGTGTGTGTGTGTGTGTGTGTTATTCGCATACAGTACTGTTTTGCTGTATGTATTTTTTTTTAAAATTTAGCAAAATAGTTTTGTATTTTGCTAATTTACCTCTGCACCCCATATTTATTTCTTTTTTATATGCTTTGTGAATTTTCTACATTTTGTAAATTTTTTTGTAGTTGATAAATAAATAGCTTCTTTAAGAAACTAGTAAATAATTTTAACATAGGGAATTATTTGGTTTCCCAAGAAGCAAAAGTTTGAGCGTCAGTCGTCGATATATCTTACAAAAAAAGTAACAATTTATATCTGTCCATCAGGAAATTTTCTAGGATTTATATGCTCACAACTTCATGTCATGACCTATATTAAATTTTTTCCGATGAATTTGAATTTAGCGTAGGTCACATTCGATTGGTTAATCACGGCAAAGCGCACAAGTCTATTTTTAAAGTATTCTCCTTTTTGAAATTAAAATAATCGTTCGCTCGTCAGTAGGTTAACACCGCCTGAAGAGTCATATTTATGGTGGTGAAACATAATTGAAATTGTGCAGCGATTTTTAAGATCCTAAAATAAATAAGCTCTTCTATGTATTAAGCCCACTTTTAAATTAAATGTTACGTATAGTGAAATCATAGTTTTTTCTCATTTTATACACACACACAGACACACACACACTCACACACACATTTAAACGAAGCAACCCACACTCAATAAAATTACATTTCAGACTAGTCACAACACATTACATTGCATCTAAGACATTGGTTCTGTTGTAAGGCGTGGTATGACGTCACAAAACCGTATCTTGAACTTACGATCTGCGTCTGCTATTCCACGACCGTTAACATATGTATATATGTGTACGTGAGTGAGAGAAACAGAGAGAGAGTACGATATATATATTTATATATCAAAAACAGTATTGAGGAAATTGTAAGACTAAATGTAAAATGTTTGTGATGCGTTTCAATCTGCTTGTTTCAATCATCTTCAAGAAGCGAGAATGAGATCTAAAAGGTCAACCAATCTAACAGTGATCTCATCTCACAATCCTCACACTTGCTCCATATGTGGCCTCCTTTGTAAATCACTAGCGGGTCTTAAATGCCACTTAAAATTAGCGCATAAACTTTCATAACTGAATCAATAAGCTGACAGATGCTCATACGTCGAAACCAACGGTAGAGCCCATTATATATTGTTGTGGATTCCGCGTGATAATCGGACTCCAATAAATGACAAACGCAAGTATTTAAGCTAAGAAATTAAATGTATTTACACAAAATACAAAAGGTAATGCTGTTAGTAAAATCCAGAAATGACGGTTAATATTAATCAAAGATCGCTATATACAGTCTCGAAGTAAACTTCCTTAGAGTCGGCCGTCCTTGTAACTGACTTCTAACGTCAACTCAATCACAGTGTCTATGTACTTTCTACTCTGTTTCTCCACCCTGTTCCTCTACACTCCTCTACTCTCTGATTGACTATTTTATGGCAGCAGGACGAGTCCATTTATATCAGAAAAAGGTGGACCCCATAATATATATATATATATATATATATATATATATAGATAGATAGATAGATAGATAGATATGAATGGGCTCGTGTATATAAATAGATAACTAAAATAGTCTAATAGATAAATATATAGATTTATAAATAGATAGATATGAAAGGGGCTTAGATAAATAGATTCATAATGACTGAAATAATATATATATATATATATATATATATATATATATATATATATATATATATATATATATATATATATATATATATGAACAGATGGAGATAGATAGACAGACAGACAGACAGACTTACTGATTAAATAAGACTATCAGAAGACATAAATAAATGAACAGCTGCATCTGCCTTTTGGCTGAGATAGTTGCGTAAAAGTCACGTCGGCTATTATCACTAGACATGATGTTTTAAAACAATCTTCTATCCCGTACTTCTTGAGTTTAGCTCTTTACCAGCCTATCACTGCCTGGCTACTTTACGCTCATAATACGTTTATAAAGTTTCTCTAGACACCCCAGCACAACTAAACGGCTCCCGACACAAACAAATATATACTTGTTCAAGAAATATCTGATCTTTTTTGAAAATATTGTATTACGGCTAAGTTTTAAGGAATGAAAAATATTGAAACTACTTCCTTTAGCCTAATTCGACGAGGTCCTCCGGGGTACAGTCGTAAAGCCTCCATGACGAAAGCAAAAATGTCTTTCCTTTACCCTTATTTGTTCTGTCGACTTGAAAATCCTACATAACTTACTAACGGACAAACAGACAGCATGTGCACACTTAAATGTGCATATGTTTAAATAACATTTACATTGCCAGGTCAGCAAAAAGTCTGATCCCAACGGATGCATAAAACTTGATTCGATATATTTGATCTTTTTTGGTTTGAAGTAAGTTTGCATTACTGACCTTTCGTAAATATGGTGACACCATTAATTCAAACGCGGGCTTCTCATTTCACTCATGGACGCCAAACAACATTTGGTCAAAATGAAAACTAGGAAAATGGCTTCAAATGACTAACCCAAAAACAGAATAACAAAGCTCAAATTCAATTTCAAGATTTAGCTATTTTTTCAAATGATATTCACTCTCTACAAGGCTAAAGAGCCACTCGAGGTAGAGGGTTACAGAGTTAGAGGTAAAATTTTTGAGGATATGTTTGGAAGATAAGGGTTAACCCTAGACATGAATAAGTTAAGATTGTAGTAACCCGTGTAGGATACTCTTGGGAGTCGGTTCCACAGCCCCAGAAGATCGTGGAGAGAAGCTGCTCGAGTTAAACTTATATTTCAACAATGGAATACGAAGGGAATGAAGGTAGTTCTCTACAATGGTGTGGTATAATGAGACAAATGTCAGGAAGGTTACAACTGGTGGAACTAAGGAATACGGTTAGTTCCATGGAAATAACGATAGGTTAGCGAGAGTCTTGCGACATTTCGTCCGTAAGAAAGGGGGTTGTAGGTCCGAAAATATTTCATCACCCCAAGGACGCTTTTGGGCTCAATCGAGACTGGAAAGTGAAGAATGGGCAGCTCCTCTCCATATATGGTAGCAGTATTCCATTTTCACCATTTTTCGCTTTTGAAAAGGTAGAGAATAGCAAGTGGCAGGAACTTACTAGAACTCTACAATGAAGCGTCCATTTCAACAGAATTTTTACAGATGGATCATATGTACGGTTTTCACATGAGGTCTGGACTGAGTTCAAATCCCAATAGGTGTTCAAGTCATGGAGCCTTCCTAGTAGAACGTCTCTTCATCGCGATTGGTAAAAGTTATTTGAATAAAATATAAATTCTATAACTTGCTAACTTCCTTGCTTAGGAGATTAATTCAAATATTTGGATTTTAATATTTAAGGTGTTTTCAATATTTATTCAGACATTAAATAAGTGAATTTAAATCTCTAAATAAATATAGTGTCAGGTGAACTAGTAAAGCAGACCCATTCAGCATGTATACATGACCAATAATGATAATATTTATGGAGGTATATTTTAAGTTTGTCATATTCATCTGTGATGAAGTTCCCTTAAATTTACACGCGTCTATGAAATATGGATGACTAGAAATTATATAACCTGATATTACACATTGGCAAAAAATATATTCAAAAGATGAAAGTAAAATCATATGACGGAAATTTTCTCCTTTGAAATATTCCACACGGTTTAAATTTCTCATCAAATATAGACGATGTAGAAAGGAGATTATTAAATATATGGTATGTGCGAAAGTTCTTTACAATTTATTTGAAAACTCAAAACTCAGTACACAACAGGAAAGCGTTTTCTTTATAAAAAACAATGGAAACTTTTGCCATTATTTAATAGTTTTGTGTTTGAAATAGCTATCTATTTTTTATTAGTATTGAGGTCAAGCCAAGGTAAAATAAAACCAAAAAAACTTTGAAATGTTATTTTCTCGGCAAGCAGATATTAATAACTTGGCGTAATACAATCTTCCATCACCATTTCTCAGACTCTGGATTTATGCCATGTTAAGCTTACTAAATCCATAGACGTCATTCTAACCATTAATATTGTAGTGAAGTCGATCCTCACTGCGGGCATTTTCTTTATGGCCTTGTATAGGACATAAAATTAAGCTTCCTAACATCATGCTTCCACAGTTTTCAGCTAATAATGTTTGGATCCACATAAAAGTTTTGATTTTAAATGCTGAATTTCTAAGACAGATAATCCCTTATCCGCTTGGAATATTGGCTTAACGCAATCTTCAAATTCTTATTACGTATCTCTATTGAATCAAACATAGTAAATAAATTAGAAATCCTTCTTTATTACTTTTCACATTGGGGCATCTTCCTAAACCCATTTAAGTGCTAATTTAAAGTTTTTTGTTTGCCCATACTAAGTGACTCACCTGGAGATATTAATTCATTTAATGTCGCCATTTTCTGTATATCATGAGGTATTTCAATTGTAGGTTTCAGTCGATAATTAACAATTTCTTATAGAATTATACCTAGTTGTGCTGACCTATTTTGGAGAAAAATAGGAAATTGCCATTTACTAAAAATAAATGACTACAAACACGCTGGTGGCAATTTCTGGTAGGTGCCGCCATTTTGGTTTTGATTGGCTACTCTGCAAGACAAACTAAACTAAACAACTCTCTCAACACATAATATGTCACATATAATAAAATATGTGAAAAAAGAAGTCATATTGAATGTTAGTTTATATCTCGACACAACACTAAGCGCTGGTTACTTTAGAAAACAAATGCTATGGACTGATATATTAGCGTCCTGAAAAAGTATATATATATATATATATATATATATATATATATATATATATATATATATATATATATATATATATGTGTGTGTGTGTGTGTGTATGTGTGAACAGGAGACAATATAAATTTCGCAAAGTTGTAATAGTGCATATGTGTACGTAGACAGCATTCAACGTAAGCCTAGTATATATATATATATATATATATATATATATATATATATATATATATATATATATATATATATCCAGGGAGAAAAGTAAATTTGTAAACAGTGACTATTACAGCTGCTGATGCAATGCTCCTCGTTAAGACGAATCGCGTTATCCGGTCATTGACGTATGTGTCTAAAAATAAACACGCCTAAATTCACCTTCCTCTCCGACTGATACCAAATCAATAGGGTTTCGTTCCTGGCTTGAGGCAATCGGATGTCTAGCCGCACTGATGAGCTGTGAAACACCGAAACAGTCTCTCTGCGGATGACAACACACACACACACACATACATACATATATATATATATGTGTGTGTGTGTGCGTGTGTGTGCGTGTGTGTGTGTGTGAAAACGTAGCTATACATCAACAGTGAGTAATGTATGTTTCGTAAAGATATAAAAGTGCATCTTGTTAATGTATGTATGCGGCAACAGCAGTTAATTTAAACCTATTATAGACGTATGTGTGTGTGTGTGTGTGAAAAATGATGTAATGCATGTTTCGTAAAGTCATAGAAATACTTACACAGCAGTGGATTATATCATATTCAGTGCTAAATACTTCCTAAAAATCTACTTGCAAGTCTCTTATCTGTTTTGAATTGTTCGTCATGAGTTTTACCTCAAAGATATTTTTTCAGTGAAGCTCCTTTAACATTATTTGCCGTTCGTAAGGTGGTTGCAAGGATAATTTATCTTTCAGTCATTAAGCTCCTTAAAAAACGTTTAGGGCTTTTTTTCAATCTGAGGCACGTCAGAGGGAATTAAATGGTTTGTCAGCACTAATTATTGTTCATCATGAAATGCGACAGGAGGTTCTTTTGTAGAACCGACCTCATCAGTTCTCCCACGTGTATTAATTAGTCCAAATCTGATTGATAACATTATTTAGCAATATTGATGAATTATCATTAGATGAGGTTGACTACTTTAGGGTACCACGTGACACTTTACACTCATTTTGACAAAGAAACAAAGAGGCAGACACACGGAATTAACTCAGATTGCGAGTGTGTTTGTGTACGTGTGCGCATCTGTGTGTGTGTGTATGAGCGAGAAGGAAAGTGCCTGCCAAATGGAGTTCGCAGATGAAGCCACGACAAATAAAATGTTTTGATATGTTATTTTCTCGCCAACAAACTTTAACTTGGCGTAATACAATCTTCCGTCAATATTTCTTTAGAGTTTTGCCATATCATGCTTAGTAAATGAATCGGCGTCTTATTTAGAAATAATCTTTCTAATAATTAATACTGTAGTGGAGTCGATCCTCATTGGGGATGTTTCATTTATAACTTTTTACAAGACATTAAATTAAGCTTCCTAACACCGTGCTTCCACCGTTGTCAGTAGATAGTGTTCGAGTCCGCATAAAAGCTTTGAATTTAAATACTGATTTTCTAAGACAGATAATCACTTATTTGCTTGAAATATTGGTGTAACACAATCTTCAAATTTATATTAGGCCTCTCTATTAAACATTGTGTAATTAATAAATTAGAAATCCATCTTTATCATTTTTAATATTGGCTCATCTTCCTAAACGCCAGATAGTTTTTTGAATTATTTATTTTAGAAGAATAGTCAGGTAATCGTGTGCAGCGTTCAACTATTTGAAACAATCAGGTAGATACTAAAACGTCCGTTTTTCTTATAGAAGTACAAAACCACAAATATGGGAAATCCAGGGAACCTTGACCTAAGTACTCGGTCAACCAGACAAGTTCGCAAAACATTATCCAAAGCCGAGGCGCCCACTAGCTGATGTGTGTTAACAAAAAAACTTAAATATGAAGTGTTTATCATCTAATGTCAAAATAATGCAAAGACGGAAGTCAGATTGTTTTTAAAAATCGCTTCACTATTAGAACAGGTGTTATGCATACTTCTAGCAATTTCAGCAATAACGCGATAAGACCAACTTGCTATCTAGTAATACACGTAAAATAATGAAATTGAGATACCAAAGTAGAAAGTAATATTTATTTTGACTAATACAAAAAATATGGCACAAGGCCAAGGGGGTGAAAGCTGGTCTCCAATCTGTCTTATCTTATCTGAAACTTGGCTCGCAGCAATTACTGATTCAAACATACCGCGGTATTCCTTACCCCAAAACAACACATTTTTACTTACCATTCTTACTACATCCGCCATAATACCTCAAAGTCTCTATGGAGTCCTAATTAGTTCCCATATGTACAATTTCTCTGGTGGGGGTAGGATAAAAATAACAACATTTAAAACAATGAAGAAAGTTCATCGGAACAATGGCCACAAAATATTTATAGAAAAGACACAGGGAAGCTGAGTTACAGCTGAGGGAAAGTGACTGAAACCGAGATGTTAGATTAAGACAAATAACACTGTAGATTCTCCTTTTGATTTTGGAACCTGTGGCGAACGTGCGTCAGAACAGATGCAAAAGAGGCCCCGAATCGCGTAATAAGATGAATGCTAAAACCAGTTACATTCGGTATTTTTTTTTCGGTTAGGAGCAGAACAGCTTGACATGTCTAGATATGTGCCTCTTTGCAACTTGTCCCGATCCGGTTATCTATCAGCTGTCACCTGTCAATAAAAGCGACAGGAAAACCAGCAGTCAGCAATAGACGAATCGTCCCCTTGGACATTTCTTTCTTAAAGTTGTGTATTGCTCGCCGTGCTGTGGTATCTGAGTTAGTGCTGTTTTTGATCCTTTGGTTTCTTTCCCTTCTTTAGCCATTACCCTCATAGTTCTTGGGAGAGCAATTGGTTAGGTGTTTCCCACCGTTATCGTATTTTACAAAAAATCTCTAAATGTATATCAGATGCACCAGATCGGACGTGGCAATACTATTCAATGCACAATCGAATGTAAGACAGATTCAGCTGAGTTAAATTGTCTACTGCGAAACAGTGAACCAGTGTTGGGGATCATAGCTCTTCATAATATGTTATTCACCGAAATGTATATCATTTTACTATCCATTCCATATCCTGTCCTTCCATCAATTTACACAAGCTCACTGGGTAGGCTACTCGCTGCTTCCAATAGTATCCTTTTCATTCAATACGTCCCGTGAGTATCCAGCTTTCCAAGTCTTCTTCCCGAATCAGGTGTCCTAGAATTTTCACCTCTCTCTTTCTGATTCGAAGTATCAGCGTGATTTTTGTGGCCATTTTGCTAAACAAAAATTCCTCATTGCTTATTTGCTTCGTCCATGGTATTGCCAGCATCCTTCTGTAGAACCACATTTCTGTTTCCTCAAGTCTCTTCCTCATCTGCGAAGAGATAGTCCAGCATTCACTGCCATATAAGTGCTAATTGCTAATCGAAGAGGTCTAATAATGTTCCATGGCAATGTTCAGCCACTTATTGCCAAGAAGACACTCAAGAAGCGCAACGATTTGGGATACGAGACTTTGACACACTCAGCATATTCTTCTCGCCCACTGAATGTTACTTTTTCAAGCATCTTAACAATTATTAAGCCAAAAGACATACCGTTGTCAAGAAATCTTTGAATGTAGATGCTACATGTTCTTTACATGTAGTAGCTACATTCAAAGATTTCTTGATGTCCAAACCTTTAGGGTTGTATCGTAAAGACATAAACTTTTAACTCGATGGCAGAAATGTATAGGTATTCAAGCTTCCTATTTTGACTGATTCAAACACTGTTTATAGACATTTATTTGGGTAAAAAAATGATTCTAAAATTGGATATTATTCTGCTAATACATTTGTTATCAATCACTCGTGTGAGTCAACAGTGTATGCTAATAAAAATTTACCCCGTAAGACCAACCACGTTTAGTCCAAAATCATTAGGACAAAAAAAAATATAAACCCTTAAATAAATGAAGCGAAAAATAATAACATTTAAAATCTTTGGGTTTTTATCATGTTTTTCTTTTTCAGTATCGTGAACAATGAATACCAAATCATTGAAATATTAATCATTCATTTATTCTTGAAGAGAAAATCAGGTTTCGGTACGGTTTTTATTAATGTCGAGACAACTTCTAAAAAGTTAGCTAACAATGTCGCTTCGGGAAATGTAACATTTTCAAGATCCTGTGCAAAATCATCGCTCTTTAGTAAAAATTAAAATTGCTAATTATTTGTTTCCGTTTCTAGGTACTGCTACCATCATAATATATATATATATATATATATATATATATATATATATATATATATATATGAAAATAAATCAGTATAACAAGAATTTATTTCTAGGTACTTTTACCATCATAATATATATATATATATATATATATATATATATATATATATATATATATATATATATGAAAATAAATCAGTATAAGAATTAATTTATTTATACGTCCTTACCATCATATATATATATATATATATATATATATATATATATATATATATATATATATTTATATATATATTTCGATTATAGTTGCTGTTCAACTTATAATTAAAAAAAACACAAATATAGAGGTTAATGATTTAAATGGCGAGAATACGTCTTCGCAAACAATTTCAATAAGTCACACTAACTCCGAACCTGTATATGAATGATATATAAAATGAATTTATAAAAATAAATAATACAATTATAAATTCCAGTTTCATAAGGTCTTTTTTAGTTTTTACAAGCTGTTCCTACAGACATCCTCAGGTATAGAAATAGATTTGTTCTTGTTTTTTACTTCTCGGTAATATGAGGGCAACGAAAATATAGATGTAATCCGAAAAAATGCTATGAGAAATGTGTTATTGTTTTGGAACGTGCAGTCGCAACGCTGAGTTTGAATTTTCAATTTTAAGGTTGTGCGTTTTTATACAAATATAGTAATAAGAGAATTCTTTTGTACTGGTAGATTTTCCGTCAATGTTTGCATGAACTATATTGTTCAATATTTAATTTCATTTTTTCGAAAGCTTGTAAAAACTTAAAAAGATCTTATGAAACTGGAATTTATAAACAGGGATCAGATCATTCAGGTAGAGGTTAAGGGTTAGTGTACCTTATTGAAATTGTTTCCGAAGATGTATTCTCGCCATTTAATCATTAACCTCTATATTTGTTTTTTGTATGAATGATTCATGTAATTATATATATATATATATATATATGAAAATAAATCAGTATAACAAGAATTAATTTATTTTTAGGTTCTTACCATTATTTATATATATATATATATATATATATATATATATATACATATATATATATATATATATATATATATATATATATATATATATATATGAAAATACGCCAGAATAACAAGAATTATTTTAATTCTAAGAAATAAGATATAAAAAATAATTTCATGTGTATTTTGCTTCATGCAATATTTTTTATCCAGAATTCGTACTTCGTTTATGTTTCCGGTTTCATTAAAACAGTTTTACCAATGTTAATTAATTCAGTGATTAAAATGCATATAACATTTCGTAAGCCCTGGTTAACGGGATGAGGAATGGTGGACTTAAATCTCCGCCAAATTATATCTTGATTGTCATAAGAGCTTAGTAAATAAAAGGTTTTTCAACGGTGTTTTTTTTCTTCTTTCTTTTAAGCATTTATTCCCAAGCAAGGCAGGAGTGCCACTAGCATGCAAGGGGTTACAGAGAATGGGATCAAGAGTAAAAAGGCGTGAAAGAGGAAAGGATGAAGAGAAGAAGATCAAACATCTGGAGATGTCGTCTGACATTGTATTTGAATATTTGGGGATTATAGCTATCAGGGAAGTAAGTAAGTGGAAGGGAGTTCCACAGACAGGAAGTGCGAGAAGTGCCTACATTTAGCCGATTTGACAGTGAAAAGATGGGACTGATGCCAACCTAGTAGCACGTTTAAATTCATGCATTTTGGGAACTAGCGAAAATTGCTCGTCGGAGCACTTACTGTGAAAGTATTTGTAGAAAAGACAGGGAGGCGACGGCATTTCTGTGTGAGTGCGATTGTAAACGAGATGCCAGATCAGAGCCAATCACATTACATATCCGTCTCTGGATTTTGTTGAGGACCTTAAGACGAAAAGCTGGTGCTCCAGACCATATATGTCAGCAGTATTCCATGCAAGGTCGAATGTTTGATTTATAGATTTGAAGGATGAATTCGGACGAGAAAAAACTTTCTGGCGCGACACAGAGAACCAAATTTCCCTGAGGCAGATGAAGCTATTGATTCAATATATTTGTTCCATCTCAGATCAGCGGACAGTGTGAGACCAAGCAGTCGCTAAGAGGTACTCTCGTGGAGTTGAGTATCACACATTTTAATGGGAGACAGAGGGTTCTCTGTGGTGGATAAAAGAGCAGTTTTGTTTTTGAGACATTAAAGTTAACCAGCCATTTCTTGCCCCAGTCAACAATTGATTGGAGGTTCAGGTTAGATTTGTCAGCGATGGCGGATTTGCTATTGAGCCAGGAATAAATAGTAGTGTCATTTGCATAGATGATTACTTGGGAACTGATGACACCAGGAAAATCGTAAATGAAGAACTTTAACAGCATCAAGTCTGCTTAATACCATAATTAATATCGATACAACTTCACAACTGGAAAACCTTTAATTCCCAGGCTGACGTCCAAGACATATTCTTATATATTTATGTGATCATTTTAACAGACAGACGTTTTTTGTCTTCCCTAATATAGTGAGCAACAAAATATAAAAAAAAAAAATTTCCTCCTTGGGCCTTTTCACTATAGCATCAAATATGCCCGCAAAATTCTTAACAAAATGTTAATTGCTTGTTTATTATATATCCTAGACGAAGTCCCTCAACGGTTATCCTTACATAAAATCTATAAACTGAAAAACAATCTTGATATCAGAAACGTAGAATTTTCAAGATGGCGTCCACAATGGCCGCTAGCGACATCCTTAAATATGTATATTACTTATTCATTATTGCCCCGAGACAAGGTTTTTGAACGGTGTTTTATTGTATGAAATGTTCTTAATAACATAATAACGGTTTGTCACAGTATGACCAGAGGAGAGGTTTAATTTCCAAGATGGTGTCTGAAATGGCCGTTAGCCAAATCCATAAAATGCTTTCATTATTGTAACATAGATTCGTTTTTTGAATAATCAATTAGAGCAGCAAGGGCGCCCAATATCCTAATAAATTTCTAGTCCAATATGACCAGCGGAAATGTTTAATTATCAAGATGACCTCCAAGTTCGTTAAAATACATATTACTACCTTATTATTTATCCCAGACAAGGCTTTTATTTATTTATCAAATGAGTTAAATAATCGTAATAAAATGTCTACGGAATAATTATTATTTTTCTGATGGCATTTAAAATGGCCATCGGACAATTTTCTGCTATTTTTCACCTTAAGCAAGGCAACTAAGTCTCTAAGATACATGAAATTACTAAGTGCAGAAGAATATATATGAAAAAAAATGTAAAAAACGTTATTAAAGAGAGATAATACTAAATGAACACAAATTAAGAAGATAATGATGGATTTGGATTTAGATTTAGGATCATGCTTAACTAAAAAGCATGAAACCGGGAGAGTTTTCCACAAGCGAGAAGTGCGACAAAACAAACTTTTAGCATAGAACTTACGGTTCCATCTAGTCATTTCAACTGCGCTTAAATTCATAAAGTCTGCGTACTATAGAGGAAACTTCGTTAGAACAATTACCATGAAAGAATTTATAGAAAGAGAACAGGGAAGATACGTTACGGTTATAGGAAGTATGAAGAAGATATGCCAGTTCAGAACTAATGATATTCCTGATACTTCTTTGGATATTATTAAGAATCTCTAAATAAATATCAGGAACACAAGACCATATGTGGCAACGATATTCAAAGCATGAACAAATGGTAGGCTTATAACTATGGAAGATGTATTCTGACAAAAAAAAATTGCCTAGCGTGGCATAGTGAACAAACTTTCTAAGCGACAGACCGAGCAACTGATTCTATATAATCTTTCCACTAAATAAACGTTAGCCCGAAAAGGTGCAATGGTTCACTCTCCTGGAAACTAGCATTAGTCACACTGATCGAAGAATACTTTCTCCCAAAAGATTAATAGTGAGAAGTTTCGTTTTGGAAGTGTTACAATTAACAAGTCATTTCTTGCCCCAGTTAACAACAAAATGTAGCTGATTTTTAATATCAGCTATCAATCTGACCTTGAACATGAAGACTTACTATTAAGACAAATGTAAATAGTTGTGTCATCAGCATAGATTCCAAGCTGAGAATTGATGCCATCTTTGAGGACGTTGAGTAAAATTAAAAACAATGTGGGGCCGAGTATAGGCAGCTGGGGAACAAATGAATTAATACCTACAGATCTAGAAGAAGGTAGACTGTTCTAGTTCCACGTGCCATATTTAATGGATGTCAGTTATCACTTATCTCTTTTTAATTCTCCTCTACAAGTTCTCCACTACCTTAATTAGGTATTGAACTCACACTCTTTAGGTCCTGTTACTGGATGTAACTAACGCCTTTATCCACTGTACCATGTGTCCATGGGACGTGGAACTAGAACAGTCTACCCCAGTGAGCGAAATAAAGGGTTCAGTTCGACATTCCAACTACCTGAAGAAGGCCGGAGCGTACAACGGCTGAAACATTATGATAAACATGGCGACAAAGATGAGGAGAATAGTCCGAATAATTTAAATAGTGTACATAACACCTCATCTCAGAAATATAGACAGATATTGCACACAGTTGTATAGAAAAAGAGATATGGATATCTATTCTTTCATGGCTGTTGAATCTGTATCCTCTGACCTAAATAGATTGATTCAATTTGTTTTTGATAGTGTTAGCTTTTAAGTACACTTATTCGATGAACATGAGCACGAATTTCATTCCATGTGTCATTCTACTTGGTATATTCGTTTCAATGTAGCTGTGTTACTTATTTTTAATATCAAAACAGTCTTGATTGATGGTTGTACTCACAATGATGGCTTACGGCCACGTCACGTTGAAACACCGCTAAGCAACGTTGAGTCTGGTCAGTAGCTAAATGGGTGACCGTTTGTGAATACCAGCGTCTGGTGTGGATTATGCTTCGGAATTGTTAATCGGAGAGTCGAGTTTCAGTTCCAACTGGGATCGTTACTTATGCGCAAATAACCTGAGGCAAGGTATAAATCCATCTCTTCTCCGCCAGCTATGGGTAAATTAGTAAGACTTGTATCACTACATCTTTATTACTGTCCCGCACCAAAAATAAGTCTTATAATCTAGAAATACTGATAAGCCGTAGAAAACGAAACAATAAATCTCAGTAAGGTTCTTTGCTTGCAACGTCTGTTGGAACCCAAGCTCACTACAGAGCAAGTGTGGAATGCGTATTATTTTTTCTAATCGATTTCACCCCAAGCAAGACAGGAAAGCCACTAGGACACAAGGGGTTACTGGGTGTAGAAGCATTAGGAACAAAAACATTACTAATTAGTGGAAAGAGAAAAGAGTTAATCAGGAGGACAGTCGATAGCAATTGACATTGTATTTACATCTTTGGAGATTAAATTTGGCTTGAAAGCATGAACCTGGAAGAGAGATCCACAAGTGAGAAGTGCCAGAAAAGAAACTGTTAGTATAGAATTTACGGTTAAATCTATCCAACTTCACTGTAAATTGATGAGAGCCTCTTGTCAGTCTAGTCCTGCGCTTAAATAAAAAAAACAATCTAGGTATCACAGCGAAACGCTCGTCCGAACAATTACCATGAAAGTATTTATAGAAAAGACACAGTGAGACAACGGTTACGTCACTGGGAAAGAGACTGAAGCCTAGACGCCAGAACAGGGCCAATAAAATTGCTGATTCTTTTGTGGATTTTATCAAGGACTTCAAGGTAAATACCAGGAGCACGGGGCCATAGGTGACAGAAATATGCTAATCATGGACGAATGGTAGACTTATAGATATGCTAGATAGATTCAAGAGAAAAGAATTGTCGCACCCGACACAGTGAACCGACTTTCTTTCAGCTGACCTAGCAAAGGATTCGATATAGTCTTTCCGCCTCATGTCAGCTGAGAATGTTAGCTCGAAAAGACGCAGAGTCACTTTCCAGGAGGATAGCATCAGCCATGCTGATGGAAGGCATAGAGTTGTCTCCCAGATGATTAATAGACAGAAGTTTAGTTTTTGAGCCGTTAAAATTAAGAAGCCATCTTTTTCCCCACAGTTAACAGCAGGCTTGGGATTGTTTTGG
This sequence comes from Acanthosepion lycidas, assembly GCA_963932145.1. Lineage (NCBI taxonomy): Eukaryota > Metazoa > Mollusca > Cephalopoda > Sepiida > Sepiidae > Acanthosepion > Acanthosepion lycidas. Next base: position 122,204,158 of record OZ010583.1, read on the forward strand.
ACATCGGCTACCATTTTAACCTAATCGAAATGATCAGCCTACTATCAAAACAGGTGCAAATGGTTGTGTCATCAGTGTCGATACAAAGTTAAGAGCTGATTTCATCGGGAAGGTCATTAATGAAAAGTAAAATAATAAATGAGGTCAAAGGCTGGAGCCCCGGGAAACACCCGCATTAGTACGAAAGGATCTAGACGAATGGCCGTTCAAGATAACCTTCATTTCAAGATTTGATAGGAAAGACTGGATCAATTCAAAAATGTGTCCAGAAACACCGTAACTTTTCACCTTGTGGACAAGACCAGTATGCCAAACACTGTCAAAAGCTTTTGAGGTTCCCAAAGCTGCAGCCCGGGCTTCACCGTTTTTGTCTAGAGCATGAATATTATGTAGCGCTAAAGGTTCTGAAAAGGGTTCCCGTCTCCTTGTACCAATCTAGAAAGTACCTGACTCTTTATCTTTACAAGAGAAAAATGAAACCAAAAATGGAGTATTGCTAAACATCTGGGGTCGAGTCGCCTAATCTTCACATTACAGTCATGGCAGATTTCACAATCGATTGCTTGGCCTTGGGGGTAATGAATTGTTTTACACCCTAAAACCCCTTTCCCACAGATGACACCCTCTAAACAAATCTCTATCTATAAAAGGTAGGATGTGTGTGTGTGTGTGTGTGTGTGTGTGTGTGTGTGTGTGTGTGTGTAACGAATGCGTCGCCGCAATTTTCGACGGATTTGCACCAAAATTTACATGCACATGCTCCAAGTTAGCGGGAAGGCTTAGACCAACTTTCCATTTCCCAACTCCCATCGATAGTGGAAATAATCGATTTTTTCATGCTTCTACGGCAGTTTTCATGTAGTTTGCGGCCATTTTCTACTGGCCAGAGTGAGAGCTGGCTACCACGAATAGGCAGGAAGATTCTATTGGCCAGCGTGAGAGCCAACATCTGCTGACACGAATGTTAACTAGCAAGCTATCATGCAAAAAAATTATCGATAGTTGTATTCGTCACATGTGGGAAAAATATAAATCTGCATGGCACTTTACTCCAATTGGCTCATTCGCTTGCTTAAACTCAATGTTGATTCTGATTCCGCAGAAATGGGTTGGGTGTGAAAAAAGTATTTGTTATTAACATTCTTTTTTCATTCGGTTTTTCCACTTACGAGTCCTTTTTTTTAAAGCTGATCATTTTGTGTTCATTTTGTTTAGTTCTTTTTTCGTAACAGATTTAATGTTTAGTATAGAGCTTAGAAAAAATTCGCAGTGTGACATAGGCAAGAAGTAAGGCATGTAGCAACATCAGCACGGCAAAGGGCACTCCTTTAAAGGCAAGGAAGGGCAAAAATATTTTACGTCAAGTGATAGCGATTGCTGTATGAGTCGTACGATTTTTGAATCAAGCACGGGCAATGACGGGCTATGCTGCTAATCTGTCACTATTTTCAAGGGTTAACTACATTACTTAGTCCCATCAGTCCAGATTTTCATAACGAGGATCTGAGTCGACTCAATCCCTTCATATTCCATGGATAAAGAACTTCTACTTTTTTGCATCGTTGAACAGACTGCTGAAAAGATGCTTCCGTGACCATTACAATCTTAGCCTCTTCGACTCTTGGTTCATTTTATTCCATATATCCTCATAATATGCATCTCTTGCTTCCTCTTTCTACCCAATTTAATAACTCTCTACATGGAGTTGCTCTTGTGTCTTGCATTGGGTGAAGAACAGTAAAAGTAATTGCTGTCGTACACTTTGCGCAGAATTTCTGTGAGAAATATGATATAGCAATATACCTATTGACATTTGTTCAGCCACTTCCCAAAAAGCATTGGGCATTGTCAGTTTCAACTTATCGGAAATGACATGAAAAAGATTATTGTACAACTCTATGGCTTTCATCAGCTCTTGTCTTTTATGGGAGTCGTTGTATATTTTATGGCAGGAAGTGGCCTTGAAAGAGCAATGGAGTCAGTAATTGCGAAAAAGCATACTCGACTTCATTGCGGTCTCAATTTTAACATCGATGCACTTTGCGAAGTTGTACTTAAGACACCAAATTGTTTGGACGGAAAAGAAGCTTGTTCGAATTCAGGATCCAGATGACGTCATTTGTTTCAAGAATGTTGCACATCCATTTGAACACATACGAATTGAGAAATCTTGATTATTATGAGTTTTATTTCAAACATAAGGATGGAAGAAGTATTAAGGAAAATAGAAACAAAATTCACTTAGAATCAGAAAAAAAAACAGTTTAATTTTATTGGGCACATAACGAGGAAAGAGGGCTTGGGGAAATTGTTACACACAGGACCAGATTAAAAGCAGATGGGCTAGCATGAGACAGAATGTTTTTGTTGGATAGATGGTAAAAAATACAATGGTTACTAAAAGCTACAAGGGATTGGAAGTTGTGGGGAGCCATGATTACCCATGTTTTAAAATGACACAACACATGGAAGAAGGTCTATCACGAGTCTCTTTATATATTCAGAGAGAATAGTTAGCTTTGTATTCCCTCTGTAAAAAAGATGATTTTTTACATTCAGACGGCTGACAATGTCGGCTTTGATGATGAAGCTTCACGTAATGTCTGAAAATGAAGTTAAAATATACGCAAAGAACAGACATTTCACCATCTGATGATTAGAAAACTTCTGGTATAGAGTACCGCTTGTTTCCAAGAATGCTTGTCTTCTACGGAAGCATGCTAATCATTTCGTAGACGCCTGATCAGGCACATTTGTTTTTCCTCAAGATACAGAGTTAAACCATGGTTTATATACCAACTATGCTGCACAGATTTAGTTACAGTTTCTGAGAGAGAAAGAGAGAGAGAGAGAGAGAGGGAGAGAGAGGTGGAAGGAGAGGGGATGGGAGAGAGGGGGAGGAATACTATAATCAAAGAACAATTTTAAAACGACCAGTAGACCTCGATCACGATGACTTGTGAACGACGCATTCCGAACAGTTTCCTTCACCAACACCCACTTTCAAGGCTTGTGGTAACCGGTAGTATGGTTTTCAGACACTTATCAACGATGCCGCGAGCTGGGATCGTCTTCTCAGATTGACATTATCAAGAAGGCACCTACTTGACTATCGTCCATGGCGAGATTTGAAACCGGATCTCATGGTCCGAACACAAAGTTTTGTCGTCGTATAACGTGACGTGACTTCTGTGACGGGTACACACCTGGCCCAGGGTCGAATCCTTTGGTTACGGCGCCAACTGTGACGTCGCTCCTCCTGGTCGCTCCTCCTGGTCGCTCCTCCTGGTTCCAAGCGTGCCGCTCCAACCTCTTGGTTAGATGATCACCAGCCTCGCCGTTCCCAACCCACTTCCAATACCTGGTTGCTAAAGCAACTGTACTGATCTCTGGTCTGTCTACCCACGCTGTGTTTAGATCTTAGACAGACGGGACCAGCAGGGATTGGAAGTGGGTTGGGAAAGGCGAGGCTGGTGATCATCTAACCAAGAGGTTGGAGCGGCACGCTTGGAACCAGGAGGAGCGACCAGGAGGAGCGACGTCACAGTTGGCGCCGTAACCAAAGGATTCGACCCTGGGCCAGGTGTGTACCCGTCACAATTGGTGCCAGTGACCAGGATCAACCCTGAGACAGCCGCGTCACGTCACATCGATCGACCGCCGTTGCTGAAAATTCAAATAGAACTCAAAACGACCGGGACCGAAAGGAACAAGAACAGAATCGTCTGCAAGGTAGGACACCTTATTTTATTTCCCAACCTCGATTGTTGCTGCATAGATTGTCTTTCTCTGTAGACATGTCGGACTGTGATTCGGATAGAGCAGTGGGGGGTGAAGAGGAAGTAAGGCGGGGGTTGTCAGTGGATTTAAGGAAGCTGTTAGGTGGACCGAGGGTCCCAGTATTTGATGGCAGCGGGAAGGAGTTTAAAAACTGGCTGGCAATCCTTGAGAAGAGCCGAATCATCTACGAGCTTTCGGACCAAGAAACCCTGTATTTGGCATACGATGCCACAAAGGGAAAAGCGTCTGAGTTCGTGAGGGGGCTCTTGGAAAATCAACCCTGCTTGTCTTGGGAAGAGATAAAAAGACTGCTAACCAAAGAGTTCGCCGACGAAGGTACGGCCATAGAGGCCATGAGGGCCCTTTTAAAACTGACACAGCTACGGGATGAAACCCCGGGAGAATTAGGGACCCGAGCGGGGAAGCTATCATCGTTGGCATTCCCCGAAGTGGTCAGGGATAATGCAGTTATGCAGGCCCAACTGGCGGACCTGTATATAGAGGCGCTGAGCGACGAGCGTGTTCGTCACGACGTACTGAAGGAAGGACCGCTCAGACTGTCGGCAGCGGTGGAGCTGGCCAGGGAGAGCCAGGGCGTGTGGGATAAAGTGAAGAGGTGTGGGAAGAAGCAGATGCCAAGTCAGGAGGCTGGAAAGAGGGGGGTAGGCGGAAGACCCCCCGCGTGGAATCAGAGGGTTAAGGATGAGGTGGATCGGGCAGAATTATGGGAGGAGGACCCCAATAGAAAAGCATGGTCGACCAGGCATGGATTTTATAAGCCCACGCCGGGTCGATACGGGCTGGTCTGCTGGACCTGTGGGCACGAGGACCACAGGGCGGCGGAATGTCCGACGAAGTGGGGGTTACCCCCAGACTTCGATCAGGACAGATGCACCAGGTGTGGTAAGAAAGGACACCTGGCCAAGTGGTGCGGGCTGAGGAAGGGTGCCCCACCGATATTAACAAAGAAGGCTGAGCCCAAGAGACCGGCCCAGGGAAAAGCCAGCGGGCCACCCCGGAATTAAGAGGGAGGGTGGCCCAGTTAAAAAGAAGAGAAATAAAAAGTTGGACCAGTGGACGGGCGAACCGCTTGAATAGAGGACGGGTTCCCCCGGGAATAGACACAAGGCCAACCCAGTTGAAAAGGAAAAGAGCAAAATGTTGGACATGTGGTCGGGCGGGCCACTTTGCGGCAAGCTGTCCAACAAGAAGGTGCTGGTTTTGCAGGAGGCCAGGACACCTGAAGAGAAACTGTATCCTTAGAAACGAACGCGGGAGACCGGGAGAGGTCCGGCCGGGGTCGCCCAGGTGCAGGGGGCGCAGAACTCCACCTCATGAGAAAAATGAAGGTGATTTATTACTACCGGCACCCATGGCTGGGTTGACCCAAGGGTGGAGACCCAGGAAGAAGAAAGCTCAAGTGTTCTCTTCGCTAACGCAAGAGAAAGAACTATCCTGTAGAGCAGAGATAGGGGGTAGGGAGATGAGGGCTCTGGTGGACACAGGAGCATCTGTGTCATTGATGAGAGAGGAAACATACAGGCGGGTGAAACGGAAGAGAAGGTTACGGGAAGCGGACATAGAGATCACGCAAGCAGATGGAGCCCCCCTGAAGATAAAAGGGATGGTGAGGATTGGGAAAGTAAAAAGCACCCAAAATTTTTACGTAACCCCCGACCTGTGTACGGAGGCAATCTTGGGAGAAGATTGGCTCCGGAGCCAGAGGGCCCAGATTGAGTTTAATCCTACTGTGTTGGTGGTGAACGGCGAGAGAACACCATTGGGATGCCCACCAGAGGAAGAGATAACCATAGTGGTGGAGGAAGATGTAAAGTTACCTCCTAGAACCGCAGTGTCGGGAAAGGGTAGGTTAATGTCAGGAAAAAGGGTATGGAGAGGACCCCTGCAGTTGGTCCCTGTAGAAGGAAAGCGCCTAGAAGATAACGAGGTAACCCTGTGCGAAATGATGGTGAACCAGGCCCAAAAGACTATAAAGGTTAAGAGAGGGGAGAAGATAGGGAGAGCACTTCCCCTACGAACTCTGAGTCGGGTGAGATTCGAGGAGGAACGAAGGAAGCTAGTAGAGCAAACAGAGGGAATTTTAGATGAGGATATATTAGCACCGGATCAATTTAGAACCAGAGTGGGGGGTCTGTTAAGGAACCATCGAGATGTGGTGGCCCAGTCAGACAAGGAGCTAGGTCAGACCCACACAGTCGAAATGAAAATCGACACCGGAGACCACCCCCCTGTGAAATTGAAACCCTACCGGACACCTATACATAAAAGACCACTTGTAGAAGAGGCAGTAGAGGAAATGTTGGAAGCTGGGATGATCGAAAGATCGATCTCCCCTTGGAGCTTCCCAATAGTAATAGTAGGTAAGAAAGATGGCGGGCATCGTTTCTGTGTAGATTTTAGGAAGCTAAATTCTATATCGAAGCCGTTGGCGGTGCCATTGCCATTGATAGACGACATTTTGGCATTATTAGGGAAGGCAAAGTACTTCTCTACGTTGGACTTGAGGTCCGGGTATTGGCAAGTAGCCCTGGATGAGGCTGACAAGGAGAAGGCCGCATTTGCGTGTCACCTGGGACTGTTTCAGTTCAGGGTGATGCCATTCGGTCTAGCTAATGCCCCGGGAGTCTTCCAACAGCTAATGTCAATAGTGTTAGGAGGATACGAGAGCTTTGCCATGGCGTATTTGGACGATATCTTGATATTTTCGGAGACAGTGGAACAACACTTTTTTCATTTAGGACAGGTGTTGGGAAGGTTGAGGAAACACGGATTAAAATTAAAATTGTCAAAGTGTCAGTTTCTGAAGGAAGAAACTAGGTATTTAGGCTTCGTCATAAACGGAGACGGTATTAAACCCGACATGGATAAGGTAAAGGTCATAAGGGAAATGCCAGAGCCTAAGACAGTGAGACAGGTAAGAGGTTTTATAGGAGCTATAGGCTACTACCGACGCTTCGTCCCGGCATTTTCAAGAATTGCCATACCACTAGTAGCCCTGACAAAGAAATACGCTAGGTTCAAGTGGACAGAGGACTGTCAACGAGCATTTGATTCGCTAAAGGGACAGTTGACAACCGTCCCACTGCTGACGTACCCAGGCCTCAGCAAGCCCATGATATTATACACGGATGCCAGTGAGCAGTGTGTAGGGGCAGTACTTACCCAGCCGTGTCCTGATAAGGAAGGACCAGTGCCTGGCATACCAGAGGAAGTACCGATATACTTCCTCTCCCATAAGCTCTCAGAGACACAACAGAGGTGGCCAGTAATAGAAAGAGAAGCATATGCCATCATGTATGCTCTCCAAAAACTGGACTACTATTTAAATGGTGCGGTCTTTACTATAAAAACAGACCACAAACCTTTGCAGTACCTATTGCGGGCAGAGTGGACCAATAATAAGAAAATTCAACAGTGGGCACTTAAGTTAAGTGGCTACCACTGTAAGATAGAGTATTTGGCAGGAAAGGAAAACGCGTGCGCAGATTTACTCTCAAGAATACCGAAACAACTGGAAGAAAGATCTGTAAAGGTAGAACAGGGAGTAGATGATAAAGCCTATAGAATAGGAGTAATTAACTCTAATAAGCTAAAAGATCGCCCTATGTTAGAATCGGACGAAGAAGGGGACGCCCAGATAATAACCGATCCCTACTGGACAGAAGGAATTGAGAAGGAGCAAGCAGACAGTGAAATAGCTGCTCTGAGAGAGAAGGTGAAGGCAGGAGAGACCACCAAGTATGCCATAATAGAGGAAAGGCTGTATTATCTCTCAGGCAGGGATGAAGAAGTCAAGCCCAAGTTGTATGTGCCCAAAAGTTTAAGACCAGAGATATTGGAGCAGTGCCACGAGAGGTTGGGTCACATGGGAATTGATAGGACATGTGATCTCATAGGAAGAAAGTACTATTGGCCCAAACTGTACGGAGAGGTCACTAACTATGTTCGGAGTTGTGTAGTGTGCCAGTCGCAGAGCAGAAGGCAGGAAATGGCACCCTTGGAGGAAACAGACGTACCAAACTTTCCCTTCGAGAAGGTGAGTATGGATGTATCAGGACCATATGGAGAAACTGCACAAGGAAACAACTATATAGTGAGTTTTGTCGATTGGCTAACAAATTGGCCTGAAGCATTTGCAGTACCAGACAAGAAGGCCAGAACTGTGGCCGGGTTGATAATAAGTGAAATCTTCCCTAGGTATGGTGCCCCTGTGCAATTGGTAACAGACAATGGCACGGAGAATGTGAACAGCATCATGAGAGAAGTTTTGACAGGTTTGAATGTAGAGAACATAAAAACATCCCCATATCACCCCCAGGGAAATGCTAAAGTGGAAAGGTTTCATAAAACCTTGGGAGATGTATTGGCCAAGCTGGTCAGAGAAAACACTGGAAATTGGGACTTGTATTTGACGCAGGCTCTGGCGGCCGTGAGGTTTACGATAAACGAAACCTCCAGATTTTCTCCTTACTTTTTGTTGTTTGGCAGAGACGTGGTCCATCCTGTGGATAACCTACTGAAGCCCCGAAGAAGGTATATGGGAGAAGATCATCATCAACTATTGCTGGAACAGCAACATAAGATATTTGTACAGGCCAGAAGAAGAATAAAGAGGGCCCAGAAGAAAAGAAATGAGAGGGTGAATGCCCCGTGAGATCGCCATCACACCCCCATGTCCGAAGAAAAGGAAGAAAAAGACGAGGAGGTCCAATCAAGCAGTCGAAGGCTCTAAAAAGAGGCACCCTGAACAGGACGAAGGATCCAGCGAGTGGGAGGAGGAGGATCGAATACCCCTTTCCCAGCTCAAGGAAAGGATAAGGAACAGGAGAAATTTAGACATAGAGTCGAAAGGTATTGAGGACATTCAAGGCGAAGACTCTAAACAGAAAGAAGAATTAGGAGATGAAGAAGAGGACAAAAAAAAACCCTCTTGGACGGAAGTTAGACACAGAAAGAAGGTTAGAGGTTGAACAGGAATCACCTCAGAAGATGAGATCAGGGAGGGAGAAGAACTCCAAATCTCAGTAGAACAAAAGGGCTGTGCAGAATACAAGCATTTAGTGTCGACAGATAACGACACTGGCTCATCCAAAATCCTATTGGCTGACTATGGTAGATGTGAGTGGAGGGGATGGAGTCGCGGGCTGCACCTCACAAGGGACGGGAGAAGATCATTGGCATTGTTGATTGATCACCAGTGGTGTCATGAAGTACAACCTTTTAGAGTGGGCGCCACGCACACCTGACCAGACCATTCTGTCCGCTAGAGGTTAGTTAGAGGAGGGAAGAGCTGAACTTAGTAAGAAGTTATAAAATAATTGAGTGATGAGTTGAGCGACACGAAGTAGTTGTGAAGAATAACAACAAAAGAATTTCGTTACCTTTCAGGAATGATCAAGATGAAAGGGTTGGTTATGACGATGATGGTGGTAGCCACGCTGATGGTGACGATGGCAGAAGCTGGGAAGCGCAGCCGAAACACCATTTTTAAAAAAACGAGCGAAGTAATAATAACCAGGTCTAAGTGGTTGGTCACATTCGTGATAGATTTGAACCCGTATGAGTCGCTACTAAATAAGTTAGGAAACGAGCTAACGCAACTGGATGCAGCCCGGTTGAAAGTAGGACAAGATTATCCCAAGCAAAAAGGGTATCTCAGTTTATTGCACTCTCTAGAATCAGAAGCCACTATGATAGAGGCTCAATGGAAAGACATGCAAAACTACCTGCAGGGAATAGAGTTACTGCAGACGCGGGAAAGGAGATCCGTAGTCCCGATTGTGGGAAAGGCATTGAGTGTCCTGTTTGGAACAGTGACTGAAGATGACGTTAAATTCATAAGAAGGAAACTGGGAGAAGTGGAGGTAAACCAGAGGACGCTTGCCCAGGTGGCAAGGGAGAGTGTGACAATATTAAATGTGACAAGGTTAGAGGTGTCCAAAAATAGAGCCAGAATCAATTGGTTAATAGACAACCTGGCGAGGTTGAGACAAGAGGTAATTAATAATACAGAAACTGTAATGATTGAATTACAGGAAATGAGCGGATTCATGCAAAAATATTTCCAGCTGATGACAATTACGAATAAGGTACGACAAACGAGTCAGTCGTTGACGACCTTGCTGGAACACGTGAGGGCGCAATTAGACATGCTGTCATTAGGACACCTCTCCCCAAGCATAGTAAACCCGGGTCACCTAAGGGAAGCGCTACTCGGAATACAGGCCTTGTTACCCCACCATTTAAGGCTGCCGGTGGACCCCACCAAAGAATTGTGGAAATATTATAATGCACTAGGATGTGTGACCTTGTTAGAAAATAGGCGACTATTGGTTGTGATATCTGTTCCGTTGTTAGATAGCGAGAGTGTATTCGAGATATACCAGGTTATAAACTTACCCATCCCCTACCCCAGAAGAGATCAAGGTTTAGGAATGATAGCAAGGTACAAGGTGGAAGCAGACTACATAGCTTTAAATTCGGGGAGAACGAAATTCATGTTGCTATCAGCTGAAGAAGCTGGAAGGTGTAGAGATGATACTCTAGGGACTTGTACCTCGTTAAGCCCTATCTATAAAACTGGTAATCGCAGAATGTGCATACTAGAATTGTTTGATGGGAAAAGGGAAGGAATCAAAAGAATCTGCCAAGTGGAGGTATTAACAAACACGGCATTACCACAAGCTATCAGTGTTTCAGACGGGGTGTGGGCAGTAGCCACACAGAGACATATCAGCTTGTCTAGGGTATGTGGGGGAGAGTCCACAAGGACATTAAGAATAAGACCACCGTTATCCCTGGTGACGCTACCCATGGGATGTTCGGCGGTTGGAATATCCATTTCCTTACCCCCCTATTACCAGGAAGAAGAAAGATATGAAGAGAAAGATTCAATCATAGAGATGATTGGTAGAGGCTTAGTCAATTGTACAGAATTATGGGAGCCGATAGTGAAGAGATTCTCTAATGTTACCTTAAATAAGATGCCAGTATTAATGAAGCCAATAGAAAAGATCGATATGGATCAATTGAGAGACAAGTTAAGTGCGTTGGGAAACGAAGGTGTGGCTTGGGAAGACGATGAGCAGATCGCGATAAGTTGGTCAATAGTAATGGGTACATTCCTAGTTATAGCCATCGGGGGTGTATTAATATGGAAGGTTAAGAGTAAGAGGAGATTAGCGAACGACAATCTAGTGAGCGTGCAGCAACTCGAGAGGGAGATGCCGAGCAGTGTTCCTCGCTCAGACAGGACGGGCGAAGAAATTGCTGAAAGACCAACGGAGGAGGCTGGCGTGAGACCACCACGTGCGGCGGAAAAACCTCCCACAGCGGAGAGGAAAACATTGACCAAGAAGAACAAACCATAGTAAACACATCTGCACCCACAGACACACGCACATATTACTTTTGCATGTGGAAAAAAAAAAAAAAAAATGAAAAAGAACATTACCCTTGCATGTAGAACAAAAGAAGATGAAAAGAACATTACATTGCATGTAGAACAAAAGAAGATGAAAAAGAACATTACATTGCATGTAGAAAAAAAAAAAAAAGATGAAAGGAACATTACATTGCATGTAGAACAAAAGAAGGTGAAAAGAACATTACCCTTGCATGTAAGAAAGTAGAATAGAATTGCATGAGACAAATGCATGGTGCATGTTAAATGATGTAATTGGGTTTAGGTGTCATTTACGGGTAAATGACAAATCGGTTAGGGGAGGATTGTGGCACCCTGCATTTTTAGAAAGACTAAAAAGAGATATTCATAGAAATATGATTTAATTTTTATTCGGTTTATTAACCAGTTGTTAGTTATTTAGAAACGAAGAATAATTGAGTTTTGAGAATAATTCTCTAACTGTATTTAGGCGATCCAAAGAGAAGAAGAAAAAAAAATAATAAAAAGAAAGAGAAAGAGGAATAGATAATACAAAACCCGGTCATAAGTAAAACTAAGACAAGACAGGTGTCAAAATATATCAGGTCAAATTACCTGACCGAAATCCAGGGAAATAGAAATTGTTATAAGAAATAGATAATAAAAATAAAAAAATAAAACAAAAAAAAGAGGAAAGACAGAAACATAATACGAGACCAGGTCGTAAGCGAAAACACACACGTACGACCAGCACCTAACAAGTGTCAAAATTATCAGGTCAAGCACTTGAGCTAATTCCATGTCCGCGTAGGATGGAAGTTTGTTAAAGGTTGGCTGAAACAATAAAGATTTTTTAGAACAATGGAAACGAAATTTTAATCGGAGGAAAGGTGTTTTTTTTGTGTTGAAGGGTGTGACCGGTGGAACTGTATACAGATTCTGACCTGTTAAAAATTGGAACCCCACGATGATGAAGTGGAGACATTTTCAATTCAGATAATTAAGATTTTTGACTATCAGGTCTGACCAAAAACAAAGAAGGAAAGAAAACGATTGTCTCGGCTCACAGATAGCGCCAATATTCTTTCCAGAAGTCATATCTAATTAGCGGCAGGCTGTTTTGACAGAACCCAGGTGAGAAAAAGCCAAGATTATCATTTTTCGTACGTGTGAAAAAGGCCAAATTAGATTTTGTTTTTTTTAGAACAAGAACGATGTAAGCCACGCCCGATTGGAGACGGGAGGCGTCCAACCACAGTCTCATTAGCCGAAAGCGGTCACGTGATATGCGGAAAGAGGAGGGAGAATGCTCGATCAAGAACCATTGGTCGAAAACGGTCACCTGACATACGAGAGACCGGGAGAGATGGGTATGCGTCTTCCCCCCAGAGGCACTGTGAGGAAGTAGGGGTGAAAATAATAGCGATAATGGGAAATCAGAACTAATGCGACTTTTGGGATTATCGAGAGAGCCCTGACGCCGACAGACCCACCCCGGTTTGCTGCGGCGTCAATAAAAGCAGGACCCCAATCGACAAAAGATGAGTTCAGCCCCGGACGGCAGCGAGAAGAGATCACCTCGGACGACGGAGGGTTGCGGCTGGGTTGCGGCAAGAAATCCTTCCAGCCAAGTCGAAAACAAGAAATCCTTCCAGCCCAAGTCGAAAACAAGAAATCCTTCCAGCCCAAGTCGAAAACAAGAAATCCTTCCAGCCCAAGTCGAAAACAAGAAATCCTTCCGGCCCAAGTCAAAGACAAGAGAAGTTCTATCTAAGTCGACGAAGGAGAAGATTACTCGAAAGCCGCGGAGAAGTTGCAGCCAAGTCGAAGACAAGGCCAAAGAGTTACTGGACGGAAGAAGAAGAAGAAGTTAAAATCAAGCCCAGCCGAGAACAGAATTCGACCCAACCAGATCGAAGTGAAGAAATACAACTCAAGTCGAAGAGAAGAATCAACTGCGAATGATTGATAGAAATTAGCCCCAGTGTCGAACTAAACCACACTCCGACATACACAATTCTAGAGAGTAGACAATTCGAAATCGTTAAGTTGTATGATAGAAGCTTGGTGCCATAGTCCACAGAGCGGGTCGGGAATGAGAACAATTTTTCTTTATGTAACGGACATTAGATATAAAAGGTTGTCACCCCTTTTTTATCAGTAATTTTTTGTCTCGTGAGTTTTTTTTTTCTTTTACTTGTGTTTTGCCACCCCCGTCGGACTCAACTTGCATACGGCCCAATCCCTGCTGGTCCCGTCTGTCTAAGATCTAAACACAGCGTGGGTAGACAGACCGGAGATCAGTACAGTTGCTTTAGCAACCAGGTATTGGAAGCGGGTTGGGAAAGGCGAGGCTGGTGATCATCTAACCAAGAGGTTGGAGCGGCACGCTTGGAACCAGGAGGAGCGACCAGGAGGAGCGACGTCACAGTTGACGCCGTAACCAAAGGATTCGACCCTGGGCCAGGTGTGTACCCGTCACACTTCCCTCTATCTGTTCTATAAATATTTTCATGGTAACTGCTCTGATGAACTTTTTCTCTTGGTGCCCAACTACATAGATGTAAGCTTGCTATAAGATTGGCAACTAGGTCCCACCATTTTACTGCAAAACTAAATAGATGCAACCGCTACTTAAAATCTATCAGTTTTTTTGTTTTTTTTCGCATTTCACACCTGTGGAACTCCCTTCCGATTTCTTGCTTTTGATAACTACATTCTTCAAAGATTTAAACCGCCATATCCTGTCTTTTCGAAGTCTGTTCCTTTTTTTGTCCTTTCTTCGATCCTCTCCATTTTCAAATTCCTCATTTAATTTCAATTTCACTTCTTGTAACAGCCCTGCGTTCTGGTGTCATTGCGAAACGCGTAAAAAATAAAACAGATATTATTTTTTATTTTGTTAATTAGACTTGCCGAATAAATGATGGCTGAAGACAGACACATTATACAGAGTTTCCTAATAAGAAAAAGGGAATAAATTGTTTCCTGTTGCTGCTCTATCGAGTTGAATAATTGCAAAAGACAACTAATAATAATAAAATCTCGTTTTTACCGAACGTACCCATAATGCATTTTAGCCATAAGCTAGGGAACACAAGGAAGAATTTTAGGAAACCTTAATAGGATATCCCTCATTAGGCCAAGGAACTATTACAAAAACATCGATTTCCTTCTATTTGGGAAAGTATTAAATTTCTCAGAGAAAAAATATTTAAATATTCCTTAGACACCATCTTGAAAAATAAACCTTTCCAGCAGCTAGATTGTGGCTGATCATTATTACGTTATCAATGTCACTTGATACTAAAATTAGCGATTAAAAATTGTCTGGGATGAAAATTGAACGAGTAATGAGCACTTTCATCGATTTGACTGGGGGCAGTCATTTACGCCATCTTGTACGCCATCTTGTACGCCATCTTGTACGCCATCTTGAAAATTATTACACACATTACAGATTTGCATCCGTATCTTGGTGTTTAACAACACTATACTGAAAATAATCTGTAATCAAATGTAACTGTCCAGAGTTCGTGTTAGTTTTTGTTAAGGTTCCATGCTTTCGACTGGTTTCAGTCATTATTAAGAAAGAAAGAAATTAGATTAAATACATAGTCCCTGTCATACTCTACAGTTTTATATGTGATTTTATATTTTGGAGTTTTGAATGTGTGAATGTGACAACTCACGTGAGCGAGATGTTATTTTTATTTATTTATTTTTTTCTTCCAAGTTTTGAAACAACAAAATCATCTATTATTCTGGAGAAGGCATTCGAAAACGTATTAAAATTCTCAGAATCCACACAACGTCAGGATCACGCGAGAGCGCTAATTTTCAAAGCTCAAAAGATATCATCACGCTCACGTGACAGCAGAAACATTCAAAACCGAAAAATTCTCATTACTACGTTGCCAAATACCCCGCCCAGATTTCGAATGTCTTTCTTTTTTTTCTTTCTCTTCCAGTTTTCCAATGGCATTTTTCCTCTTTCTCTTATTCATTATCTTTTCTTTCTTTTTTCTCGTTCCGTTAATTCTCATTTTCTATTTCTCCTTCCTAGAAACGTTTAGAACAACGTCATTTAAGTAGGGAATCGTCGTCTGCCTTTGACAAAATTCTTACCTTTTACTCCTGGTTGAACACCGACCGCTGGTGAAATAAATGCAGCTAGCGTAGCCTTTAAGAAGGACCCTGTATATAAGGTTGATACAAAATTTCTCTTCATCTTTTTTCATCGTTCAAGTTTCACCAACCCAAGCGTATCTTTAAAACAAGTCACAGACCACACGGAAAAATAATCTCTAGTCAAAGTACAAACATCTGCATTAAGTGACGGTACGCTTGAATGACGTTGAGATATTTATAAATCAACTGTACCCAACTTATATTTCAACAAAAGAATAACAGCAACAAAATGGTAATTTTATAAGGTAACATAAAATCAAGTTCTAGATTTCGTGTAAGGTCTCATTATTTTACAGTTGAAATGGCTAGATATAAGCGTAAGTTCTATGCTAACAGTTTCTTCTCTTACACTTCTCGCTTGTGGTACTTTCCTCCAGCTTCTTGCTTTGATCTTCAAAAATTTAATTGCAATGCCAGTCGTTATCCCCTGTCTTCTTAATACTTGTTCTTTTATAGTCCGTTCACCTTAATAGTATATTTTCTCATATTCTCTTGCGTCTTAGCTACTTTATTGCATTACTTGAGGTGAAATGTTTAAAAGAATACTCAACTTCTAAATCATTTCAACGTTACAAAATGCTGTACAGATTTTGGATTTATTTTAATTTTAATTTATCTATATATTCATTTCCTTTTTTCTAATATATGAAACCAGTCAAAATCTACGAAATTTTACTCTGAACAACCAATCAATATTTGATTGGTTGATCTGAGTAAAACCCAGAAACCTTTTAACCCCACATTTTATTGTTGTTTTTTTAGTTGTTTTTTACATTTAAATCTAAACATATCGTTCACTCGCCAGTAATTTACAATCGCCTAATGTGACGCATTGATACACATCGAAAGAGGACTTCAATTGTGTAGCGATTTTGACATGTTTTCCTTGTAATATACTAGAATATATAATATTGCTCTACTTTTCATTGAGCCCTCTTATAAATAAAATTTGACGAACGTTGGAATTGTACTCAATTCATTCTCATCTTATCGGAATATATATATATATGTGTGTGTGTGTGTGTGATATTAATGCGCTGTAAATTTACATTGAACATTATTTTGTAAAAATAAAAATACCAATAATAACACCGGATTATATATCTTACTCTTCTTTATATATATATATATATATATATATATATATATATATATATATATATATATATTTATTATGCAGTGTTACATTAGAACGTGCACATACCCACTACAAAAATGTACATCTTGTTTCAACGTTAAAAAAATAATTTTTAACGTTTCATCAGGTGATTCCACACCTGAAAAAAACATTAAAAAAAAAGATTTTTTAACCTTTTTTAACAAGATGTAAAGAAAATAGAATGTTCATTTTCTAATGTAATACTCCATAATAAATAAATATTTACGACCCTACTTTTGTATTGAGCTCTGTTTTAAATTAATGTTTTGAACGCTGAAATCTTACTCTTCGTTCTTTTACATACACACACACACACACACACACACACACACACACACACACACACACACACACATATATATATATATATATATATATATATATATATATATATATACAGTGTGTCCCGCCGAAATTGACATGTTTCTGTAGTCTAATAAAATAGCAAATTCTCGTTCAAGTTTTAACAAAACGTGTAAAAACAAAGTCATTGTGCGGATTTATATCAATGAGAATTTTTCAGGCAGATGTATCGAGCGCGCTAGTAATAATGTTAATGTTCTGTTGAAATGACCCCCACGTTCATCTGAATTGACACCTGATTTTTTCTATGGGGCTATATGAAAGGACAAGGTCTATACCCTCCCTCTGCCTACATGCCTAGAAAAACTTAAACAGAGAATTACTGAGGCACTGGAGAATGTTACACAAATCATGCCTCAGCGACTTGACGTATGTCATTTTTAGATGGTGGGAATTTTAAACATTTTTTTTTAATCGGTAATAAAATCTATATCCTTTTGATTATCTTGTTTGGATTTTGATAAATAAATCATTTATTGTTCAACATGAAACATATTTAATTTCGTTTGCTTGGGACATGCGTCAGCTAAGAATAGTTTATCTTCTTGCCTTTATATATATATATATATATATAT
Organism: Acanthosepion lycidas; assembly: GCA_963932145.1. NCBI lineage: Eukaryota > Metazoa > Mollusca > Cephalopoda > Sepiida > Sepiidae > Acanthosepion > Acanthosepion lycidas. Next base: position 122,221,631 of record OZ010583.1, read on the forward strand.
ATATATATATATATATATAAAGAAAGAACAGTAAGATATATAATCCGGTGTTCTTATAGATATATTTATTTTTACAAAATAGTGCTCAATGTAAATTTACAGAGCATTGATATTATAAATTAATTGATTTAAAATATGGTTTTTCCGCTACACAGTTCTAACCATGTTTCAAAAATGGTTAGAACTGTGTAGCGGAAAACCATATTTTAAATTAATTAATTTATATATATATATATATATATATATATATATATATATATATATATAATTTATTTAATCTTTATTTTTAATGGGTACTCATATTTCAGTAGATGCTCTGTTTTTATAATTAAACAGTATATTTATTAATTTATATCGACCGGCCTGAATATTTGATAAATCTTATTAAAAAAATATGCGCCCTTCGTCAGGATTCGAACCTGTGTCCCCTAATGGAAACCGTCATTCTGACGTCTCGGCTACTGTTGTTTCTCTTAGAATTATTGGACGCATTATTAATTATTTTTTGTTGGTATACTTGTATTATTAACATTATTCGGACTGTTATCCTCATCTTCATTTCCATATTCATGACGTTTCGACTCTTGTAGGCTCTGGCCTTCTTCAGATGTTTGGAATAGCGAATCGAACCTTTTATTTCGTCCACCGGGATAGATTGTTCTAGTTCCACGTGCCATGCCTCTTCCAGATGTCTTAATTATTTCCCTTTAACTCAATTCTCTAAGTTTTGGTTGATCACTGCTGAAGAGGCATGGCACGTGGAAAAATTTACCCTGGTGGACGAAATAGAAGTTTCTATTCTAAATTCCGATCAACTAAAGAAAGCCGGAGCGTACAAAGGCCGAAACGTCGTGAATATGGCAATGCAGATGAAGATAATAGTTTGAATAATGTAAATAATAAAAAATAATAAAAGTAATCATAATACCTCATCTTAGAAATATATAGAGAGATTTTTGCTGGTATATTAACGACAGTTTCAACGTTATTTCGTTGTCAGTAGAAAGCATTTAATCTCAGAGTTAATATGCATTCAACTGTAGTTTGTGTTGTATCATAGACAAGGTATTGCTCGCATCGGGAAAGGAAGATACAGCCAATTAGAGAGAAAGAAAGAAATACCTACAGATAATCTATGTATGCTTGTGTTAAACAAAGAGAATTGCATTGGATGCGTGCATATGCTTATCAGAAAATGGGTTCTGAATATACGTACTGTAGTGAATAGCATTTCATATGATTTTCTCGCTCTCTTCTCACTAAGCACAAACATGCTCATCAAAGCTAATTGATGGGATGGATAATTGGAAAACCTCGAATATGTATTTCAAATTACTTAAAATTAAGCGTATAGTTAATATAGCTGTGTTGCAGTCAAACATCTTATATTCAGGTAAAGATTTATACAAAAAACGTTATATATTACGAAATGGACAAAGTCCGACAATTTATTTATTAAAGACATTTTTATGTTTAACGTTATAGATACAAGTATTTAAGTAAATGCTCTGTTTATAATAAACAGCATTAAACAACATTTACCGGCCTGAATGTCCGAGAAATTTTCATAGAAAATATTCGTTCTTTGACAGGATTCGAACCTGCATCCTATACGGAACCGTCATTTACGCTGATGTGCCTTACCGTTAGGCTACAAAGGAGCGTTCGGTAGACAAGGTCAAATTTACTGCTTATAAACAGTAAATACTGTTTATAAGCAGTAAAAGGCCGGTAAATGTTATTTAATACTGTTTATTATAAACAGAGCATTTACTTAAATACTTGTATCTATAAAAAGAACGTTAAACATAAAAATGTCTTTAATAAATAAAAAACGTTATATAAACGTTTTCCGCTATGACGTGAAAAGACTATATTGAATCAATGGAAGTCTGGAACTAAGAAAGTTGCTTCACTGTGTCGAGGTAGACAATTTTCTCGCCAGAATCTATCTTACATGTTTATAAGACTGCCATTTATCGTCGCTTCGAATATTTGCTGCCACATCTGGCCTGCCTGCTCCTGCCATATATATATATATATATATATATATATATATATATATATATATATATATATAGAATCTTGATAAAACATCAAAAAAATAAGCTGCAATGTTATTGGCCCTGACTCGGCTTCATTCATTTTCCCATTACCGTAACCTAACTTCTCTTTCTATAAATACTTTCATGGTAATTGCTCTGATGATATCTCATCTTTGGTATGTAGAACAATAAAGTACCATATGAAATAACTAATGTCTTACAAAACACATAAATATTTTCATGAAACGAATATGAAATCAGTTATACTATTTATATTAGGACATTTGTCAGCATCTTTGTTATTTTTATCACAACGTTTCGAGCGTTGTGACTTCACAAACATTGTGATAAAAACAATAAAGATACGGACAATAGTCCCAAAATTAATAGTTTAAATAAATATAACTCTTCATCCCACAAATACAGAATATAATATTTCTTATAAAATAGCTTGTGAAAGCTGAAAGCGCTTAGAATAAAAACAATATTTGTACAGCCTCGAGATCCTTATGTGTAAAATGTTCATAAATATCTCAAAAATCTAAAATCGCAGCAAGTCCCTTTCACCACGTATCAAGACAATGAGCGCCTATATATATATATATATATATATATATATATATATATATATATATATATATATATATTAGTTTGGTGCAAAAATAATGACGTAATAATGTCATTTTTTGACGTTAAAACATGCATCAAAAAACGACATTATTACATCATTATTTTTGCACCAAACTAATATATATATATATATATATATATATATATATATATATATATATATATATATATATATATATATATATATATATATATATATATATATATGTCTGTGTGTGTGTTGATATAACAGGAAAGAACAGTTAGATTAATGACCCAAAGTTTTTTAGTATTTATATTTTATTAAAAAATAAAACGTGCTCGATACAGAAGTAGACTTTAAATTATAATGAAATCATATTTAAAAAACATAATGATATATATGTATATACATGCATAGGCACAACGAGGCGGTATAATCATTAACAAGTTTGTCTCACTAGAAAAATTACGACTGAATTGTGAGTTCGATCCTCAATGGGTGTCCCATGCTTTCGGCCATGTGCCACACCTAAGCAACGCGTGGAAAATCACTATACATATATATATATATATATATATATATATATATATATATATATATATATATATATATATATATATATATATATATATATATATAAATATATATATATATTATTAAAAAGTATAGGCGTTTTGTGTCTGTTGAGTTTGTCTAATTTCTTCCCTCTCTAAATTTTTATAACATTTTTTCTCATTTCCATACAGGCAAAAAGAAAAACTTAGCCAATACATTTCGTCCTCTGATGCATTTTATCATGCCAAGGCAAATCTAATGATTTCCTTTTGTAACAAGTATACATAAACAGAATTTAAAATGTCGTTAGTTTTTCAGAATTTTTCAATTTATGAACGTTAATAAATATTTATCGGGCTAAATGAAAGTCAAGGTGAATTATGAAAACATCCAGGGTGTGTGGATTTATAATTTGGTAATATTAGAAAGCGTCACTCTCAAGAATTTTCCGTCTAGATAAATTACTTTCTATTTTAATAACTGTGGTATTCGTTAAATCAAATTTGTGGTTGAACATTTCTTTCTATGACTAATGCACTTTATAAATTGTTATGTATAAGACCAATTTTTGTGTTCGTAGATTATTTTAAAATTACTTCAAGTTTCGCCAATATAGATATTTACTTGACCCCCCCCCTACTGAGTCAGGTTGTAACATAAGGTCAGTTTTTAACAGTTGTGACAGATTTTTTTAAAAATATTTCCTTTCCTTAAAGAATTACTCTTTTCCCAAATCAACATATATGACTATAATAACGTTTAATAATTAAAAGAAAAGGGTTAAATTCAAAATCTTCCATTATTTAAAATATATAATATCTAAATAACTTTTAAAATAAAATAATATAAATAGTAATTTCATTTTAAAAATATACTCATTTTCTCTTATTAAATATTAACATATTAACTTACATCACTTAGCGTCTGGCATAATTAATCTGGACTTTCAGTTAGCAGAATGTAAGTTCTTAAAATTAAATTTTCTGAAAAGCTAATAATATTTTTAATTATGTTTATAAATATTTGTTACAAAATAAAATCTTTACATATACCCTGATAAAGTCCTTTAGAAAACGAAACGCGTCGGTTAAGGTAAGTTTTCGTTTTATCTCAATCTATACTGCGCTTTTACAGATATATTTTTAGTTATATCTGAACTTATACACACACGCACACACAGATATATACATACATACATACATACATACATGCATACATACATATATATACATACATATATATATATATATATATATATATATATATATATACATATATATATATATATATATATATATATATATATACATATATATATATTTTTATATATACATATATAATATATATATATATATATATACATATATATATATATATGAGGGTAGTGAGATGTTGTACATGTGTGTGTCTATCACACTCTCTCTATATATGTATATATATTTTTTCATATTTCATTTCATTTACAGATATATTTTTTACTTATATCTGAACTTATATGCGCACACACCCACACACATATATATGAGGAGTAGAGAGAGAGGTTGTACATCTGTCTGTGTGTCCCTCTCTCTCTCTCCCTCCCTCTCTCTCTCTCTATATATATATATATATATATATATATATATATTTATATATATATATATATATATATATATATATTTGTCATATTTCATACTCCATTTACCGATATATTTTTAGTTATATCTGAACTTATACGCGGGCGCGCGCGCACACACACACACACACTCTCTCTCTCTCTCTTTCTCTCTCTCACATACACATATATACATGTGGGGAGAGGGAGAGAAAGATGGTATACAGCTATGTGTCTATCACCTCTCTCTCTCTATATATATATATATATATATATATATTCGTGTGTGTGTGTGTGTGTGTATGTGTGTGTGTGTGTGCGTGTGTAGCAGTGTGAGAGAAAGAGAGAGAGAAAGAGAAAGAGGACTGGAAAAGAAAGGAGATGTCATCTGTGATATAGATTCAAGGCTTGATACGATTCCTACAGTCACTGTAAAGTGACTTCTGGCAACATTTTTACTGCTTTTTTGCATGTTTCTTTTCGTCATCTATAGGTTTTACTTTTTCACTCAACCCCGAAAGAAAAAATGGCGTCACCTCCAATGTTACTTGATCTTTCCAGTCGGATCTCATACTAGCACGGAATCTGAAATTAATTTTGCCAACAGAAGCATAAAAGACGGGCCTATTTATTCCTGTCCAAATACAGTGGCCGATTTGTTAGGCATTCTTGGAGTGTCGACTGGGAATCAGCAAAAGAAACAGAAAAAAAAAAAATTGAAATGGCAGCGAGCCAAAAAATAATAAAAAAAAAGCAACCAATCAATTCAACGCTAATCCACAATTTCAATGACTTTAATTGTCGACAAAAAATAGCATCTGCTTTTCGTTTTATGGAACTTAATGACAAAAGCAATCAGCTAAAAAACAACACTTTAATCACGTGACACATTTCGTTCAACATCTTCAGCCATTTTTACATCCAACGCGGCCAACACATTGACATTCCAGAAAGTGAAGTTGAAGATGGACAATTTTTTTTCATCTTCAATTTTCTATTTTTTTTTAACAGCATTTTTAAAATTTTACATAATTATTTCACCAGATTTCATTTTGACTTTAGAATCACGTTTTATTGTCCTACATTTTGTCATTTCTATTTAAATATTCATTTTATTCCACAACGTTTTTGTATAATTATTCTTCTTATTATAATATTTTTATTTTTTATTGTTTTTTTTTTATTTAATCACTTTCAAGATATTTCGTGTTTTTACGTGTTGTTTGGGAAGAAGTTTTCTTTCTTTCTTTCTTTCTTTCTTTCTTTCTTTCTTCTTCTTCTATTTCCTTTGATTTCTGGTGTATACTCATTTCTTTCCGGGTCCCGACCAGAGACCTAAGGTCAGAAATGGCATCATGACATTTTCCACTGACCACTTTTGAAAACAAAAAAAAAAACGCACGTATTTTACATAGAAAAAGCACTTCGTATTGTGTGTGCTGTACTTGTGAGTACATTTTTAAAAATATTTCTTTAAAGCATAGGTTACCAGGAATCCCTTCAATGAATCTATTAGAGTTTTTTCCAATCAATCCAGGGACTTCAATTACAACTGGAATTGTTAATGTCCTCATGTGCCACAATTTTGAGTTTTCCATTTACAAGTTCCTTGTATTTTGGTAGTTTTTTTTCAGTATCTTCAAAGATACATTACAGTCTGCAGAGACTACCATGTTAATAAGTAGGCACATTTTGTCTTTGATTATTCTGTGTGTATGTATTTGAAAGTCCCTTTAAAATTGTTACAGGTCCTATCTCTTCAACCGGGTCTGGGTAGTGTTCATACCAGTTTTTTGCAGTTTCCTTTCCGTAAAAGATGCTTATTTTCCAGTGCAGATATTAGCCCACACTGTCATGCTGTTCAGTGGGTGCCAATACCGTGCAACCTGATACAAGATGATCAATTGTTTCTGCATACTTATCACAGAATCTGCATTTTGGGCTAAAATAGTTTTTTCTGTATGTGTACTTGGTAATTTCTAGTAAGCAAATATTGGTCCTTCACGTAGAAGTTGCAGATTTTTCAGTGTAGATATTGGTCCATTCTTCCATGCCGGGTTTTATATTCAGTGGGTGCCAATACCGTGCAACCTGATACAAGATGATCAATTGTTTCTGGATATTTATCACATAATCTGCATTTTGGGCTAACACAATATTTTAGTATCTGTGCTTGATAATTTCTAGTTAGCAAGAATTGGTCCTGTGCAGCAAGAATAAAACTTTCCGTTTCAGCTTTTAACACTGCAGTACGTAGCCACTGATGGGTACGGGGTTTGTCTACATCAGCTTGTTTGGTACGGGCAGAGTATTGGACATGAAGCGCTTTATCTTGCCATTGTTTCTGTATCGGTTACATTTTCTTTCATTTTCTTTTTTAAGTATTTTGCAGCTTCAGTCGGTGTAGTGTGCTTTACTTGTATTTCTGCACCCATTTGAAACTCCATTTTGAATTACTGGCTTATTTTATTAAGGAATAAAGACGCTTACTACTTTTCTGTGCTATGGCATATATCATCACCCAGGCTTCAGTAGTTTCCGCGTATCTTTGAAGGCCAATTGTTGTATTTTTTAGGACAGTTCTAGTTGAACTAATCCTCTGCCTACTTCGGATCTGGGCCATTAGATGATCAATATTCAGCTTTGGAATGATGCATGTGGTAGCAAGTTAGAAGCTTTCTCCTTTTGGCGTCCATTCACTTAATGTTAGCTATGGTCCAGTTAAGGATGTTAAAACTGTATTGCACCACCGGGACACCCAAGGTGTTTATGGCAGATTTTCTGTTTTTTGAATTCAGCTCGGTATTCAGTACCAGACGCCGACGCCTGTAGTACTCGTTCCTCACCTTCTGCTTTATTTGGGTATGCGGTATTCCGTCTCCCTCGCTAATTTCTAGGTACCTATGGCTTCTTCTTGTTCAAGTTCCTAATCTTTGTGACAAAGTCTAAATCTATTGGCTATTTTTATGTAATTCTGCCTTTTTTAAATGTTACTTTTGCATATTTATCTAATCGGAAATGTTTACCTATGTCATCACTGAAACAAATCTCAGTCTTGAGGAAACCCTTCAACTCATTGTCTTTGGCAAAGAGTTTGAGATCATCCATGTAGAGTAGGTGATTGAGTACCTTTTTGCTTAATTTGTACCCATAGCTATTATTGTTTAGTTCATGCGTAAGGGGCGGGATTACGGACAGACAAAACAGAAGCGGTGACAGGGAGTCTCCTTGAAAGATTTCTCGTCGGATATTCAGGCGGTTGGAGATGGCAGTGTGTCTGGTGTGATTTAGGAATAATATCGTTTCGACATTCCCATGCTGTGTTTAAGGAAATTTGCTACCACGATGGAGACTTTGTACATTTCCAATCTTAAAGATCCAAGAGTGTGGCTCATTATCAAAGGCTTTACAGTAATCTATCCATGTTGTGCTGAGATTCCTACATCTTTTCCTCTTCGGCTTATAACGGAGTTATATTCCTACGATGCACCATCACGTAATTTTCCGTGTACGCCAGAACTTACCTATATTTTTTACTGAATAAGCATTTACTTCATTCACGTGTACTAAAGAAATTAAATTGTAGAGCAATAATCTAGAACATAAGAACACATTTCTATGACATATGTTAATATAGTTGGGACTAAAGATACATACATGGAGGATATCTATCTATCTATCTATCTATCTATCTATCTATCTATCTCTCTCTCTCTCTCTCTATCTATCTATCTATCTATCTATCTATCTATCTATCTATCCCAGTCTGTTCATTATCTATCTATCTATCTATCTATCTATCTATCTATCTATACAATAGACAAAAACTAAAACCATCAATCTACCTAAAATACGTTGATGAAATTCTTATGTTAGTTAAAAATACAGATGAAATAATTCAACTTCAAAAACGTTTCCAAAATAATTCTGTCCTTAAATTCACATATTAACTCAATACTACTAATAAAATCCCCTTCCTTGACATATTGATAAACACAAATAATAACAAATTTACTATTTCGCCATACAAAAAACCTACAAGCATAAATTCATTTACACTTAACTACAAGAGCGAATGCCCATATTACTAAAAAATAGCAATTATAAAGAATCTAATACATCGTGCAGAAACTAATTCATCCACAAAACAGATTTTTTGCAGTGAACTAAAGAATATAAAACAGACACTTATTAACAATAGCTTTCCAAACTATATAGTTGATGAACAAATAAGATGCTTTTTTAGAAATCTCAATACTAAGAAAATTGTACATAATACTGCTTCTACTGATCTCAAATATATTAATCTCCTATATCGTAATCAAATGCATACTAATTATAAACAAGATGAAAATATACTAAAAAAATTAGTATATTCTAATATAACAACTACAGATCCTAGCAACAAATTAAATTAATCATATACTACACTAAATCTAGTATATCCAACTTAATTCTTCGCCATAATTCTTCTCCCCCGGTTAGCGATTTGCAAAAAACCAACATAGTTTATAAATTCAAGTGCCCTTTGGGAGAGTGTATCTCCAACAAATTAAATAATATTTATGTTGGTCACACCACAAACTCGCTTTCACGACGCTTGACACTACATTTAAATGAAAACTAACATTTTTAGGCATTTAAAACAAAATGCCTGCAACACTTTCTATATTATTTAATGAAACGTGTATGAATATATATATATATATATATATATATATATATATATGGAGGATATATATATATATATATATATATATATATATATATATATATATATATATATATGTGTGTGTGTGTGTGTGTGTGTGTGTGTGTATTGGCATTTAAGAGAAACGAATAAAACATCAAATGGAAAATGGAAAATAATAAATAGAACAAGAACTTGTAAAACCTGAGATGACCCATGACCTTTATGCCTACATGAAAAACTATACATTATTAAGTTTCTAAAAAGCGAAAATTTATTAAATCGGAGACAAGAGTTAACGGTTTTTTCAACAAATTTTCCCTTTAAATAATTAGCTTTAAAATTTTAAAATTTCATTGTCTATAAACAATTTCAATTTCAAGCAAAAAGGTTTAAAAGCTCAATCCAATCATAAGATAAAAAAACAACCTTTATGAGGTCGTCAAAAAACAAATTTTAGTTCAGTACGACCTATTTATATACAAACAACACTTTTAGAAAAACATAAGGTATACAAATACGAATTTAACGGCATGACAATAATGCTAACTACTCCCTGTCGTTGAAACTGACCAGACGATATGCGTCAAACTGATGTCATCATTAGCTTGAAAATTAACACCCCGACCCTACCTTAACATAACCTCTTTCCGAAAGTAACTAATATGTTGATACAATATGTTCATCCTTTCACCCCTTATTACAATAATTGGTTCCACCGTTTTCATGTAATTAATATTACGCATGCTTATGCTTATAAAACTCTGTAAATTTCAAGATTAGTTATTTCAAAATTCGCTTGAGGATGAAATAGAGCTGTTTTTTAGCTTCTATTTTTCAAACATGAGAACTCTTATGTAGCGATGGAATCATATTTTTAAAAAATAATTATAATTTAGGCTCTACTTATATATTGGGCACTGTTTTTTAAAAAAATAAAAACAAAATACTAAAGAACTTTAGATTATTAACCTAACGGTTCTTTTCTATATCTCTATATATTTGCACACACATTGTAGAAAAAAAACAAACAATATTTATAAAGGTAACAGACAGTAGGAAAACTGTGTTATTAGCTGACGCGTTTAGTCCAGTCTCGACATTTTAACGGCAAAAAAGAAATTAATTTATTGAAAACAAAATAACTATTAACAACAAACAAAATGTCCGTAGCAACTAGAAGAATTTAGAAAACGCTATTTTAATTATATTATCAACTTGACGTAATTTTCAGTTGACAAAATGATTACAATAGCATTTTGTGAATATCAAAGCTGGCTGGAAAATATGCATCCGGAAGGGAGATCCATAAGAAAAAAAAGCGAAAAATAAATTGTTAGCATAAAACTTACGGTTACAGCAAACCAATTCAACTTTAAATTGATGATAGCTTGCTGCAAATCTAGTACTGCGCTTAAAAGCATAAAGTCTAGGTACCATAGTTAAGAAGTTATTCGAACAATTATCATGAAAGTGACTGAAGCCGAGACCAGGACCAATAATATTGCTGATCCTTCTTTGGATTTTATCAAGAATCCCTGAATATACACTTTATTATTATTATTATTATTATTATTATTATTATTATTACTGTTATTTCCTTTGATTTCCATTGTATGCCCATTGCCTTCCGAGTATCAACAAGAGTCTTAAGGTCAGAAATGGCTTCATAACATTAAAAAAAAGACAAGATCACACAAATTTTATATAGATAAAGCTCTTTGTCTGTAAGATGTGAGCTGTACCTGTGTGTTCAATCTTTTGTATTCCTTTAAGGCGTGGACTATCAAGAATTCCGTCATTGGGTCTATCGGAACCTTTTCCAATTAATCTGAGGGCTCCAACTACAAACGGAATTATTGATATCATAATATGCCACATTTTTGAGATTTCCATTTACAAGATTCTCGTACTTTAAGAGTTTTTTTTTTTTTTGAAGATCTTCAAAGATACATTAATGCCTGTAGGAACCTCCACCACAATAAGAAAACATATTCTATTTGTTTTGGTCATTATGTCTAGACGATTAGCTTTGATTGTTCTGTCTATGTGCATTCTAAAGTCCAATAAAATGGTTAGCAGACCTATCTCTGTATCTGGGTTCGGCTGCTGATCATAACAGTTTCTTTCAATTTTCTTCCAGTAAAAGTTGCATATTTTTCAATGCAGTTATTGGCCCACTCTGTCATGCCGAGTTTTATATTCAGTGAATACTAACACTGTATAACCTCATACACAAGATTTTTAATTGTTTTCTGGATAATTATCATTATTATTTGTTAAATAGTACCCAGTGATATCGCAAATATTTTAGTAAATCTGCTAACGTGACAGTTTTACTACACGCTTTAAAACTTGGTCTTTCTATATGCAAACGAGACAACGCAATATCTGTCTATAATTCTGAGATGAGGTATTATGTATACTATTTATATTATACGGACTATTGTCCTCATCTTTGTCGCCATATTTATTACAACGTTTCGGCCTTTCAGTATCTGTCTATATTTCTGAGATGAGGTATTATGTATACTATTTATATTATACGGACTGTTGTCCTCATCTTTGTCGCCATATTTATTACAACGTTTCGGTCTTTCAGTATCTGTCTATAATTCTGAGATGAGGTATATATGTATACTATTTATATTATACGGACTGTTGTCCTCATCTTTGTCGCCATATTTATTACAACGTTTCGGCCTTTCAGTATCTGTCTATGTTTCTGAGATGAGGTATTATGTATACTATTTATATTATACGGACTATTGTCCTCATCTTTGTCGCCATATTTATTACAACGTTTCGGCCTTTCAGTATCTGTCTATATTTCTGAGATGAGGTATTATGTATACTATTTATATTATACGGACTATTGTCCTCCTATTTGTAGCCATATTTATTACAACGTTTCGGCCTTTCAGTATCTGTCTATATTTCTGAGATGAGGTATTATGTATACTATTTATATTATACGGACTGTTGTCCTCATCTTTGTCGCCATATTTATTACAACGTTTCGGTCTTTCAGTATCTGTCTATAATTCTGAGATGAGGTATATATGTATACTATTTATATTATACGGACTGTTGTCCTCATCTTTGTCGCCATATTTATTACAACGTTTCGGCCTTTCAGTATCTGTCTATGTTTCTGAGATGAGGTATTATGTATACTATTTATATTATACGGACTATTGTCCTCATCTTTGTCGCCATATTTATTACAACGTTTCGGCCTTTCAGTATCTGTCTATATTTCTGAGATGAGGTATTATGTATACTATTTATATTATACGGACTATTGTCCTCATCTTTGTCGTCATATTTATTACAACGTTTCGGCCTTTCAGTATCTGTCTATATTTCTGAGATGAGGTATTATGTATACTATTTATATTATACGGACTATTGTCTTCCTATTTGTCGCCATATTTATTACAACGTTTCGGCCTTTCAGTATCTGTCTATATTTCTGAGATGAGGTATTATGTATACTATTTATATTATACGGACTATTGTCCTCATCTTTGTCGCCGTATTTATTACAACGTTTCGGCCGTTGTATGCTCCGAATAATGTAAATAATGTATATAATACCTCATCTCGGAAATATAGACATTTACTGAAGGGCCGAAACGTTGTAATAAATATGGCGACAAATAGGAGGACAATAGTCCGAATAATATAAATTATGTAAATAATACCTCATCTCAGAAATATAGACAGATACTGAACGGCCGAAATTTTGTAATAAATATGGCGACAAATATCAGGACAATAGTCCGAATAAAGTAAATAGTGAGACAATGCAGATATATAACTCAGTTTTGTTATTATTATTATTCATTACAGTTCTTCTTATTCGCTTAATTTTTTGGGGTAAATTCTGCTTTTCCTTCGTATTTTTAAGAATACTCCAGAAGTTCCTGTATATACCTGTCACATCGTTTATTCTTTATATGTTTTAACACTGGCTTGGACTGCAGATAATTTTTTTAGTTTTAGACAGTATTAACTCCCTTAGGCGACAATTTTTTTTTTCATCAGCCATTATTAGAAAATAAATCATTTCTGGCTTCTTTTCCACTCAGAAGTGATGCCTATGTATTTACCAAGCGCAGCATATCGGCCAACATATAAAACAACCAAGGGAGATAAACAACAAAAAAGTGTTACCTTAGCGAATTAGACTGCTAGACGTGATTGCGAATGATTGTGTTGCAATATATGCCCAGAAGCAAAGTATATGACAATAAGCGCGTCATATAGGTACATCTTCTTTCATTCTAATAATGGAAGAGCTTGAAACTCTCAAGAGATTTCCAAGAAGAAAACTCAGTGATAGTTAATGAAATATTTGTTTTTGAAGATGTTTCTTTTAGGCTAGTAACATTTTTATCAAGTACTTACGGGTCTCCATCTTTATCTTGTTTCCCTTAAAACTGTCTAAAGAAACCGCCATATTATTTATGGTCTTCATTTAACCGAAACAGTGTAAATATTTACACGGTCCACTGCAAATATATAATAAGCAACTCAATTGTCTACTCAATATACAGTATTTCTTCTTCTTCTTCTTCTTCTTCAGCTTTTGGTTCTTCTGCTATGTCTTTTCTTCCTCTTCATTTTCATCTGCTTTTTCTTTTTCTTCTTCCTTTTCTCCATCTTCGTTTTCTTCTTCTTTTAATTTTCTTACTCGTCTGCTTTGACTTCTTCCTCTTCATTTTCCCCTTCTGCTTTTTCTTATTTTCTTCTTCAACTTCTTCCTCTTCATTTTCCGCTTTTCTTCTTCTTCTTCTTCGTTTTCCTCTTTGCTTTTTCTTCTTCTTTTGCTGTTGCTTCTTTTTCTGCTTTTGCTTCTTCTGCTCCTTCTTCTTCTGCTTCTTCTTCTTTAAATTTTTCTTTTCCTTCTGCTTTATCTTTCTCATTTTCTTCTGCTTTTTCTTCTTTTGCTGCTGATGCTTCTTTTTCTGTTTCTGCTTTTTCTTCTTCTTTTTTCTTTTTCTTCTTTTTTGTGCCCTATCCATTTAAGACATGACCGGTTGTGGCTCTCTGTAATTTTTCTCCCCTTACTGTCTCTTCATACCTTGTTCACGCATTCTTACGAATGAATGAACATGATATGCTCCTACAGTAGTTTAATCGCTGTATGTCTTTGTCCTTCTTGCCTTCAACATGGCATGTGAGTGTTAAATTATCCGAGCCCTCTTTCCTCTTTATGTGCCGAAGAAATTTCAACAGACCTATTTCGATTCTAAAATAAGTCCAGAATTCTTTACTATAAAAGAAGACTGATATTATATCGCACCTCAGGGCATTTTTTTTTTTAAAGAAATTTTCTTGTCACTTGAATCCCATGTTGGCAATCCTGGGATACATTACAGCTGAGTATTGAGTTCGATCTACTGAAAAAATACTCAGCAGGTGCTTTGAACAATGGAAGGGACGCTGGAATAAGCGCGAGAGGTGCCAACAGGGAATACTTCGAAGAGGACCAAAGTGACATTGTTATAGTGATTTTCCAAGAGTAGCTTAGATGTGGCTCAAGGCCAAAAGTATCGAGCACCGAGTGAGAATCAAACTCACGACTTATTCGTAATTGTTCTAGGGAGACAAGCTTGCTAACCATTACACCGCCTCAAGGTGCCCTATAGTGATTTTTCAAGCGTAGGATAAATGCGACACAAGGCCGAAAGTATGGGGCACCCAGTGAGGATCGAACTCAGGGCTCATTCGTAATTGTTCTAGCGTGACAAGCTTGCTAACCATTATAACACGTCGTGGTGCCCAAATTGATTTTCCAAGCGTAGCTTAGATGTGGCACAAGGTCGAATGTATGGGACACTTCGTAATTCTTCTAGCGGGACAAACTTGCTAACCATGAGACCGCCTCGGGGTGCACCTATATCGATTTTCAAAGCGTAGCTTAGATGTTGCAGAACGCCGAAATTTTGCACCCAGTGAGGAACGAACTCACTATTCAGTCGTAAGTGTTCTAACGGGACAATTTTGCTAACCGTTACACCACCTCGAGGTGCCCTAACTTAGATGTGTCACAAATCTGAAAGTATGGGGCACCCAGTGAGGCTCTAACTCACTACTTAGTCGTAAATAATCTTGCAAAACAAGCTTCCTGACGATTATACCACGTGGAAATGCCCAAGTGGAAATTTTCCAAGCGTAGCTTAGATGTGACTCAAGGCCCAAATAAGGGGCACCTAGTGAGGATCAAAATAACTAATCAGTCGTAATTTTCTCCAGCGAGCCAAGCTTGCTAACCATTAAACCAGGTACCCAAGTGACATTGCTATATTTCCGTTAATATTATTGTAACTAACTGCATCTTTTTCTGTCAGGAGTGTCTAGATTATTTTAAAAAAATAACTGTTGAACGTGTGCTGGAACCTTTGTTCGAGTTTCTTATGACATGAGTATTTTTTATACCTCCAAGAAAAAAGGGCAATATCTCACCTTAAACATTCGTATTAGTGCGAAAATTAACTTCGTTGTTTCATTCAAAGAAAATCGGATGGTACCTTTACGAGTTTCATTTACTCTTTACCGATAATACCCATCAAATCTCACATTACGATATTAGAAAGCGCCCTGTGACAAAAGCCGACAAGATTTCATATAATTGCATATTTATCGATTCTTTCTCTCTTTTTTTTTTTAAGACGAATACGTGGATATTATTAAGATAATTCCCTTTCGGAAGGAAATATAGAAAAAGTATTACACGTAGCGAAAAGCAAGATTATATCAACCCCACCGAACCAGAATTGCTTGGCTTTATTTTTCAGGTCATATAACACCCAGTGATCACACGTTCAGAGCTTTTGTACTGACACAAAATAGATTTCTTCTCAGCAAAAGAAAAAAAAAATCTTTCTTCAGTGTTTCTTTTTCCTCTGTAGTGCTTTCATCTTCTATTTGCCCATGTTTCCATTCGAAGCTAGAAAAGAGAACCTTTTTATCTTCAGTGAATTGATATGGATTTAGAGATTGTAAAATGAATTTATCTTCCGGTAAAACGTATTTCGTCAGGGACTGCGTCCAGACAATCATGGCGAAGTTGTCCTTGTTAAAACAGGTTCACCTGGAATACAGAATACTGGCCATAGCAGAAAAAAAAAAAAGAAAACTCGTGAACTTTTTCACGGTGCACAGAAAAAATAGAAAGAGAGAGTGAGAGAGAGAGATGGGAGGGAGATAGTGAGAGTGAGGAAGAAGAGAGAGAGAGAGATAATTTAGAGGAGATGGGTGAGGAAATCTTCGAAACTTCGTGTGGTCAGACCAAAATAAGTTTAGGTCAAGGCAATTATAGTTTATTTGAATCTTCATTCGAAATTTTGTATTTTACGTGAGACCAAAAATGATTTGTAACATTGATATCATCATTATTATTTGACCGTTTGATCGAGCCAATGCGAGCGGTCCTTTCTTCAGCTGTACAGTATGTGTTACGCCAGGGCTACATAAAGTTTTCAATTCAGAGTCACACACACACACACACATATATATATATATATATGAAGAAAAATATACGGAAAAAAAACAAACAAATGTCCTTATATGCAATTATGCTGTTTTAATGTTAATATAATGTCAACGTCGGACGTTTCGGTCTAATAAACCATCTTCAGGACATATTCATAAAATATAATTAACATTATCAATTCAACATGACAAAGACGATGGACATAAGAACAAGACTTATCCAAACAGATAACTGAAAGTTTTAAATGATCATCGTTCCGTTTAAACATGGTCAGTTTATTAGACCGAAACGTCCGACGTTGATATTATATTAACATTAAAACAGCATAATTGTATATAAGGATTTTTGTTTGTTTTTTCCGTATATTTTTCTTCCTACTGTCGGATCTATATCCATATATTTGCTTACATATATATATATATATATATATATATATATATATATATATATATATATATATATATATATATATATATATATATATATATATATATATATATACATTTTTTTATAGATACAAATATTTAAATAAATAAACAACATTTACCGGCGTGAAATATTTAAAAATAAACATTTACCGGCGTGAATGTCCGAGAAATTTTCAGAGAAAATATTTGTCTTCCGACAGGAACCGTACCTGTAAACTATACGAAACCGTCATATAGCCTGAAGTAACTTTAACCGATTTTGCCACAGAGGATCGTTCAGTTAGCAAGGTCAAATTTACTGCCTTTAATTTCCCTGAATCTCTCACATACGTACGTTTATATCTGCTCAAAGCGTATCCAAATGTAACCATATGACGTCACACATTAGGAAATGGACAAGGCCCGTCATTATTTTAAGACATTTATATATAGTCTGACATTATTTTAAGACATTAATATATAGCCATCCACATACAGGTAATCAATCCGTTGGTATATATTAGATTGGTGCAAAAATAATGACGTAATAATGTCGTTCTTTGACGTTAAAATACGTCAAAAAACGACATTATTACGTCATTAGTTTTGCACCAACCTAATAATTCGGGTGGATCCTAGTAATATTAATTATTAAAACTGATCCACAGAGATCCCGATGTTTTATTATAACAGATCTTATGTATTTTTCACAGGAAAAAATAAAAGGAAAAGAAAAATTACCTCAAAATAGAGATTGTCTATTTCAAGACGCGCACAGAAAGACTTGAAATAGACTATCTCTATTTTCAGCTATGTTTTCTTTTTTTTCCTGTAAAAAACAACAACACACACATACACACACACACACACACACACACATATATATATATATATATATATATATATATATATATATGTGTGTGTGTGTGTGTGTGTATTATACATAGTGTGTGCTGAAATGTTCACCAACAAATATTGATATTTATTGGTCAGTTGGTTAAATTTGATAAAGAGATGAGATTATGTGGTAAATGCTTTAATAAAATTAAATCCCTAATCTACGGATTAAACGATTGCATAATATATATATATATATATATAGATAGATAGATAGATAGATAGATAGAGAGAGAGAGAGAGAGAGAGAGAGAGAGGGGGTACCCTGGAGTAATGGATAGGGGTACGGATTGAGGAATCAGGGAATTCCAGTCGAAACCATTACATTCACTTGACAAATGTATTGATCGTCTTCTAGCGTCAGCTATGGGTAAATAGAAGCACAGACTGGGTCCTATATCCTTGCATGGCAACTGGTCTAGGAGAAGAACACTTCTGAATTTAGTACCTGCAGAGGGTCTATATTCGGCCCTTCAAAAAGTGTGCTTGGTTCATACACAAAACCTTCACCACTATAATCAAAAAAATATCTGCTGATGTCTGGCTGTCAGTTCCTTAGGAACTGAGTTGCTTGACCCAGATACGTCGAATACGACGGGAGAATCCGCGATATATATATATATATATATATATATATATATATATATATATATATATACTGTCATGCACAGGTAGACTGTTTCGCTGTATCACAGCTCATCAGTTTGGGAAGACATCCGGCTAGGATCGAAACCCGACTGAATTGGCGTCAGTCGGGATTCTACTACTAAGCCGTTGGCACACGGCAGGGATGAAGGTGAATTCAAGCGTGTTTATTAAACACACAATGACTGAGAGAACTCGATTCGATTTACCGAAGAGTCTTGCATTATTAGCCGTAATAGTCTCTGTTTACAAACCCACACTTCCTCCCCAGTAGGCTCAACTGAAATAAAATTTTCAGGAGCATATATATATATATATATATATATATATATATATATATATATATACAGGCTGAGCCAGAAATATTTCTGAAATATACCTCCCACTTATACTTCTCACATAATTGTAAGACATAACCTAGATGAAGACACCATTGCCACTAATATGTTATCATTATGTGGGGGGGGGTTCTGGGAGGTATATGTGGGTGGTATTTCTGCCGCCCCATATACATATATATATATATATATATATATATATATACGTATGCATGTATATATGTATATAATAAACTTTGATAATTGGTAGTGATAGTTCCAAGGAGGAGAGGAATCCAAAGAGATCTCAATGTAAAAAACAGAGCAATATCTATCTAAGGGAAGCTGTTTGGTTTACATATGAAGTTTTCCTTCCATTCTCAGTGATATTTTCTCTGATCCCAGATAGATAGATAGATAGATAGACAGATAGATAGATAGACAGACAGATAGATAGATAGATAGATAGATAGACAGATAGATAGATAGATAGATAGATAGACTAATAAACAAGTAAGCTAATAAACACGCATATATATATATATATATATATATATATATATATATATATATATATATATATATATATATATATATATATATATATAAAACCGTTGATAATTGGTAGGGATAATTCCAAGGAGGACATAAATACAAAGAGAGTTCAATGTCAGAAACAGAACAATATATATATATATATATATATGTGTGTGTGTGTGTGTGTGTGTGTGTGTGTGTGTGTGTGTGTGTGTGTGTGTGTGTGTGTGTGTACCAGCGCGCGCGTGTTTGTTTCAGACAGTGTTAAGGATGAACATTGTTAATATATGAATTGACGATAAAAGGTAGCATGCAGAGTGAAATTTGACTTTAAAATTGCGCTTCTCAGAAATGGTCTAGTAAGATCACAAAGAACATCAACAGATTCCAGGCTTTGTTCAATAACGAAAATATAATAGAAAATCTGAATAGCAAAATGTGCAACAATAATTAAGGAATCAGAACAGATAACATGGAAATCAAACGGATAACGCAATAAAAAGGGAGGTAACTCAAGGACAACACAAGAACTAATCAAAAACAGGAGCTAAATATCCGTAAGTATTATTATTATTACCTACAAGAAATCCTTAAACTTTAAAATATTTTCAGTCTTTAAGTAACCTGCAAAGTGTAAAAAAAAATTCTTAAAAAAGAAATTAATCAAACAATACAATTTGATAAGAGTATTTTCTCCACTTTGTCTTAAGTCACAGTTATGTGTCCTGCGTGATACATGCTTAAGCAATCATTTATCTTTTAATACATGACTGACGAGTCAGATTTTTTTACTGCAGTAGGTTGCCATTTCTTTCTGCGGTAGCCCAGTTGACATTTACCCATAGTTGCTATTTAGCCATAGATGAGGGAAGAGGATTCATAACTTCCCCAAGGGTATTAGCACGTAAGGGAATGTAATGGATTTGACTGGAATTCGAACACGGCTCTTCGATTCCTCAATCCAAACCGCTATCCATTACTCCACCATGCCTTCTCTCTTTGTTTTAAGTAGTTTTATTTAAACAACGACAGCATTTAAACTTTTGAGCCCACTGGCTACTGACAAAACTTTGAATCACTCTGACAATACATTATTAAGTTTCGTAATCCACAGCGGCTTATTTGGACTTCGATCAGGAAAGTTGCGTGATGACATGCGGAAGATGACTCCCTGTTGGTTTCAGTAGAAAAATTTGCCCCAGTCTCTAATGCTAGTCAAGGAAAAATATGTAGAATCTCATCTATCTGCCTGGATTACGAGTCATCTTTGCCAACTAGACTTTTTACGTTTCTCAGTATCTGCTAATAGCAATTCACCCAATGGGGTCTCATTGATGACTTTTATGAGCCGAATGCTCTATAGAAAAACCGAGATCTTCAGTGCAGAAACGCTGAGAAAATGGAACTTTGGGAAATAAACCACGATTGAGATACATCAAACTAAAATTAAGTTGGTCTGAAGTGAGCAGAGGACGAATAATTAATGGGGTCAGTCTTCCGAGGGCGAAGACGAGTCTGGGGCTGCGGAGGACATTTAGACATGGAAAGGATTTTATCAATCTTTAATCAGAGAAAATTGGGGGTCATAAGTTAATTATTTATATCTGGAATAATAGTAATTTTTATCTATCTATCTATCTATCTATCTATCTATCTATCTATCTATCTCACTCTGTTTCTATCTATCTATCTATCTATCTATCTAAGTCTGTTCATATCTATCTATCTATCTCTTTTTGTTCATATCTATTTCTTTTTGTTCATTATCTATCTATCTATCTATCTATCTATCTATCTATCTATCTATCTATCTATCTAAGTCTGTTCATATCGATCTATCTATCTATCTATCTATCTATCTATCTATCTATCTATCTAAGTCTGTTCATATCTATCTATCTATCTATCTATCTATATATCTATCTATCTATCTATCTATCTAGTTTACATTTTTATCAGTATATTTCCTTCGTTTTTCGTTCTTCCTTTTTACGTTTCCTGTTTATTATATCTTTCCTCTACGATAATTAAAGATGTCAGCGCATTTCCTTCCCGTTATATTTGAGTTCATACAAATTTCAGGATTTAGAATATAAATTCTCAAACTTGGCAGGCAGATCGACAATCCCTCCCACCACTTACTGGTCAAAATCATATTTGAATTTGTGTCGAGGTGGTTAGTAGAATCTTCAAAGCGCATTCAAATTCTGTGCGAGTCTCTTTCGCAAAAAAAATTCCTTGGGAGAAGCACGAATCCTCATTTTCCTCTTATAAGCTATCAGTTAAATAGCAGGGTAGACTAAGCTGTCTAACCTTGAGCGGTAACCAGACTAATATCAGGAAAGCTTTGAATTCCAAACCGTGGGGAATGTAACTGAATCTAGTCGTGTAGTTTTCTAAACGGTTCATAGAAATTCACAGATAATAAAGATCTATATTTGGAGATCCATAATCATCCAAATTCCGAATGCATATGACATGAAAAAATATGATGTCATGGTTATAAAATAGATTGAAAATAATTATTGTCATGAACGGTTTTTATATGGGCATCCTTAAATTAAGTGATGTTATTCTATATTTACAAACAGTGTATAAACAGACTCAATGCATCTGGTCCGACATTTTATACGAAATATTAACCAGCGCAAACTTCGTTACGAACTTAGGAACCTAGTGTACGTATCGGATTTTACTTGACATTAAGGCTCTTATATTCTGACATTTTCCAGCCAATGAAAGCTGATTAACGAACCATGCGCCGTCCACAAGAT
The DNA here is from genome assembly GCA_963932145.1 of Acanthosepion lycidas. Taxonomy (NCBI): domain Eukaryota; kingdom Metazoa; phylum Mollusca; class Cephalopoda; order Sepiida; family Sepiidae; genus Acanthosepion; species Acanthosepion lycidas. The sequence goes on from OZ010583.1 coordinate 122,244,188, forward strand.
CTCCGGCCTGTCTTTCTTCTCACTAATGCCGATGTCAATGTCGAAGAGGGAAAATTAGCAGCAGGCAAGAAACAGATCAAAATGTCGCCCATTGTTTCAAGCCGAGACGACCGACAAGAACCTTCGCTGTCAGTGTCAAAGACGAAAGTAAAAACCGAATGACTAATACTTAGTTTTCTATGTTTTTTTTGTTTGTTTTTTCCCTTCTTTTCTCTTGGAATTATTTCGTTTTTACTGTTTGGAATAATTTTGCAACCACGGTTTTATCTTTGTTCTCCAATTTGTTTTTGTTCTCTCTTTTTTCTGTTGTGCATGCATATTTGGTTTTCTCTTGTTTGCCGCAACATTGACATTCCAAAGAGGTCAATCTTAGATGAACACATTTTTGGTAGGTTTACAAAGTACTAGAGTCGAAAGCATCTGCGAAACGATAGAATCTACGTTTAGAATCGAAGCTTAACAGGTTGGAATGTCCGATTTTGTTTATTGTCTCTATAGGAAGATCCAACATAATTTAAAGAACAATTTTGAGTGAAGACTTTCGCATTTCTTTTTAGATGTCACCAAGAGAAAAACACTTATCTCTAGACGAGTCAAAGACTAAAAGTTTTGTATGTAAATATTTATCAAACTAAAAGAACTACAGTGAAGTGTCACATTTATGGAGCGTCGAAATGTCCATTTTATGCTTTGATTTGACAATGGAGCGTTAGTGATATATTAGGGCTGGAGCTGCTAAATTTTCACTTTCTAGCCCTGAGAGACATCGAAATCGTTTATGCTGTTTTGTGGAGGAAGAATTATTGCAAACCTATCTCTGACCAATCGCTGTTCCAAAAATATAATACATTCTTTCCACCAGTTCAGACATTTATAACCAGAACACGCCAAGCTATTTCCACGGAGCCGAATCACCCTCATTTCCACCGTACTACAGATGTAAACAGAAAGTTCCATTGGGACAGTTTTTTTTTGCAAGAGAACTGCTACTTTATGAAACAGACGCTTCCTGGTACATCACAATATTAACCTATCCAAGTCGCGAGTCTGTTGTTATCTGTCCTCTTCAACCTCATAATCTTTATTTACTATCACTTTCTCTTCATTCATCATATCCATTTTAACAGGAACCCTCAATCTTGAGTTACTCTCAAGCCTTGTACTATTATAAAAAACACATCAGTATAAAAAAGGCTTGCAGTGTTGAACGTTCTCATTCGGTTCAATTTCCTTGTTTTTGTAGTTTTTTCCCCCAACCCTGTCGCCTTTCGTACCGTTTGTCCTTAGTCATTTTTTTCTTTCATTCGGTGGCCTGATAGCGAATTCAAACGAAACTCATTACCGATATATCTTATATATAAAGTGCAGTGTATGTGTGTGTGTGTTTGTGCGTGTGTATGTGTATCCAAGAAACTCCTCCGTTTCCACTGGTCCGTTTTCAATGATTCATAGCTCATTCAAAAGTCCTAGAAAAATTAGACACAGGTAACGATTTTCGTTGAGCTCAGATTCAGGGTTGCCAGCTTATGCGAGGTTAAAAATATATTTTAATACATTATACTAGCCATTATCATTGCTTTTGTAGCAATGATAATTGAGGTGCATATTTTATTATAAACTGCTTAAAAGCGGCCCTATCGAGTGGCATTTAAGCTAGCTCTCGTGGGGGAATCTTGGTTTGGTTGTCATCACAGTAGCTATGGAGAAGTAGATGCAATAGGTATCGATAAACTACAGAAGAACTCAAAACTGATTGTTGCATTTAAGTACTGAATTAATGTTTAAGATTACCTTTTAAAATTTCAACGATAATTTTTCTGCTGCCACTTATAGACGTACGTAGATCCTTATTTTCCGTATAAACAATTATTTTTATTTCATGGATGACAGAACAGGTGACAATTTATAAGATATAAAATTAATATATTGTAAAGATGGGAAAATAGAAGTAGCTATACATTCAACATTTGATGAGTTAGAGAAACATAATAGCTAATTAAGTAAAACCTATATTATGGAATCTATATGAATAAATGCGAAATTGGAGCTCAATTCTCCTACGAGATTAAAAGCCCACTCTCTATTTTATAGAAATTTAAGCGCGGCAATTACTCTGTCCCTCCACTAGGACGGGATGTGACACAACGTGTATTTTTAGGTGGGAACCCGAGCAGGCACGCCCGGGACATGAACAAAAATTCCCCTCAGGCCCCGCAACCGTCGGTAGCGCTGGCCCCGGTACGTGCACTGATCCTTCTCTCTGATACAATGGAAGGGCGCGGCCTCGGGCAGCTGTTCCCCAGGGCTGGGCACCTCTTCAGCATTATTTTCCTTAGTTGCCCCTCTGTCCTTTGACAGAGAAGCCCCTGAGCGCACTCTGTCCAACTGAGAGATGATAAGTAGACGTGAAATTACTTAGAAAGAATATTTTTTGCGCTAACAGTTCAATATGTGTTATATATTTTCTACTTCTACGCTCTATCACTCTTCAGGTTTAAGTAATTTGCATATTGATTTTAAAGAAAGTTTATTTTATTAATTAACTGCCCTTCATTACTCTTCTTTCATTCGAAGATTGTTTTGATTTTCATATCCAAAATAGTTCTGTTTAGGAATACCGTCTTATATAGGGCACAGAATTGTTTGAAATTTGAATTTTACTTGCCATTCAACAGGTTGGCATCTATTTGTAAAACTTTCCTTAACTATAAAAAGGCATTTTATGAATGAAATGTTCATTTAAATATTTTGTTTCAAAGATTCCAATCAGGGAATATATCTTACTTTGCGAAGCGATGGCGAGCGGGCGAATCCAGCTAGTCATAAATATATTTTTCTCATTCCGATAGCTGTCACGTCTGTTTTTCCTGCTGAAAGCACGCTGTCTTTCCTCAGAGCTAGTGTATATTTTAGCTCGACTCAATGATTGGACTCCAGACTCCCAGGAATCTAGTTTTACGTTGCAAATCCTTTTATCTGCAAGTTCTGAACGAACCGGAGTATAATGACTAGATATCGCATGCAAGAATATCAAGTTAATCGATCTACGACAAAAATCGTCATTTTGGCAGGGATATTTTTGTCAGCAAGCAATTTAACTAACAGCTAGCGGTATAAATACAAAGCAATATACTATGCTTTCTCGATGCTTGCAACATGATATGTTTAAATAGAATTCATTATAAAACTCGGCAAATGTAACGTTCTTCTCTCTCCGTACTATAATTGAATGCATTCTCTCACAGAAATGGACAGTCAGAATTTCTGGAATACATAATTAGGTAAGATTGCTTCCAAAATTTATATATATATATATATATATATATATATATATATATATATATATATATATATATATATTTGTGTGTATTTAGGCAGCAATCCTTCTTTCATGCACATTTTATTGAAAACGACAGACAATGTGCTTTTATTTAGTTTTTTTTATACAATTTCTCATGGGATCTAATAATTTTTTTCTTTTAGGATGATAAATGATATAAAAACTGTCCGAATGTTCTTTTTATCCGAGCGCTTTTGGCTATACATTTAGCCATTTTCAAGGATTATATTTTAACTGTTAAAATTAGAAATAATTTGTTGTATGTATGTTTTATAAAATGTTTTCATTTTTTTTTTTGTTTCAAAACATGGTCAAGATATTATGTCTAAAAATAATAGAAGCCATATTAATAAAAACAAACAAACCAACACTTAATAATATTAACTTTGAACATGGACATAATATCTTGACCGTGTTTGACTAGAACAGTCTACCCCAGTGAGCGAATTAAAGGATTCAGTTCGACATTCCAACCACCTGAAGAAGGCCGGAGCGCACAACGGCCGAAACGTTGTAACAAAAATGGCGACAAAGATGAGGACAATAGTCCGAATAATGTAAATAATATATATATATATATATATATATATATATATATATATATATATATATATATGCCTGTGTGTCTATACATACATATATATAGATATATATATATATATGTGTGTGTTTGTGTGTGTGCGTGTGTATTTGTGTAAAATAGTTCAGAATTAACCTGCAGAAAACGACAATATGTATAAATGAATAATTACAATAAGAAAACCCTGTAATTTTAGCCGACGCGTTTCGTCTAATATGAACTTTTTCAAGGCAAAATACGAAATGAATTTATTGAAACAAAGTATCTATAAACAACAAAGAAAATGTCGTTAGTAAGCAGAAGAAATTAGAAACTCTATTGTATATTCATATGGTCAACTGAATTATATATAAATGTATGATAAAATGTAAAAAGTTTTCATGTGACACATTTTATCACTTAGGTCCTGGCCTCGATTGTTGTTCAAAAACCTCCTAGCCTTATCCAGAAAGACGCACCATAGCTAAACATTTTTGTTGTGGCAACACAAAGCCATTTCTTATAAAACTAGAAAAAAGAAAGATATGACACCCAAGGATATCCATGAGGATGTGATACAGACACATACTGAGGACTACTCCTTCCTATGCAACTGTGAGGATTTCAAGTGGGTCAGGGACAGCAAACAAGATGACCCTCGGTCAGGTTTTCCAAAAACCTCAACCACTGATGAACAAACTGATGCCCTTCGTCGTATGGTTTTGGATGGAAGACGTGTTATTATCCATCAGATAGCTAAGTCCAAAGGCATTTGTTCTGGTTGGGTCTATACTGTTTTAACTGAGATCATGGGGATGAGCAAGCTGTCTCCAAGATGGATCCCAAGAATGCTGACACCGGATAAGAAGCTGAAAAGGGTTGACATTTTCAGAACACTTGACCCCTGACAATTTTCACTGCAGAATAGTAACTGAAAATGTAACCTGGAGTCATCACTTTGAACCTGAATCAAAGATTCAAAGCAAATAGTAGAATGAATCATGTTCAAGGGAGGCAGTGTCTTTTAGCAAGGTGATGGCTTCTCTTTGTGGGGATTCTTATAAAGCTGCCTGTAAATGTCAAAAAACTGTTAATGGACAGTACTATGGATATTTACTTGACCCCCCCCCACACACACACACACTGAATCAGGTTGTGACAAAAGGTCATTTTTTAACGTGGGGATACGAGTGTTTTGACTCGGGCCGCTGGTCTAAGCTGGTCATAGCATGTTCAAGCTGGTCAGAGCTGGTCTAAGCTAGTCATAGTTGGTCTTGGCTTGTCATAGCTTTTCCAGGCTGGTTAGAGCCAGTCCAAGCTAGTCGTCGCCTTGATACCACCAGCTCAGGGACGGAGCCCTGTGCTAGGTAAGTATCTGGAAAGCACTACGCATCGGATTTAAGACAACTGAAGGAAACAATCGAGTCTAACTCAGAAGAAAAGTGATGGTTGGTGTGCTCTTGCTACTAGATAAGGTTTCCGTTCAGACTACTCAGGTTGTTGTAGCTGAGTCAGCCAAGGGTGCCTTCAAATTGCTAGCCCATTGCCTTACTCACTAGATATAACTCCATCTGACTTCTTCCTGTTTCCTAAACTCAAATCCCACTTATGTGATCGCCATTTTTGAAACAATGATAAGATCATGTGCCGTGGGGCTAGTCTTGAGAGGACCAGTAGGTGATGGGATTGCAATGTTTAAGTATTCTTGGACAAAGTGCAGTGATCTCAAGGTCGACTATATTGAAAAATAGTGAAAAACTGTCTTGTTTCTCCAACTTCTTCTCGAAGAGGCTAACTTTTTGAACGACCTTTGTATACTTATATATATGAATAGACGCTGAGGCCAACATCGAATGGCAACGGTCTGTTTCTTGTTTGAATGCAATTACGTTCAAATATCTCCACTCTTATACTTACATATCCTTTTCCCGAATATTGATTCCTTTTATCCATAACTCTACCTAAAAACTATTTCTTTTCTCATATATATATTAGGTTGGTGCAAAAATAATGTCGTTTTCTCACATATGTTACTATGTGAGAAAACGACATTATTTTTGCACCAAACTAATATTTATATTAGGTTGGTGCAAAAATAATTTCGTTTTCTAACATATGTTACTATGTGAGAAAACGAAATTATTTTTGCACCAACCTAATACATACATAAATGATATGATATGAAAATTATATGATTCTAACGCGTTTCCTCCCTTTAAGAACTTTATGAAAGGCAAAATTTAGAAATCTTTTAACAAAAACCTGTATTAGTAGACATCGAAAAGGTATCACCGTGAAAATGATATTGTGATCAAATTTAAATATAAAAACATTCGAAAAGCTTTTAACGTTAGGGAAGGGGCGAAAAATTTAAATTATTGAGGACGCTAAGTGATATAATTTCTGTTATGTTGGTAAACAAAATTGGTGAATAATAATAATAATAATAATAATAATAATAATAATAATAATAGACTTTGTCACAAAGATTAGGGAACTGGAACAAGATGAAGCCTATAAGTACCTAGGAATTAGCGAATGAGATGGAGTACAACATACCCAAATGAAGCAGAAGGTAAGAAAGGAGTACTACAGGCGTGTGCGTCTGGTAATACCGACCTGAATTTGAAAAAACAAAACAAAACAAAAAACAGAATATCAACCATAAACAACTTGGTTGTCGCTGTGGTGCAATACAGTTTTAACATCCTTAACTGGACCATAGCTAACATTAAGTGAATGGACGCCAAAACGAGAAATATTCTAACCACATGCGTCATCCCAAAGCTGCTATTGATCATCTGTATGTGCCCAGATTCGAAGGAGGCTGAGGATTAGTTCAACTAGAATTGTCCTACAAAAATACAATTGGACTTCAAAGATATCTAGAAACTATGGAAGCCTGGATGTCGATAGGTGTCAAAGAACATCAAAATAGCAAGCCTCTTTATTCCTTAATAAAAGAAGCCAGCAATTCAAAATGGAGTTTCAAATAGATGCAGAAATACTAGTAAAGCACAGTGCACCAAGTGAAGCTGCAAAATACTTAAAAAAGCAAGCAAAAACAAATGCAACCGACCATATACAGAAACAATGGCAAGATAAACCGCTTCATGGCCAATACTCTGCCCGTACCAAACAAGCTGATGTAGACAAACCCCGTACCCATCAGTGGCTACGTACTGCACGGTTAAAAGCTGAAACGGAAAGTTTTATTCTTGCTGCTCAGGGCCAATGCTTGTTAACTAGGAATTATCAAGCACAGAAACTAAAATATTGTGTTAGCCCAAAATGCAGATTATGTGATAAATATCCAGAAACAATTGATCATCTTATATCAGGTTGCACGATATTGGCATCCACTGAGTATAAAACCCGGCATGACAGAGTGGGCCAATATCTGCGCTGGAAAATATGCAAATTCTACGAGAAAGAAAATGAAGAAATTGGTATAATAATAATAATAATAATAATAATAATAATGAGGCAGAGTGTTAGTTCAACTAGAACTGTTTTACAAAACAACTAACAATTATCAGTCTTCAAAGATACCTAAAAATTAGAGAAAACTGGATGATAATCTGTGTCAAAGAGCATGAAAGAAACAATATACTTAATTCACTAATAAAGGAAACCATGATAATGAAAAGGGAATTTCAAGTGAATGAAGAAGTGTAAATAAGCCATTAATAGACATACTGCATCAGCAAAGAACATAAAAAAGAAAACGAAAACAAATGCAATGTAACAAATGCAGAAACGATGACAATATAAGCCTCTTTATAGTCAATACTCTACCCGTACAAAACAAAAGCTGATGTAGACAAACCCGGTAACCATCGAAGAATGCAAATCCTTGCTAACTAGAAATTGCCAAGCACACATAGTGTAAAAATTGTGTTAACTCAAAATGCAGATTCTATCATAAATGCGCAGAAACCGTTCATCATCAGATTGCACAAAGTTAGCACCCAGTAAATATAAAACTAGGAATGACAGAATGGAACAATATCTGCACTTGAATATTTTCAACTTTTACGGGAAGGAAACTGCAAGAAATTCGTGTGAACATCATCAACTTGCTTACAGAAACAGAATCTGTAACCATTTTTATGGCACTTTACAATACACACAGACAGAACAATCAAAACTAATCGTCCAGACACCGTGATCAAAGACCCCAAAAACAGAATATTCTTTTTTATTGATAACGTATTCCCTGAAGGTTCTAATGTATTTTTGAAGTTCTTAAAAAATCTATCATCTTACAAGGATCTTGAAGTGAAAATATAAAAAATGTGGCATTAGAAGACATCAATAATTCCAGTTGTAGTTGGAATCCTCAGACTGCTTGGAAGATGTTCCAATAGACTCATTGAAGGGATTACTAGTAGCCCATGCCTTAAAGAAATGCAAGAAAATGTACTCATAAGTATAGCACACACATTGACCTTTATCTATGTAAAATGTGTGTGATCTTAGTTTTTATATATATATATATATATATATATATATATATATATATATATATATATATATATATATATATATATATATGTATACTAGCAGTAGAGCCCGGCGTTGCCCGGGGATGTAACAGTAAGAGATAGATCAAGTATCGACCATCATAAAGACTGAAAAATAAAATTGGCTAAGATTATTGTTTAAGGTTGACGGACACGCATGTCTTAATTAGTTTTATTTTTTTGTTTTGCTTTGATTTTTTTTTGTTTTTTTTTACGAATCGGTCAAACCCAAACTCAACCAAAAACATTGTTTTCAATCATTATGAGTCTCCCGATTGAATAGAATTTTATTATAAACGATTATATGGAATTAAATGGAATTTTTAATGCATTCTGAATGTAAAAATAAATAAAAAAAAGTGTGCAAGATAATAAGAAACACTACCTGCCAAAAAAAAAAAGTGAAATTTTTTTGAAATCGGTTGAAAAATGTAGGAAATCCGATCCCATATAAAACGAAAACACACACACACACACACACACGCAAAACCTGGGTTTTATATGTATAACTCGATATGAGTTTACTCCCTTTCATTAATGTCTCTTAATCGTGTTTTCAAATTGATTTGATGCAAAAACAATTGTTTTTTTTCCATTTTTTGGCGCTGTCAGAACCACCGCAAAGTAATTTTACGTAGTCCTGTGAAGTTTTGTTGAAATCGGTTGAAAAATGTAGGAAATCCGATGCAATATATAAACGTACACACACACACAATCTGCGTTTTAGAATAATTAATATATATATATATATATATATATATATATATATATATATATATATATATATATATATATATATATATATATATATATATATATTACATCCTTCACTTGACTTAGGCTAATGATTATGACCTGACATGATTTTAAAAATGAAGGTCAAAAATAAATTTTTATAATAATGATAATAATAATGTTATTCTATGCTGTAAATTAACAACTTTTTCGGCTCACGGCCACATTACGTTGAAACCCATGTTCCCGTACGATCAAAGAAGTTAAGCAAAGTTGATTATGATGATTACCTTGATGGGTGACCGTTTCAGAATAGAAGTTGATGTGCGCCTTGCATAATGAATAACACGGAATCGGAGAGCTGAGATTCAATTCCAATTGGGTTCGTTATATTCATTTACGCGCAATTCCTATTGGGAAAGGTATGACTTCACCTTCCGAGGTAGAGTTTTATTAGTGTCTCTAAACCATTATAGATTTTTAAAAAAATCTAAAAAATTATTTTCTGTCTTTAAATAACCTGCGAAGGGCTCATAAGCTGTAAAAAAAACGACTCAAAAAAACTATTTTCATTGAATTCCTTGATATTTATTGAGGCTACTGAAAATATATCAACTTGCGAAGGAAGAATTTTTCTCAAAATAATGATATATATATATATATATATATATATATATATATATATATATATATATATATATATATATATATATATATATATATATATATATAGTGATCAGCATTACTTTTGAAGAAAAACAAATATTTTTGGCATTTAATAAATAGAACAAGAACTTGTAAAACCTGGGATGACTCATGACCTTTATGCCAACATGAAAAACTATACATTAGTAAGTTTCTAAAAATGAAAATTTATTAAACCATAGACATGAGTCAACGGTTTTTTTACCGACATTAACAAATTTTCGCGTTAAACAATTAGCTTAAAAAAAATTAAATTTCATAGCCTATTAAAAGGTTTAAAAGCTAAACCCAATCATAAGATAAAAAAAAAACCCTTTATGAAGCCGTCAAAAAAACAAATTGTAGTTCAATACAACGAATTTATATGCAAACAACCCTTTTAGAAAAAAAAATCTTTATACATTTAACGGCGTAACAGTAACGCCAATAACTCTGTCGCTGAGAAAGACTGGATGATAAGGGTCTAGTAAATGCCATCATTCGCTTTAAAATAGACACCCCGACCCTACCTTGACTTGACATCATTCCGAAAGTAACTATGTTGATACAAATTGTTAACCCTTACGCCCCTTATTAAAATAATTGCTTCAGTCGTTTCCACATTAATTAATTTTGCGAATGAATATGCTTATAAAGCTGAGTAAATTTCAAGATTAGTTATTCTAAAAATTTCGCTTGAGGATGAGATTGATACTTTAATTCAATTTAATTTTAATAATTATATTGAAGTTTTTGGCTCCTGTTTTTGAAACATGAGATCTCTTATGTAGCGAAGGAATCATATTTTTAAAAACAATTATAATATATATATATATATATATATATATATATATATATATATATATATTAGGTTGGTGCAAAAATAATGACGTAATAATGTCGTTTTTTGACATATTTTTAACGTTAAAAAACGACATTATTACGTCATTATTTTTGCACCAACCTAATATATATATATATATATATATATATATATATATATATAGTCAAACCTAGTAAGCCAGACAAACTTACTCAGGTTTCACCTAAGCGGATCGTCGGTTTTTTTTCTTTGGGCTTTAAACCTGTATCAGTGCGATTTTTTTCGACAGACTTTCATGTTTCTAGCTCTTTCTTTTTTTAAAACCTTTTTTCCTTCGAGATTGATTTGATTATTGGCAAATCAAAAATTCGAGGGTTTTTCGAGACGAGTATAGTTACCTATATATATATATATATATATATATATATATATATATATATATATATAACAATAAAATGAAAAAAAGAACAAAGTAGGAAGCGAATCTCAATCTAACACGTTTCACCATTATTAAGGCTTCATTAGAGTTCGTTAATAGAAATAAAAACGCAAAGGTACAGAGAACTGGAAGGTTATGATTTTTGCGAATTCTCACTGATCAGACAAGCGTCACGTGTATAAACGCAATAAAGTTAAAATTTTAGGAAGTTCCTCTATTCGTATGATAAATCTAGGAAGTGAAATTCAATTTTTGAGAAATATTTTCATTAGAAATATTGACATATTTATGTTTTTTGATTAATTGCATGATTGACTTTTCTGATTTAACTGTATATTGACTCGGTCGGTTATTTAATATCGACTAGTTTTTTTTGTATTAAATATATTGGTTTTAAACAATCTTTTGGGGTGTTGGTCCCATCATTCTCCAGCTTCAGTGCTATAATCTATGGTATGGAGCAACCATCTTGAAGTCGGCTAGGATAGCTTCTTAAAGGAGTTCTCTGAACTAGTCATGTTATAAAATCGTTGACGTATCGGGGTAAAGATCACTAGATACCGGGCTCTTAAAAGCCCTCATATCATAGCATATAAGTTAGCGTCATGCTCCTTTGCTAAGGCATTAAAGTTTCCTATGCTGTCGATTATTTTCTAGCAAGTTTTTTTTTTTTTATTTTCTGGTATTAGGATCTTTTTTTATTCCCCAAGTAATCTTCGGCATTTCCATCTTCGCCATATTGACATTCCCCTACTCAATATGTTTACATGATCTGTGCAAGGATGAAAACATCAACTACCCTCGTTGTAAAAAGTGTCGAGGACGGTATGAAATGCCCATGTTCACAAATAATAGTTGCCGACTATTTAATGATTGCGTGAAAACGCAATCATTAAATTTAGTTGTTGACGGTCACTGTTTCCTGGGAATTTCTACGTACATACAAGCATATGCTCTCATTTCCGATTGCGCCCTCTAGAGAAAGGGTAATTTTAAAAAACAGTGGCTCTTCAGTTATGAATTGATCGAGTTTCGATTCCGGCTTGAAGCAATAGGATGTCTATCAGACTGATGAGTTGTGATACAGCGAAACAGGCTTGTATGCGGATGACTATCTATCTATCTATCTATCTATCTATATATATATATATATATATATATATATATATATAAGAAAAGTCTATATATTAAAAAAAGTGAAAAACAGCAAAAGTTTTTGGTTTTAATGTGTATTCTTTAAAAAATATATTATGCTTTATTTTCTATAATTTTGATTTCCTGTCTCGCGACCTTCATCAGACAAAGAGTCTATATTTCCATATAGACTTAAATTTTTCTTATATTCCACATTACAACCAAAAAAGTTTGCCGTTTTTCTCCTCTTTTTAATATATATATATATATATATATATATATATATATATATATATATATATATATATATATATATATATATGGCATCAAGATTGCAATGAAACAGCTCGGTGATGACGAAACGGGTTACATAGGGTTACATAATATTTTGTTCCATTTTTTGATTATCATATATACTCTCGTATAGTGCGAGATTTTCTCTTTAGTATTTACATAAAAAATAGTGGGAGGGGGTATATTCTATACACATGTAATTGCTTTTGAAGAGATTAAAAATCATACATTTTAGGTGATTGGATGTACAGGTAATTTTCTAGGGGCTGTTATAATTCATGCAGAGATTTCAGGGATTGGCAGTATACGTGAAATCGGCTTATCACACATATATAGGGTAGCTTGATATCTAACGTTTATATGTCATATTTCGACCCAAATATTAGTGAAACTGGAGACGTAGTTATGGTAAAAACAAGGAAACTGGTCATAAAATGTCCCCAAAAAATTGAAAAGAGAATAAAGCGAGATGTAAAAAAAATGCAAGAAAAGTGGTTTAACTAGCAAGAAAATGTTTAAAGAAGCTGGTCCTGCGAATGTAATCCTTTTCATCATTGGTCCCTCGTCTGCTTTAATCATCGTGGTTTGGGTGGGGGCTGAGGGCAGAAGAAACAGACAAACTTCATCCAGGCTCATCTGTCGATCCGGAATGGTTTTACTTTGATTCTTCTTCCGCCAAATTCTTTCAGTGGTTTTTCAGATAGCTTGGCAGTGCCAATCTTCTCTTGAAGCTCAATGACCGGAAACCACGGAATATAGCGTTGGTCGCCTTCGGTCCGTAATTCAAACGACCATCGTCTGGTTTTGAATTCAGATTTGTCTTTTTCATAGACCGGTTGCCTTCCAGTCTGCTATTTACCCATAACTGGGGGAGAATACGTAGATTTACACGTAAGTGAATATAACGACCGCGACCAGAATTCGAACTCAGTCCGAGTCACTCTTCTATTTTTCCACAGAGAAAGGACGTCAAATATTACAAAATTTGCTACGGATACGAATGTAACCAAAACACGATCTTTAAAAGAATATGACACGGATAAATGTGTACGTTGGAGAAAGTAACCCATGAAATTTTCTTTCACAACAGTAATTTTTAGTGATGGATGCTGAGCCATATTGGGTCGACCAGAAACATTCATGTAAATAGATAACCAATACGACTTACACAACACTTAATCTATCTATCTATCTATCTATATCTATATATATATATATATATATATATATATATATATATATATATATATATATATATATATATATATATATATATATATATATATTTATATGGGTGAGTGATGGATGTGTCTGTGTGTGTGCGCGCGCTTTAGTGTATGTGTGTGCGCGCTTGTGTGTACATTGTTAAGTAAAAGCCAATCTCATAATTGCCTATCTTCAATAATGGAATGAGATCATAATCAAAAAGAAATAACGTTTTTTTTGTTATATTGATTAAACAGACATATGTCCGGTATGGGAAAGAAATATTTGGACACTTGTAAAATATTTATTTAATATACTTTCGATAATTGTATTTACTTTAGTCAGACTAAGATGATGTATTTTGTTATAAAACTAAGAAAAAAAAAAAACGAAAAAAAATCAAAGATGAAATGAAGAATAAAATGTAAAGAAAATTGTTATTGTTTGGTGTTCAATTTAAGAGATTAAAATTCACCAATAAATTAACTTTAAGAAGAGATTATATCGAAAAATATTTTTTTTTTTGTTTTGTCGTCATAAAACGCAATTGGCGCAATAATATCTTAACATTATATTCTACATTTTGGCCCTTTTTTTCGGAGATGAAATAGTAGTAAATGTTTGCACCTGCCTGTCGTGTTTCTCTCTTTGGGCATTTCATGAAAACGCTTTGAGGATTGCCTGATCCTGAAAATTCCAACCCTGCGGCAACATCTTCCTCGTTGCACTAAAGAGGGGGGATTGACGTTAGCATGATTGTGGTCGCAGGAAGTGTGCAAGTTGGTGATTTGGCTCATATGTACGCGTATGGTAACCCCACATTAAAACAACTTTGTGTCACATCCAGATACCTTGGGAGGCAAATAAATATGAGATCAATCTGTGGTATCTGTTTAATCCTTAATTTATGAAGAAGCCTGGATCTGTAGATCCCACCTATACGGCAGCACCTCCGTCATTGTACTAAAGAGTAATAGTTGTTGGATACTGTCACCATTGCGAACTTAGTTGCAGGGAAATAGTTTTATTCCTTTGCCTGAACGCACATTGTCATTGTGGAGAAATAGTACCTATTTTATCTGTCGATGTCTTACTCCGTAATTAAGTTTAGACTCTTATATACAATAAAAGTTTGCATTAAAATTCAAGATAATTAATAATTATTTAAGGATAGAAAATTGTCCTAGTCTTTGTAATATAACCATATCGAAAGACAACTGAAAACTTCCGGATTAACAACAAAGATTAGCGCATTAGTCTGAATGTAAATAATTCATTTAACGTGCGAATTTTATATATTAGGAAAAAAAATAATATTCCTTTTTTCTATAACTGGAATAACATCCAACTTGACACGAATTTATACAATATCAATTAAAACACAAGTCTTTATTATATATGGCATAAAAATTATGTGACTCCGAAAGCTTGTTCTTTTGTTGCCAATAGGTAAACGCTTGGACGATCATGCCTCTTCACAACTTCCTCACCTAAAACAAAGTTGATTCAGTCTGTTATGTGTCATAAGTGATACACGCTTAGGCGATTATGTCTCTTCACAACTTCCTCGCCTAAATCACTGTTGAGTCTTTCAGTTAAGTGCCATACGCGATACACGCTTGGGTAATAATGTCTCTCCACAACTTCCTCACCTAAATCACTGTTGAGTTTTTCAGTTAAGTGCCATACGGGATAAACACTTGGGCGATAATGTCTCTTCACAGCTTCCTGACCTTAATTACTGTTGATTCAGTCAGTTAAATGTTATACGTGCTACACGCTTGGGTGATAATATCTCCCCAAAACTTCCTCACATAAATCACTGTTGACTCTTTCAGTTGAGTGTTATACACGATACACGCTTGGGCGATCATGTCTCTTAAAAACTTCCTCACCTAAAACACTGTTGATTTAGTCAGGTAAGTGTTATACGTGATACACGCTTGGCCGATCATGCCTCTCCACATCTTCCTCACCTAAACAACGGTTGACTCAGTCAGTTAAATGCCATACATGATACAAACTTGTCTCTTTCGATTCATGGATGATTAGTCAGAAGATATTCCCGCAGTAGGTTTCCGTTTCTTTTTGCTGTAGATTGCTTGTCAACCAAGGATTTTCTGCGGCAGATTAGTTGCCTGTCCTACTATTCAACATATTTCTTTTTTCGGGGTGAGGGGCAGTGATGGATTCATATCCTGTGTATGCGCGTAAATAAATGTAATGAACTCGACTGGAATTCGAACTCGGTTCTCCGACTTTACATTCCAAACCGATATTCATTACCCCACTCACTTGACTAATCTCTTGAAATATCCTGTTTGTCACTGTCTTGTGAAATCCTTTATATTTGCGCTTATATAAAAAAAATATTGTCAGTCATGAAGTATTTCTATTTATTGATTCTCATATTTTAGGGAAACATTAGTATGACAAAGTGTAAAAAGTTTTCATGTTACTCGTTTCGATCTTTAGGACGTCATCGGACGAAGTTTAAATTGACGTTAATGCGACTACACATACGATTTTTATATATATTTTTAAATTTTTTGAGGGTATATAATCTTGCCTATTCCATTTAGATTCACTTTGTGTTTCCATTACTTTCGTTATTAAATATCCTATATTGTGACAATAGAATATCTACCAAGAATGGTAAAACGTTGTAAGAACCTAGACACAAATTTACTGTAGACGATCCAGCGATTAAATCACTTTCTATACATTTTCGTCTTAGTAAATTGCTTTCAATTTTAATCACTGTAACATTTTTAAATTGAAATTCCGGTCAGCCTCGTTACAGTGAGCAACTAATACATTTAATGTGTTGTTTTGTAAAACATCCCTTTTGTGTTTAAAGTAAAATTTTATTTAAATTCCTTGGGATTTCTCCAATGTTATCCTTGTGGCAATTGTTACAGTTAATAGAGTAAATTCATCCTTTAATTTTAAGCTTTTTATTTTGTTTTATATTAATTAAATCTTTTATTGCTTTAAACATTGTTGTAACAAATTTTAAGTTTAGTTTAGATAAATTATTTTCAATTGTAGTTGTGATAGATTTTCACCGCACTTGGCAAATATTTTAATATGATATTGTGAGATATTTAATAACAAAAGGAATAGAAACAAAAACAAAAAGAATATATTAGATTGAATCGATTAGATTATATCCCCAGAACACATATTAAAAAAAAAATTAAGTTTGAAATTCCCTTGTATCGACGCATCAAACATCAATTTAGCCTGATGAAGTTGTAAAGGACGAAACACATCAGATGAAAAGTTTTTACACTTTGTCATAATTCTTTCCCCTAAAATTGTTCTTGAAATATAAAAAAAATTAAACATCGTTATCCCATTCTCATATCTAAAATTGAAAAAAATTAGGAAAAAATGTCAGAATTTTATTTTAAGAAAGGTGAAAATGCGATCAAACACAAAAATTAAGCAAAAAGTCCTGCCAATTATTCAACGTATCAAAAGTGGTTTACGAAATTTCGCGTCTGAGATTTTTTGCTGAAAGATGCTCCACGGTCGTGGTTAATAGAGATGAAATGAAGACATAACTTGATAATAATCAATGTTATATGATTCACGAAGTCACCAACTAAAAGGCAAATTCAAAATATCCAAACCAAGTGTTGAAAAGGATGATTTGTGCAGTTTTGGTTATGTTAGGCTTTTTATATGTGGCTTCCAAATAAGTGGAATCAATATAAATATTATATATATATATATATATATATATATATATATATATATATATATATATATATATATATACTTACTCCTGTCTTTGAAGAATTCCCTTAAGGAGAAGATAAATCATTTTGCTGAAAGATTATACAAAACACAGAGAACAGTTTTTTTTTTTATATATTTTATGGGAATATAAAATGTTCAGGAAGGATGAAATTATGAAGTTGACTGAAAAATGACAAAAGGTCTGAGTAACAAGTTGCTAAATATATTTGTCATTAAAGTTACTGCTGGGTCTTTCATTTTTACTTAAAATTGTTCAACCAACAATCTTATTGAAATGAAAGATAGCAGAGAATTGTGGAAAAAATATGCCTTCTTTTTACTTGATGAACCTCTTTGATTCTTCTTTATATTTAGATATAAAACGTATCTTAGGGAAAAGTTTATAAAAAATCGTGTTGCGAACGAGGTTAGAACTCATTGCGCATGCGTAACGGTTTCCAGTATCAACTTACCAACGTCTATATTCTTTTCAGTAACATTGTAGACGTGAAAAGAATATGTCGTCATATGTAAATGACAACTAAATTAACATAGCGAAGGCAGAGAGACTTTATAAATGTCCAAGCAATCAGGAGACGAACAGAAACTGATATGTGAGATAAACGACTACCTTCAAAGTGTAAAAACACGAAGGAACTAACATTGCATAACAGAATATAAACAAACAAAATGTGTAATATTTCTGGAAATAGCGCAAACAAAATTTACTTTTTAGAGGAATTCGATCTCTACTTCCTCGCCATTATTCACGCGTGAATTTGAGACTCAAAAATACTAGCTATTTAGTCGTCCACTTACATATTTTTATAATAACAATAAAGTTAGTGTTTAAAAAATGATACATGAGTATATATGGCAAATATAAAGTGGAAAAAAATAAATGAAAGAAAAAATAAGGGAAAAGCTGAAAGATGATATTGATTCAGAAATAAAATTAATGGAATATGAATAAAAATACGAATAACAGAATATGAATCTCAGAATAAGAATAACAGAATTAACAGATAAAATAATGACAGTTGGAAAAGTAGTATCTGTCTGTCTTTGAAAAGTAAGCCACTCGTCTCCATAATGATGACTATCAGAATTGACACCCATCTTTCGTTCACTAATTTTCTTTGCTGTCACAAGTAAACTTAAAAACAAACATAAAATTATGATTCAGTCTTAATCAGTTAGAAAAAGAACTCTACAGAGTTTTGTGGTTTTTATAGAGGCATTTTAATTTGATATAGTTTGTTAGTAAATTAGAATGAGAAATTCTCGATATGGTGACTACTTATGACTTTCAAGTCGACAGGATGAAATATCTATGAAGTAAAGAAATCGATTTAGAGACTGTGCATTTTCTAACTAACTGTCCACCCAATACAAGGCCTAAGAGCCACTCAAAGTAGAAGGCAAATGAATTACGTATGAGGAGCAGGCAATCATATGTCAGTTATGTTTAGTTGCATCTATCAGTTATTTAATCCTGAAATCTAAATATTTTCTACGTAATTTTATACTTTCAGGGTAAAGGATTTTTTTTTCCGATATGTAGTTTGTAGATGATAAAATTTATTGTTGTTATTCTTTTTTTCAAAAAGGGTATTGCTGGAAATTTCACTACAATATATATATTGCTGGTAATTTTTTTAAAATATATTGCTGGTAATTTTTTAAAAATATATTGCTGGTAATTTTTTAGAAATATATTGCTGGTAATTTTTTAAAAATATATTGCTGGTAATTTTTTAAAAATATATTGCTGGTAATTTTTTAGAAATATATTGCTGGTAATTTTTTAGAAATGTATTGCTGGTAATTTTTTAAAAATATATTGCTGGTAATTTTTTAAAAATATATTGCTGGTAATTTTTTAAAAATTTATTGCTGGTAATTTTTTAAAAATATATTGCTGGTAATTTTTATAAAATATATTGCTGGTAATTTTTTAAAAATATATTGCTGGTAATTTTTTAAAACTATATTGCTGGTAATTTTTATAAAATATATTGCTGGTAATTTTTATAAAATATATTGCTGGTAATTTTTATAAAATATATTGCTGGTAACTTTTATAAATTTTTATTTTTGATTTTGTATTGATTACCATTTTACTATAAAATGTATTTTTTTGGACATTTTATAATAAAAAAAATGTAATATTGATTTTCATTTGAGCATTTACTATTTGGCCCTAGCTTGGACCCCTAACAGGTACTACCTCAGCGCGTCAGGTAATAACAGAAATCAAAACGTTGTCCCACACTTCTCAAAAACATAAATCTCCCGATCAGAGTCCTTGATGCCGGACACAGTTTGTTGCAGATTTGAATTAACCCACAACAAAGAAAAAGGCGTGAAAGGTTTTTGAAATATAAATACTTATTATTTTCGTGTTTTTACAACTACATACTTTAGAGCCTATGATTTGATACAGTCTTTGATTGTAGATGTTTGCTGAGATGAAAAGAAATGTGATTTCTTTGCTTGCATGTCTGAAAAGAAAGAGGAGGGAAAAAGTTAATAGGAAAAATGTGTCACGTAGCTTGTCGAGGAAGAGTGTAAGTGCCATGTAGTTTGATGAATAGACGGGTGAATGAGTAAGGCAATTTCTTTTAAGACGAGTTGTTGTGAATCTGTTGCAGTATGGTGCCGCTCCTTTTCCTTACTGTTTGTCTCATCTAAGGACTTGAGTCATAATCTCTTCAAAGGGATCATGAAGCATTTTTTTTAATTGTCGATAGTAACTCGACCCATTGGTAATTTATTTTCAAAGGATTCAATTATTAACTAGAAAAATGAACGAATCCTCCGGTTCCGAAACAATTTTTGTCATTTTTTTGTCAATTTTTGACTTGTTTATTTCTGTCTTCGCCGAACATGTTTATCTCCGTACCCAGAATGGAGGTGGAGGTAAGCAGTGCAATCTAACAGGATATTTAAGAAAGATAACAGTTCCCCTAGACTTGAAGAAGTTAAGATTATAGTGATTAGGAAAACAACCTCACGGGAGTCTGTTCCACAAAGTGACAGTTCTGGAGAAGCAGCTGTTTGAGTAGAACTTCCTTCTTACCAATGGAATACGAAGTAATTGAAAATTATTTGACGCCGTGTACATGTTTACCACATAGGAGTAATTTTTTTAGAAATACGCTGTTCAGATAGAGCTTTTCTGAATGTAGCTCATCAGTACATGAAAATGACGATCGATTATCGAGAGGCTTGCTGCTTTTCGATTCTTGGAAAGGGTTTTAAGGATGGAAAATAATTCACCACCCTCAAGACTGGCTTGATTTTTTTTATTCTATCAAAACTGGAAAGTGAAAAAAATATACGGCAGCAGGCAAACGTGGAACTTTGTGCCTGAAAAAAGATGGAGTACTAAAAAGACGGTTTTTCTCTTGACACTGCTATTATTTTAACTACCTTCACTCCTCGGAAATGTTTATTGATTTAAAAAGCGTTGATTAGAATTGTAATAAAACCTAAACATATTATGAAAGTGTCATTATACATTTTCTTTGATTTTAATAATTGACAACAACAATAATAAACATTATTTATTTATTAGATTGTTTATTTACACTACTTTTGTATTATTTATTAGAATGTTTTGCAAAACATCGGCGAATTGCCAAATGATTCGAGGTTGATAAAATGGTAAATAATAAAGATTTTCTTTTAGTTTCTTTACATATATGTATAATTTAGTAAATCTGTATACAATTATGAATAAAAAAAAATGTTTTCCTATTTATTTCTGTATAATTTCGTAAATGATAAATATTGCATTACATTTAAATTTTATTATCTTTTAGAATGTTGTAAATATAAGATTATACTTGCAGCGTATTTAAAGCCTGAAAATATTTTTTTAGATTGTAAGAATTGGGGGCGATAATAGTGATATTAAAAAACCTGCAGCTGGAGGAGAAAAGGTGGATTCAAACCTTTCCAAAGGGTATTTGTGCGTAAGTGAATATAACAAACCGAGCGGGAATTGAAGGGCGGCTCAACGATAAACATTTCCGAGCCATTATCGATTACACCACCCGCACATCCAATCTTATAGCACCTGATATCCTCAAACGGTCACCCATCTAAGTACTGACTAAACTCCACTTTGCTTGGATGATCGGACCGTGACCGGTGTTTAATATGATGCGGCCATAAGTCTTTACTTATCTGTGGATGTATATACAATATTTGTATATAGGGATATGCCATCATGCTTGTGGGCACATTTGTATTATATTTGAAATTACATACTATATATATATATATATATATATATATATATATATATATATATATATATATATATATATTTCAATGTATATTTGTATTTTAATTAGTTATGTGTTTGTATTTGTAAGTAGGAGTGTGTGAGGAGAAATCTATATTTTATTACTATCAATATATATGTATACACACACACACACACATATCTATCTATCCATCTATCTATCTCTTCCTATTTATATCTATCTCTCTATCTGGTATTTTTTCCGTTTTTAATTTTTTAGGTTACGTAGTAAAAATTTATTTTCATGTCTGCATTTTGAGATGAGTTCGGATCTTTTGTTTAATAATTTATTTTGGTCGGGAAAAGTAATGATAGCTATTTTTTCCTCCGAGCAAAGTTTGCAAGTTTTTGATTGGTTATTGTAGGCTGATGATTTTTTCCTTATCTTCCAAGATATTTTTGGTGTGATGTTCGTTTTGTTTTTAATTTCCCAGATATACTTAGAAAGCATTGTACTGTTTGCATATTTACTATTTGTGAAAGATGTTTTGTGTGTATAATTTCTTTGTTTCCAGGGTCATTCAGTTACTCCTATGTATACTTTTTCTTCATTATCTGGTGATTTTATCGTGGCTTGGTATATTACGTTGTTTTGTAAACAATTTCCGTTTAAGGGACATTCGTTCTTTATTCTGCAGTTGCACGTGGGTTTAATTTGGTCGTGTGGTTTGTTGATACTTTTCCTATTGTGCTTTTTTATTATTTGTGCCATGCTCTCGGTGCAGATGTAGCTGATTTTTACAGTGTTTTTGTTGAATATCTTGTGTAAGGTGCTTGATTCTGGGAAGTGTTTGTGTAAGAGTTTGAAGAATATTTTCCCTACGTTTCTTTTTACGTTCTTGCTGTACGGTGGGTTGAACCATATGATATTTCTAGAAATCATATATCATATCCCAAAATAAAGATAATCAATTAAAAACTGTTCCCGCCAAAATAATACTTAGAATGAACTACAACAATCAACCCCAAAACTGAACAAATAGCTTTAATTAAATTCCCAAACCAAAACAAAACTGTTAAATAAGTGATATAAACAAATTCTTACTACGTTAATAAATAAATAAATAAATAAATAATAAAATAAGAAACAAAAATAAAAACAAGCAATATAATTTGACCTAAATAGATAAACAAACGACTTCTGGTGAAATAACCGCCATAACAGAATACCCACAATGCACCACTAACCCGTATATATATAAATAGCCGAGAAAAATAACAGCACACGTGGCCTGACGATTGCATATAGCATGAAACAGACTGTCGCCTCTAAGTGTTGACTTCTGTGTTCACTTTTATATTTATATATATATATATTATATATATATATATATATATATATATATATATATATATATATATATGCGTTATACTGAAGTAGAATTTTAAATTTTTAAGCAATTCTGTTACATTTATTTGTTTTAAAAAGAAATATAGTCTATTAGTAATTAAGAGTAAAAATAATATTTTACAATTGCAGTTAAATATAACGTATTCTAACCCAAACACTCTTTTAGAAAGAATCTTTAATTATACGAATTTGATGCGAAAAAATGCCGAAAATCTTTTTCTAGTTGATAAAAAAATAACAGATTACATGCGTTGAACGGATGTCAAAATTCGTTGAAAAATGTACCCTAACCTTCCCTAAACGTAACCTCTTTTTCGAACATGACTCATAATTGATACAATAATAGTTAATAAAAATGAATACGCTACTGCCCCTGTTTAAATGATTAGATTTCTCTGTATCCTTGGAAAAAATTATGAAATTTATGTGCGTTTAAACTCAGTAAATTCAAAATAAGTTATTCCAAAATTTACTTGAAAATGAAGCAGAACTAATGCTTTTAATTTAATTTTATAATTAAATTTGAAGTTTTTAGTTTCGGTTTTGAAACATGGTAATTCCTGCGTATCGAAGAAACCATATTTTAAATCAATTAATTTATAATACACACACACACACAAACACACACACACACACACACACACACACACACACACACATATATATATATATATATATATATATATATATATATATATATATATATATATATATATGAATGCATGTGTGAATGTATATCAGGGATAATTAAATACTTGGGTTGGTGTCCCGGCGAGTGATAATCCCACTTAAAGCCTTCGATAAAGTATCCATCTAGGAGAAGGAAAACTCTTGACAACATCCAATGATGTTGACTGTCTTTTATTTTTGGAGATATATGCTCTTCCTGCTTAGAGAGTAGCTTTGACACATTACTATGTCTTCGCTTTAAAGATTTCGCGCGCATACATTACTTCATGTCGTCAGATTTGTTTTTGCAGACTGAATGATGATTTTTTGTGATGTTCATACTCGACACGGGGTGACAATCATCATCGGTGTAAGCACAAAGACACACACACACACACATATGTATTGATAGAGACAGAAAAGAGAGAGAAAGAGAGAGAGAACGCAAGAGGTTTATAAAGACATTGAGATCAATAGATAGATAGATAGATAGATAGATAGATAGATAGATAGAATCAGAATGATATTGATAGGTAGATATGAGCAGAAGATAGATACGAATAGAGTGTAACAGACAGATAGATAGATAGATAGATAGATAGATAGATAGATAGATAGATAGATAGATAGATAATACCAGAATGAGATAGACACGAATAAATGAGACAGATGCGAGCAGAACCAGATAGATAGATAGATAGATAGATAGATAGATAGATAGATAGATAGATAGATAGATCTGAAGTAATCTAATCATCTTGTCTTAGTCTGGAACTCGTCCAAATCGTGAGTAGAGACCGTCTTGTGCCAATCTCTAAAGTGAATCAGGTCTACTTGCTTTGAAAATCAGCATTCAATATTCAAGCTCAAACACTGGACACTGTCGCCGTTGGGAAATAGGTAAATACTCCAGTCGCCAAACACCGGCGTTCATATCTGTTATCTGGCTGTTCTATGAAATTAATATTTGCGGCGATCTGATCTTATCCGCCATCTTTGACTCTGTATTAAATTATAAAAAAAAAGGAGATAACTGCACAATCTTAAATCAGCCTTAAACGTAACTTTCCGTCGCGAACTTTTATCTAAGGTTCTATAAAGTTCAGGACATTTCAATTAACCTCCTTTTTTCAAATGTTACTATCGACGATTGTTGGTCAAGAATCTATTACTTATTCCAAAGCTAATAGCTTGTTAGACATAACTGAAATTGCAGATCAAATATTATAAGTAGCGTTCCATCGAAGAGGTTGGTGTGTTTGTCGTTTTTGTTTTGTTCAACTTCTGAAATCAAAATATTTTGTACGCAATTTTATTTTTAGGAGATAATAAAGGTTTATTGATACATGTCTTACTATGTAACCCGTATCTGGGGGTGCAAAGGTGGCTTCAAACGTTTCCAAAAGGTATTTGCGCGTAATGGAATACAACGAACCCAACGGGAATTGGAACTCGGCTTTCCGTTTAACAATTCCGAGTTATTATCGATTACACCCCACGTACATCCAAACTTACGTCACTTGGTATTCCCAGGCGGATAACCATCTAGATACTGACCGTCTTCGCCGTTGCTTAACGCCGGTGTTTCAACATGATGTGTCCATAAACTCTTAGAAGAGGGATAAAGAAATATTATAGACTATGATTTTACTAGCATAAAATTATATCACAAGATAATCTTCGGTTTTACAAGTATATGCTATAATTTCTGTATACGATGAAGATTTGAAAGAGATTTTCCAAGCGTAGCTTAGATATGGCACAAGACTAAAAGTATGGGGTACCCAGTGAGGATCGAACTCACTACTCAGCCGTAATGGTCCTAGCAAGACAAGCTCGAGGTATCAAGCGAGTGTGATTGTAATTGTGTTGCGTCAGTTCACTTTGTTAGTTCATACCCCGTTACCACTCATAAATAATGGACTATTCCAAGTTTGACCGCGTGGAAAGAGGGGGAAATACATTACTTGGTTTCAGTGAGAAAATGAAAGAAAGAAGAAAGAAAGAAAGAAAAAAGCTAATATATACGATAGAGATAATCGGAGCTGATAAGAACAGATACTATATTTTGATCTCACTGAAAAGGCCGAGAAGCGTTTATTTTTTAGCGCGCACACGTCGCTTCCAAATGTGACACTCGGTCGAGACTTAAAATGGGTTTACCGCCAATGCAGTGCCAAAATTGCCTAAGCCCCATTGGCATTTTCCCTTTTCGGGACGCCTCAGGCGCCTCGCAATAAGCACCTCCCGAAGGAAAGGTATAGACTGAGGCTGAAAGCCCCTCCCTGGGGAATGGCTTAAAATTATTTGAACCTCCTCAGACCAAAAGGCCGAAAAGCGATGGCAATCGATAAACGCGCATCTTTTCAGACGCACACAATCGAAAGACGGAAACCGAGTAAGGGATTCGCTAAAAATCCAGTTACCATTAATCAAATAAGATAAAATCGTCTGATGGATTTTTGTTAAATTATTATTACGAAAAATGTTCGTTGGACGGGGGATTTGGATAGGAAGAACTAAATGAAAGAAGGGAAGATAGAAAGATTTAACGTCTCCTGCCTATACCTCATAAATAATGGACTATTCCATTTTGATTACATAGAAAAACAAGATATATGAATGAAAGAAGAAAAGAAAGAAAGAGAAGACAGATGTGTCTAAAGTCTGTCCCAATGAAATGGAAAAGTTGTTAATTTCAAATATTTTCAATTGTAACCCCTTACTTCTTAAAATAACGACCAGAATTCATATTTATGATTGTTACTGCAATATTTTGTTAAAGTTCTTAAGCTCAAATATTTAGCGATGCGATAGGGGAAATTCTACGGACATTTTATTACCGTAGAACTCGTCATGAGCTTATTCAATTATTAACTGAAGAATCAAGGGTCATCAGAAAATTCAAATAGGAAAACCATGAAAATTTCTCGGGTAATACTAGTATTATTAAATTTCAGTTTTTCATCAGATATTTTGAAAATTGTCATTAGGGGTATCTCGAGACGATGTAACGGTTAGCAAGCTTGTCTCGCTAGAACAATTACAGCTGCGTAGTGAGTTCGATCCTCATTGGGTGTCCCCTACTTTCAGCCTTGTGCCACATCTAAGCTACGCTTGGAAAATCAATAGCATGAAAATTCCTCCTTGGAGGGATTTGTAACGCATGGCTTATCAGCTCTCAGTTGCGTCACTGTCTTTGGGCAGAGTGCGCTAAAGGGCGACTCCGTCAAAGGACAGAGGGGAAAATGAGAAAATAATACTGAGAGGTGCCCAGCCCCGGGGAGCAGCTGCCCGAGGCCGCGCCCTCCCATTGCACAAGAGGGAGGGATCGGTGCTCGCACCAAGACCAGTACAACCGCTGACGGTTGCGGGGGCTGTGGGCAATTTTTGTCCCTTGACCGGGTGTACGCGCTCGGGTCCCCACTTTAAAAAGACCTTGTGTACATCTCGTCCTCGTGGGGGAACGAGTAAACACCGTGGAAATTGTCATTAGAGAAAGGATGAGATAGAGAAAAATACATATAATTTGGGCTCTTCCAGATGAATCTAAGGCAAAGATAGAAAATCTGGCATATTAACAAGAATTTGAAAAAGAAACAAATTCAAACAAACAAACAAAAAAAAAATAAATAAATAAATAAACTACGAGAAGTATTATCCATGGAATCCAGAAAATGTATTCTTAACATGTAAATAAGGAGTACACTAAATATAAGATTGGGTGCTAGATCTATCTATTTTCCTTATTGTTTCAATTTTCTCTTAAACACTACATATGAGGCGTGGTAAATAAGAAACGAAACCGAGGCTTAGAATAACGTGACTCAGTCGACTCACATTAATGAATTCCATTTTAATGTTGCGCATCATCCGAACATCTCATGTTTGTTCTATGAATTACTTATTATCCTTTTACTAGATGGATTTCTAACTTTTGTAAACTCCACACTTTAACACCATGAGTCAGGTTCAACGTTTATTTTTATTTTATTTTTTTTTTGTTAAACAAATGAAAATTCCAATAAGAAGGTGTGCATAATGCTGACAATACTCTGTGTTCGCCAGATCTAGAATCACGTGACTTCTGTTGATGGCACAAAGTGAAAAGCGTACCCAAAGGAAAACAATTTGAACGTGTGAAAGACTCCTTGAAACGCGTGACCAGCGTCCTAAAGGCTTTCCCGAAAAGGAAAGTTGAAGGGTGTTTCAAGGCATGCACGGAAAAGAACACACGATTAACGATTAATATATGTTCGAGTTCTCTCTAGCTGTTCATATAGTGGAAGTAAAAGTAACCGACTTTGGGCAATGGTGGTTCGTCCGCAATTAACCCCTACTTATCCATCCAATTTTCAAAATAGTTTCAAAAGATCTTTTCGGGGTTACCATCAGTCGCCTTGATCTTGTCTACGGTCTGAAATCTCCCCATCAGAATAAAGTGCCGCAGGACGTCATCGCGGACGTGCTACCACGCATCAACGAAATTCACGTGAACTGGGTCTGTAGTCGCATCTGAAGCTCTCCTTTCATCCAATACAAGGCCTAAAATCCGCTCAAGGTAGAGGGTTACTGAATGTCGTTGTGGTAAGGGCATAAAGGAGGGGGAAAAGATGTATATCACGAGAATATTTAAGATATATACCGGTTGACTCTTGTCTTGAAGAGGTTAAGATTGTAGTGTTCGGCGAAGCATTCTCTCGTGACAATTCTGGCAAGAAGCTGCTTGAGTAGCAATTCATTTTTAATATGGGATAGGAAGGGAATAATAATTATTTGAAGCTGTGTACGTAGTAACGTGTGCCATATCCGTAATTTTTTTCACTTGTAGAACTAAGAAATGTAGTTTATCTGAATATTCGCCATATTAAATAATTTGTTCCTGTTTGTCTACATTTTAAAAAAATGTAGTCTACTTTCTGCAATAGGTTGTGTCCATTTTTTTAAAATTAACATTCTTAAAAATGATGACAACCCATGACGAAATAAGTACGTAAATGGAATATTAATCATGCAACAACTACATATTAGACACACCTTTTCATATCGCTAATATCCGTAAAACCTATACTTAAATATTTGCAGATGATACAACACTCATTTAAGCCAAGTCACTCTACAAGCTCTATTGTTACTATGTAACCCCGTACTACTATCGATATTGTAGGATCACTGGCGATTGAACCAGTTACTGCACCAGTCTTTTCTGGTGAGGAGAGAAGCTAGATAGCCAGTAGGATTTTTCCAATTTGTTGTAAAAACTTCTAGTTCATGTCTTTACGAACTTTGTTGAACATTCTGACCCATCGAATTATCGCCATATTAGTATTTTGCCTATGTTTGACAAAATACTAGTCGTCTGTAATCAATACCGAATTGGAGAAGCATCTTACGCTACACAACCGCCTTTCGAAGAAACAGTATAACTTTCGTTTCTTCAGGTCTAGCGTCAATGTGTTAATGATCATTACTAAATTTGTTTATCAGAATTTAAATAAGAACAACGAGTCTCGGGCTGGGGCTTAAGATAACTCGTAGATGTTCGACAGCGTTCGATAGGCTGACCTTCTTCACAACCTCAAGGGCTATGGTGACGAATATTTGGCTTACTCCACTCATGTAATGAAGGCCGTGTTATACGGGCACACGTTTTGATCAGTTGAGATTAATGGAGGTTCCCCAGGGCTTTATTCCTGGGCCTGCGTTGTTTCTTATCTTCAACATCGACTTTTCCGATGTCATCTGTCTTACCAATTAGGTATATATGCACATGCCGCAACTATTTACTCCTATCAATCCGAGAAAGTAAACCTAGCAGCGACTCTCGTAAATGACGTACATTCAGTAGTTAACTGAGACAAGTAATGGCTTGTAAATTTTAATGATTCCAAAACAAAACTAGTTTTATGTAATCACCATATATAACATTTTTCTGACTGCCATCAGCATGTCTCATGCTGAACTCCAGGAGAGTAACTCCTTACGCCTTCTTCGGCTCACGTTTTCCACTAACATGAAGCACAGTGATTATTTTTGAATCAATTGCTAGGTCTGCTGCTAGGAATATTGGTTCATTGTGTTGTGCTAGAAAATTCTTCACATCGAAACTACCTTGAAAAATTCTAAATCTACCATTCATATCTAGTCTGGTGCTTCCAACTATATATCCCAAATTTCTTGACAAAATTCAAAGACGAGTCTGTAATGTAATCGATTCTGACTTGGCATCTCGATTTCAGCCATTTTCCCACAGCCGTAATATGGCTTCTTCTGTCTTTTTCTATAAATATTTTCATGGCAATTTTGAAGCCTCGACTGCCTGAATTTAAGTGTACTACTTGATTGGCAGTTAGGTCCCACCGTTTTACTTTTGAAATAGATATAACTGTATGCTTTATTCTTTAATTTATTTTCTCTCACTTCTTGCCTATGGAATAATCTTTTGACTTCTTGCTTCCCTGCTACCTGTTGGCTCTAATTGCTTTCACTTGAGGCTATCAAGCGAGAAAAAGGGTGTCCTTCCTGATCACATAGTGAGTCTACTCTGTCAATGTTGAGAGGAGGTAATGGTACCGTAGGATATGAGATACCGCATCGTCGCCATCCTCTATAAGAATAAAGGCGCCCGAAGCGATTGCAACAGTTACAGAGATATCTTCTTGCTGGACATCGTCCAGGTTTTTGCCCGTGTCGTCACCGGCAGAATACAGAAGCTAATGCCAGTATTGTATCAGTTCGGAACGTTCCACAATTGACATGGTCTTCTCCCTTTGATCTTGTGAGCAGTGGCGGCTTATTCAAAATACTCGTCGGGAACGGATGTCCTCCGAGACTCCTCAAGATTGTCTCATGCGGATATGTAAGACATCGTACAATTTGGCGACTCCTATTTAGAGCCTTTCATTATCCACACCGGTGTGAAGCAGGGCTGTGTGCTTGCATCTATCTTATTTGGCATTTTCTTCGCGGTCATGTTGAACGTGCGTTCCGGACTTCAACCGATAGTGTCTACTGTACACAAGGACAGGCGGAATGCTGTTCAGTTTGTCTCGGCTGAAGGTGAAATCGAAAGTCCGTGACGTGCTTATTAGAGACATGCAGATGACGCAGAGCTGGCAGTATACTCTAAAGAGCAATTGCAGCGACTAATGGACAATTTCTCAAAATCCTTCCTAGAATTCAGTCTAACCATCTGAAGAAGACGAACGCGATGGGCCAAGGCGTTGAACAACCTCATGCCATCAAAGTCAAAATCTACGATCTGGAGGTGTTTCATAAACTCACATACGTCGGCTTCATCGTTTCGGACACCCTCTCCTTAGGCACTGATTTCTACAGACGGATTTGAGGAGCTGCCACCACGTTCAACAGGCTGACCTTGAGATTCTGGTTGAACAGAAAGCTTACGATAAACTCCAAAAGTGCAGTCGACAGGGCGCGCAACGTCAGCG
This sequence comes from Acanthosepion lycidas, assembly GCA_963932145.1. NCBI lineage: Eukaryota > Metazoa > Mollusca > Cephalopoda > Sepiida > Sepiidae > Acanthosepion > Acanthosepion lycidas. The sequence continues at coordinate 122,275,461 of OZ010583.1, forward strand.
TGCTGCTCTATGACAGCGAGACTTGGGCCCTCTACTCCATACAGGAGAGACGTCTCGCCGCCTTTCATCATCACTGACACGCATTTTGGGCATCAATTCGCCCGCTTCAATTGAGGCATAAAAGGTAAAGATCAACGGTCACTCGAAACCCACGTATGCCACACACACAGATCTAATGACAGTTTCCTCTTGAAAGGGTGAAGCAGGTTCGAATCCTCCAGAGATCACATATTCTTCTTTAAAATTTCTTGAATATTCAGACCGGTAGACAAAAATAAATAAAATATACCGTTCAGTAAATAAACGGATACGGTTAGACACTAAATCTTCCGTTTGAAGTGATAAAATCTGTCGGATTAATAAAAAAAAAAATCCATTACTTTTTTAGAAATTGCTTTGTCTACGTTAGCATACGAATCTGAGCAGATATGATATTTTGCGAATCTATGAAGATGTGACGTCAACCCCGGGCTGTTTTCGAGCCCGCCGCCGTGCTATCCTGTGACGACCAATGTGACTTGGTATTGGTCGCGGCACCAAATGTGACGTTCTAACCCTTTGCTGATTCGGATGGGAATCTGGTTAGATTCGGTATCAGCTTTGTCGTTCCCAGCTCGCCTCCAACGTCTGGTTACCGAAGTAACTGCTTTGATTTCTAGTCTAACCTACCCACGTTGTGATTTGATCTTAGGTAGACGAAATCAATCAGTCGCCGGGCCGCAATGCAAGCCGAGTCCGAGCAAAGGTAACACCACACAAGTATATGTAAAAGAAAATAAAGTAACAACTCGAAAAGTTCAAATGTGTTAAAAAAAGAATAACAAATATTTTTATATCTGGTTGTTGAATACAAGACTGCCTCTTTTTCCCAAACCGCTAATATGGATTCATGACACTTTGTGTTTGTTAGGCGAGTCTTAACATCTTAAGTCGTTTTTTTTTTAAGAAACTGTTTTGGTTTTTTTTTCTGTATCCTCAGGCGATATTCGTAAAACTTGTTTTGGTGGTGTGAGTCTAAGTCGTTCTTCAAAAATAAATTGTTTTTGGTTAATAGTTGAAGTCGGGATGCGTGGATCTTCAGTCAGCTTCCTGCGAGGCTGGTCTCAGAGCTCAACAGCCTCAACTACAACTAACTTCTCTCTCTGACTGACCCCAACTGCAACTCTGCTACTAACTTTCTGTGACTCTGCTTATATGGACGCCAAACAAAACCGGGTGTGGGCTTGTTGTGGTTTGGGGGTCCTCGATAATTCGAAATCCACAACAAGGATTTTCTTTGTTTTCGGACAAGAAAATTTATCACTTTCCATTTTTGGAAGTCCATTAATTTTTTGCTTTAGAGGGGTTCTTAAGGGTATCGTCCTCCCATATTCTTCCTTTCTCATATTGGTATCTCACACCAATCCCCTCAGAGGTCGTCAACAGGCTTCCCTTCTCTCTCACAGTGGTATCTCACACCAATCCCCTCAGAGGCGTCAACAGGCCTCTCCTCCTTTTTCATAGTTTACCTTCGCCCATCGCTCACGCCACCATTCAGCCAATGATGTTCGGCAGCGCGGGTGTTTACAATTATCGCTCAAAGGAAAAAAAAAATCTTTTTTTTTTTTATTTCTCTTCCCGACAACAAACCCCTACGACTCGTAGTGTGGTCCTTAATCTCTATCTTAACCGAATGTCACCTGGACTTTATCAATCGAGATTTCCGCCAGCGTCAAGTGGGTGGTTAACTGGACGTATTCGCATTCTGTCGCCAATTATCTATCCTGGTATCAAACTTTCATCATGTTCAGGTCTGGACAATAAAACAGGAGTTTTTCCATAAAACCAAATGATATCCTCGAAGGATAGTTAATGGTTTATTCTTTTCCTTTCTTTTTCCCTTCCTTTCTTTTTCTCTTTGGCAGTGGTCTTCAGCTGATGTCTTTCTCGGTCAGTGCGTGACCTGATTACCATTATCTCTTAGCATCCTGTTTTGTAGGCCACTTGACCAATTTGAAATTTTCACTATTGCCATGGGCCGATGGCTATCTTTTATTCGCCGCCTCGTAACATAAATTAATTCGACAGATCCGAGATATTACGAACCTCCTATCTTCCTATTAAATTACTAACAAACGTTAAAATCTGTTTTCATCTAAATTACTAAATCTATACCACCCCTCTTCTTCCTACAAAAACCCTAAGTACATCTCTTATCTCTTTACCTTCCCCTTTTTTCTTTTTCCCGTTTTTTCTTCTTTTCCAATATCATTTTCGTTGAGTTGACCGATTAAATATGTCAATGTCTGATCCTTACCTCCTCCTTCATCAATATTAAGTATTATAAAAAGAAATATAAAAAGAAATTTTAAAACTCTCCCTTCCCTCTCTAAATCCGACCATGTCTCTCATACCATCCCTCACCACCCTCTTAATAATTAATTAAGCTTTATACTGCCCGTCAAATGTGTAAATTTTAAATTCATTGTCTGAGGATCCAGAGAAGGATAAAATTCTCTGATGAAATAAATTGTTATAATAGAGCCTTAAAGTGGCCTGTTTTTCTTTAAATTAATACACACACACACACACACACATACATATATATATATATATATGTGTGTGTGTGTGTGTGCTGAACATTTGCAACCACTATTTTCATATTTTCTCCCTTTGCAGAAACCACTGAAGACACATTTGCCTTCTTCATTACAACAGCTATCTGGCGTATCTGAAAAATTTCTGGAGCTTCGTACCTAAGCGCTGACCACTGGAGTATAATACGAAACAATCTCAACCATTATGCAACGTTTGGGCTTTATATGTTTCTTAGATAATTTCATGCTGTGGCGCAAAGAAATGTCGTTATACGAGGTTTAGAAAGCTTTTGTCAATTCTTCAGTAACGTCCTTGTTACTTCGAATAGAATAAATGTTTTTGCTGCTGCTTCTGCTTTAAACTGAGCAGAATGATCATGTTCAACAAGTTTGCGTTGTTAGATTCCCAACGGCTCTATTTTCGAATTCACACAAACACTATCACCCACTATGGATAATTAAATGTAAGAAATATATTACGCCTATCTTCCGAATGGGGAGAATGTACTCGCTTTGAAAATAAGCATTTTAAAGCTTATATATTTGCATAGGTTAGAAAAATCAATGTTTAGAATCACTCACACCCTTCTCCTGCTTCTTATTCTTCTTCATCATCATCTTTTCTTCTTCGTCGTCGACGTCGTCGTCGTCTTCTTCTGATCCTCCTCCTCGCCCTCGCCCTCTTCCTCATTCTTCTTTTTCTTCTTCTATTCTTCTTCTTCTATTCTTCTTCTTCTTCTTCTTCTTCTTCTTCCTCTTCTTCTTCTTCTTCTTCTTCTTCTTCAATTCCTCCTCCTCTTCCTTTTGCTTCTTTTTGCTCTTCTCCTCCTCTTACTATTCTCGTCATTTTTCTTCTCATATTCCCCCTTTTTTCTTCTCTTATTCTTCCTTCACCTAATTCTTTTTCTTCTATTCTTACTCCTCTTCTACCTTCTTCTTCTGCTCCTCCTCCCCTCCATCTCCTTCCCGCTTCTTCTTCTCCCTTATTTTATTCTTCTCCTATTCTTCCTTCTTCTTCTTCGTCGTCGTCGTCGTCATCGTCTTCTTCTGATCCTCCTCCTCGCCCTCTTCCTCATTCTTCTTTTTCTTCCTATACCTTCTTCTTCTTCTATTCGTCCTCTTCTTCCTCCTCCTCCTTCTGCTACCCCCTCCTCGACCTCTCTTCTTCTTATTTTTCTTCTGCTCATCATCTTTTTGATTCTTCAATTTTTACCCCTCTTCTTCCTTGTTTTTCTTCTATTATCTCATCTCCTATTACTGCACCACATTCTACTACTTCTTCATTTTCTTCTTCTACTTCTTTTTCTTCGTCTTCTTCTTCTTGTTCTTCTTCTGTGCCATTACACCCTTTAATACGTGAGTAACCATGACCCTCCGAAACGTACTTTCCTTTGTAGCTCGAAGCAATATTTCCCCACTTACTATCTCTGCAACGCTCTGTTTCGCCGTCTATTTATACAAGCCCGTTAGTAGGTTATTCGGTGTTCCCCTTTGCCCACCATACCGTTAATATCTTCTTTGAGAGTCAAATTCTCCAAGTCATCATTCCTCATTTTGCGTCCCAGAAATTTCAACGTTTCTTTCGTATTCTAAGCATGTCACTTTCCTTCTTTTGTTCTTAATATTCCATCGATAATATTCTCAACATCCTTATGTGGATCCGCCTCTCTGTAGCCTGAAGCCTTCTCTTCATCAGTGGGAAAACTGTTCAGTATTCACTCCCATGTAGGAAGATTTATATTACATATCAGTTCAGCATCTTGATGGTCTGAATATTGCGTTCAAGTATAAAATATACTGTCGACACTCAGTGTTAATCCCACGTTACTTTTATAATTACATACGCTCTATCCCTAAAATTAATAAGTTTTACCCATAAATATAGCGTAACGTAAAACTATATATATATATATATATTTATATATACACGTATATATATATATATATATATATATACACGTATATATATATATATATATATATATATATATATATATATATATATATATATATATATGCATGTATGTATATATATATATATATATATATATATATATATATATATATATATATATATAATTGTGTATTTAGGCAGCAATCCTTTATTTATGCATGTTTCATTAAAAACGACGGACGAGGTGCTACACTTAAGCTTTTATTTAGTTTTTCTTGTGTTCGAACACAACAAAAATTAAATTATAAACTTAGTCGTATTATCTTGTCTGTTGATTTGATAAAAAACACACACACACACGCACACACACATACATACCCCCACACACACACGCATATATATATATATATATATATATATATATATATATATATAGTAACGGTAACAAGTTTGTTGGTATATAATCCAAGTGGATCTTAGTAACATAAATATTAAAACTGATACACAAAAAGATGTATTTATTATTACAGTGTAAATAATTAAAAAAAACAATAAAATACCAAATAACCTCATATGGGGAATAGTCTATTTTGGCGAAGGAAAACACCGGCAGTCTGTCTCATCAACCCCGAGATCATGTCAGAAATAGAAATTTAACCTTGAAAGCTAAAAAAATTGTATAATATATATATATATATATATATATGTTAATCTAATAAAATAATATTAATTCAAGTGATTATCTTGTTAAGCGACTCTTTTTCGCGTCGATGTTTGATAAATTAAACACCTGTGCCGATGAGAGTTTCGAAAAAATCAAAAATATGGCCCTGGTGAGTGTGTTGACGAGAAACGCTTGAGTCTGTTAACTAGATTATGACTTGAACCTTTCTTGATTTATTGAATATTATAGTTACTAGTTATCTATTAGGCGATCTTTGGCAGAAGTTCTGCTGCTTAGAAAAGACACGTTAAATTCTCGTCATTTTCTCATATTTTTTCATTCTGAGTTATCATATATATATATATATATCACTTCACTAACAAGACTTAATGAGATATTAACTTACTATCAATTCTTTGAATAATAAGATCCTTATTTTCGAGTTGTTCTCAGATGAAAGACACATGCCAAGTATTTTAGACAATTTCAAATTGTCAAATTCAGGGAGCAATTTTCCCATACATAGGGAAACACTAAGACGAAATATGTGTAGACCAATGTTTTTTAAATTTGTGCTATTTTTTGACAGTTGAAAATATGTTAGCGAAGTGATTTCGCCATTAAACACATTAATATTGCTATTTAATTCTTTGTATAAATTGTTTCTTTATGATATAAAATATAAGCTGCACATTCTAATATATATATATATATATATATATATATATATATATATATATATATATATATATATATATATGGGATAACGGTGTATAAATTTATAAATGTCAAATAGAATTTTGGGGAAAAGATATATGACAAAGTTGAATGTGACCCCTTTCGACCTTTCGGACTGATTTTATTTGAAAACAAATTCCGTTAGATGAAGCACGAAACGCGTAGCAGGAAAACTTTTTCCACGTTGTCATACACACACACACAAATATATATATATATATATATATATATATATATATATATATATATATATATATATATATATATATATATATAACGATTATAAGTGTACATTCGCTGTGTCAGCGCCTTAAACAGTATCACCTGCCTTTGTGTGGTGTGATTCATTGAAGTGGAACAATCGACTGAAATCAACTGACATTCCAATGAGTTACCCATGGACCCTTTTTATTCTTAGAGATGTTTGGTTTGGTTTGGTTGATTTTGTTTAGTGGCATTGCAACACATCTATGGTTTATTTAATGACGAATTCTAAATATTTTGAACACAATTCTATGACTTCAACTCAATATATTTTGAATGCAGTTGTATGCCTTCATCTACAGATAAAATATATTGTTAGTCATTTTTTTTTATCAATTGTATTGTGATAAAATGTATCGTTGGTTATTTTACTTTACAAATGTATTGTTGGCAATTTATTTTTTATATAAAAATCTATTGCTCGTATTTTCACTATAAAAAATGGATATTTATAATTTTATAGTTAGTCTTTTGATTTTGTTTGGTGGCTCACTATTTATCCATAGCTTGGACCCTTATAGATGCTACCATCTCGGATGAGGCTGGACCTGGAAACAACAGCCGCTAAGTGGTGGTACCATACGCCTCAAATCATCCAATCTCCAGATCAAAGGTCTTGCTGCACTTAGAGAGGCTTCATATTTTATGCCTTTATGATGATGGCTAGCTATATTGGAGGACTGTTACTTATGTTGGACTTGGCACGGCTGTAACGCTTTGATGTTGGCAAGGGTCGTCATAAAAAAAAGCATTTCTCCATGCGTATTTTACCCTGTTCTCGATGGACACGTAATATAGATGTTCGCTAACGGGAGACGTAATATCTCGGCGAAAAGGCGGGCTTTATAGACAAAGTTTAACTTAATATAACAGAAGACGAAATTAGTATAAATTTCTGTCCTAATCTCAAGTTCATGTCAGACCTCTGATCGAACACACATATAGGATCCATTACGAAATATGTTGGAAAATTCATTTTAGCGCTAACATACTTTATATTTACAAGAGTCAGATTAGACCAAAAATGGAGTTACCCAATCAACATATTCCATGCATAATGGAGTTCAATATCATTGAGGCCCTCTTGTTGGAGAAGAGATATTTTCCACTCTGAGGCCACAGACACAACGGAACAAGACTATAGTACTCTAGCGGTGTTTACATGGCAAATATTCAGAGGAGTTTCATTCATTACTTCTACCAGTTCAGACATTTAAAGCTCGTACACGTGAGGCTACCTCCACAGAATCGAATCCTATTTCAAACGGATACCAAATCTAAGGAGCAAGATCAACCTAGTTTTGCCAAGAAGTGTCACTTTGTAGAACATTCTTCCCTGAAAACTACACTCTTAAATTAAAAAGACAATAGTTATCTATCTTCTTTCTCCAAATCTTCATTTTTTACCACCCTCAATTCCATGTCATATCGCACACTTTCCTTAAAATCATTTTGATAGTAACTCTCTAATTTCAGAGAATCACAATCTTGGTAATAAGCAAACATTACCATAAAAAAATATCGTGTTACGCAAGGTTCCTGTTCAGAAATTCGCCATTGATTATTTTGGTTCCTACCTAAGGTTGAACACGGGCACCAACTTTAAAAAAAGGTGCTGAATATGAAATGATTTTGTCTACGAGACTGATTGATGCACCTGTTATTTAAAGCCAGTTTATATAGAGAGTGTGATACCTACGATTTGTTTCGTCAGTCCTAAGGAAGGAACGCTTCTAACTATAGAAAAATAAATAAATATGAAATATGATATGTCTTGACCTGGCACCAAGTCTGCAGTCAATTTGACGAGCTACTTTAACGGGGGTATCCCAACTGCATGAATTTAAACGTGCTACTAGGTTGGCATCTCGGTCCCACCCTTTCTCTATCAAAACAGTTAAATGCAACCGCGTCTTCTACTCCAATAGCTTCTTCTATAGAACTTCCCGACAGTGGAACGCCCTTCCTCTTACTTGCTTCCCTGATAGCTATAACTCTAAATATTCAAATGTAATGTCAATAGATATTTTCGTATGCCTTGATCTTAATCCATGTGTTTCTCTATATCTTTTCCTCAAACACCTCTCTACTCTTACTCACACTCTCTGTAACCCTTTGCGTGCTAGTGGTACCCCCGCCTTGCTTGGGGTGAAAAAAAATACACACATGGATTTATAGAACATAAAATAACCACATTTTTATAAGGCAGAACACTGTTACTGTGGAAAAGAAAAAAGGATGATTCGCTGTCATTGCAATTATTTTGTTCTTGGAATGGCATGCACCGGTTATAAATCACGCGTATACGCATTTCATGAGTGTATTTAGTTTTAGTATGCGAAGGTTGTATTTACAAATACATCCAATTATCTAACAGTGGGGCGTTAAGTCTTGTTTCAAATTCTTCGTCCAGGAGCAATGAGTGGAATTTTACAACGCCGATGTGTTGAACATAACGTGTCGCTCGTGTTCCATCGATTTGGTGGTTACTCCTCTGCCGCTATACCACCATCCGTTTTTAGGGTCAGCTTTATAACAATTTTGAACTCTCGATCTTCCGTTTGATTGGCCAATGTTGAATCCTTAATTCTAATTTGCTTGTTTTGTTATTTCACTGAAATTAAGCCCACACGTGTTTACGTTACAGCGCCTAAATATCTAAATATGTAGTCCTGGCTACTTCCGTCCGTGCGCAGGAAAATATCTTTTAGATTTTTGGATGTGCGACACTTGCAGAAAGGCTACCAGCATCGAAAGTGGAATCGGTAACTAAGTTCAAATTCTCGGTTAGTCTCGTCTGCTGCGTTCCTAGTGTTTCTGTTATGTAAACATATATCAATAATTTTCCCAGCTATGGACGAAATAGCAGGATTGACTAGGCTATTTGACGTTGTGTTCCAATATAAGAAGAATTCAAAACCGTGCAAAGGGCAATGGGAAACCAGTCTTTTATCTTTCGCAAGATGTCATGTCAATTCACAGATGATAAATGAGAGGAATGAGTGGAGAGCCATGATCGCCTATGGCCTCAAGGGCCACAGTATTAATAAACAATCTCCCAAGAGAATTGTTGGCATATTTATCATATCAGATTGAGTGCGACCAATAATATCTCTGTTTCGTCTTCAGTCTTAGAAGATCGATAGTGCTTTTCACGATTGCAGTGGAGCATGCAGACTTCAGACGCATCTGGAGAGCGTAATACCGGATGTGAAGGAATAACCAAATAACACCAAAAACGGCCAGGCCATTCTGAACAAAAGTATTCGAAAGATACGAAATAACTTTAATAAGTACCGATTCCATATAATAATGGTAGTTTTTTTTTCTCGAAGAATTTGGGTTAGCCATTATCAAGCAGCTTCATCGGATGAGTTTATTGATTTATTGAATTTTTTCTAATCTTAGATGTGGAGATTTTGGGTCATGTGTTGGGGTCAGATCAGACAAAGTCCTATAAGCTTGTTTGTCTTCGTTTATCACTAAATATAAAAAGACAGATGAGTCTGAGATAACGAGAAATAGTCATATCATCGAATAACTGGAAAATGGAGCTATTATACATACCCTCACACACACACACATACACACGAGCACGCGTGCACACACACACACACACACATATATATATATATATATATATATATATATATATATATATATATATATATGTGTGTGTGTGTGTGTGTATTATGAAATGGACAGAGCCCGACAATTATTTTAAGACATTTTTATGTTCATACATTCTTTGTATACATACAGTGTAACACGGATATAAGAGACCCGGATATAAGAGAAACCCGAATATAAGAGAGATTTTATCTGGTCCCAAATTAGAGCCATACTTACCTAAACAAAATAGACCAAACCCGGATATAAAAGAAACCCGGATATAAGAGACTTCTTTTCCGGTTCCGACAACTCTCTTATATCCGGGTTACACTGTATAAATATTTTAAGTAAATGCACTGTTTATAATAAACAGTATTAAACACCATTTACCGGCCTGAATGTGCAGGAAATTGTCATAGAAAATATTTGCCTTCCGACAGGAATCGATCCTGTATCCTATACAGAACCGTCATATGGCCCAATCGGTTAAGGCACGTCAGGCTCTATGACGGTTCCGTATAGGATACAGGCTCGATTCCTGTCGGAGGACGAATATTTTCTATGAAAAGTTGTCGGACATTCAGGCCGGTAAATGTTTAATACTGTTTATTATAAAACAGAGCATTTACTTAAATATTTGTATCTATAAAAAGAATGTATAAACATAAAATTTCTTAAAATATATATGTATTTACCCATATATATATACATATTTACACACACACACACACACACACACACACACATATATATATATATAAAGAAATATAGTCTTAAGGTGTGCTATATTTATGGAATAAAGTGCTCAATATCAGAGATAGAGCGTGTGTAAATATAAAAGTGAACATAGAAGTCAACACTTAGAGGCGACAGTCTGTTTCATGCTATATGCAATCGTCAGGCCTTAGGATTGCATATAGCATGAAACAGACTGTCGCCTCTAAGTGTTGACTTCTATGTTCACTTATATATATATATATATATATATATATATATATATATATATATATATATATATATATATATATATTCGACGCTACCGTTGTATTCGACGTATGATGGTCAAGCAGTTCAATTACTCGGAACCGACAACCAGACAGCAGCATATGTTATTTGATTATAGTGGTAAAGGATTGTAGTGGTGAAGGGTTTTGTGCAGAAATATCCACACTTTTTAAAGGGCCGAATACAGAGACCTGGTGCACTATGTGCTACAAGGTGATCAAACGACCCTCCGCTGGTTTTGAATTCAGAGTTGTCCTTTTCCTCGACTAGTTGCCATCCAAGGCTATAGAACCTCTTCTGTGATGCTATTTGCCCACAGCTGGAGGGAGAAGAAGAGAATTCATACCTTTCTCAGGGGCCTTAGTAAGTGAATTTAATGGATACGACTGAAATTCGATTCCTCAATCGAAGCAGCTATCCACCGTTTTTCCCAATATATATATATATATATATATATATATATATATATATATATATATATATATACAGTTTATTCTGTCTATAGTCATCAATGTTAAAGAATTATTATTGCTTTTAATTTTAAAGAAATGTTATGAAATTTTTATTGTATATTCAATTTATTTTTCATACACATTCGTTTCTCTTTTCAGGTAGATGTTAAAAGTGTTTCTTATTGAGTCCTGGCTCTTAACGGAAATGATAATACCGGAAGTTCAATGTTTACCCAAATCGGACACTCGGGTCCAGTGGGATTACAGATCAAACTTTGAAAAACTAACGCTAAATCATTTTAGCATCCGTACCTGGCATAAGATGTGTATGGAAACGGAAGTGTCTTGCTCTAAAGAGTAATTTAGCCATCATCAAGATGTGTTGCGCGTAACCAATGCAACCCATGCGGAAGACATCCGATGGGTTCAAATAAAAAAATATTTTTTTTAAATTATTTTTTCCAATAATTTATTTTCGTTTTTTTCATTTTTTTAAAAAATTTGTACAGATAATTTTTAGACATCCTATATATATATATATATATATATATATATATAATTACTATAGAGATACAGTAAAATTGAAGCTTTCACTTATTTGACACGAATCAGGTTTAGTATCGATAATTTCGATTTTTTTCTTTGATGGCGTCAATTCATTGCTGAAGTATGCAAAATAAATGTTTTTATAAACTGTCTCATACATACAAAAAAAAACTTTATCTAATTTTCTTAATTATAAAAGAATTCTCTTGGCGTCCACATTTTTGCGTTTTGTTATGTCGCTAAATTTCATGAAGAAATTTAGACTATTTGGGCCACTAACTGACAGGTTACAGTAGCTACTGTAAAAGTAACACTAGTATTTTCCCAAGCAGATATATTAACAGAACAAAGCTGACACAATTATTGTTACCCTTGAAAAAATTTCCTGATAAGGACTATTTAATGATTGATATGGATTGTGTGGCCAACGCTATGTTATTGAACAAATTTATTAAATCTGTTAACTTCTTTCTGGGGAAAAATCACAAAACGAATTTTCTTTTTTGTCGAAACTTTTATGTAGATTTTTTTTTTATTTCAAAATTGAAAATAACTGAAGTATGATCAACAAGATTTATGTCAGGAGTCATATAAGTGTCACGTTTTGGAGGTTATATTAAAAATCTTTGTTGTTGTATGGCAAGAAGTTACAGTCTCGTTAATAATGGCTTTGTTTTCGTCCAAATGATCAACAGTAAGCACTAGAAGAAATACTTCCTGTAGAATTCTAGAGTGAACGCAAAGATGTTATGTTGCAACACACGCACACACACACACACACACACACACACACACATATATATATATATATATATATATATATATATATATATATATATATATTCCCAAGAATAGGATTTGTGCATACGAAATAAATTCGAATAACGAAAAAATACTATTGTTAAAAGAGTGCTCAATACAGAATAGAGCAGATATAATTTATTAGAAAATTATAATATAAATATGTAATAAAATCACTACAAAAATAGTCATTTTGTTTCAACGCTTCTGGCGTTTTATAAAGTGAGGGTATTGAATGTAGAATCTACATATAAATATATATATATAAATAAAAACAGATCACTTTAAGGTTGCAAGTAAAGTCTGATGATCCGCAGTCCTTTAAAAGGGCTGTGGTGAAATAATTTATTACATGAAACCTTAAAGTGGTCTGTTTTTATTTAAATTATTTGCTCTGGATTTACATTGAGCTCTCTGGATTTTATCCTCCTTAGGTTTACCCATACGGATTACCTAGTTTTTCATAAACTAAATTACTCCTTGTGTCCGAGTTACTCATTACTCCTTGGTCTGTCCCCCTTTTTTATCAATTCAACACCAAGGAACGCGATGATGCTACTAAGATGCAAGGGGCTACTGGGAATGAAAGAGAATCAGAAGACTTTATAAGGAATTGGAAACACAATCCCCTAAACAGGAAACACGTGATAAACCTCTACTCCTGTTCAAAGGGCGGGTGGTGGTGAGTGTGAAATGGACGACAGGCGAACCTATCTACTCCTGCTAATTATATGTACATTCGGACGCTTATTCTCTATTACCAACTGCACCTCTATGTTTATTTTACACCGTGTACAAAGCCTAAGAGCTACTCGAGGTAGAGTGTTATCGTGCCAGATTTTATGGTGACATGTGAGGAAGATTTGACCTAGATTTGAAAAGATTAAGGTTGTAGTGATCGGGAAAGCATTATCTTGGGAGACAGGTTAAAAAAAAACTGCGACTCGGGGAAAGAATCATTTCGTGTAGAACTCATATCTCACCAGTGGAAGACAAAGAGAATGAGCGTGGTGCCCTACAGTGAGTGTGGCATGGGGAGCTTAGCCGTAATGGTTAGAGCTGTTGGGATTAAGGAATTTAGTTTCTCTGAACAATTGCATGGAAATATCGATAGGGCAGTGAGAGATTTACGTCTGTCGGAATGGGGTTGTAGGGTGCGAAATTATTCGTCATCGACAAGGACGCGGAGACAATTTTTGGACTCTATCGCGAATGGAAAGTGAAGACTGGGCAGCTCCTGTCTATATATGACATCAGTACACAATCTTGCCTTCATTATGACCTGTGAGTGTTAAATGGATAATTTAACAATAATCCACAAGAATAAGTTGAACTTACTGACACAGATGATGAGGTAGGAAGGCTTGGATAAATTTCAACTTATTCTAAGTACCTTTCCTATTCCCATTTTCTTTAAAACTTTCTCATTGTTTTCATATTCTGTCCGTAATATTCTCATTATCTTTCTTTAGAACCCCATCTCCGTTGCTTCAAATATCCCCTTCTCTATTAACAAACCTCCCCAAAAGGCAAGATGTGACACAAGGCCAGTTTTTAACGTGGGACGTCCCGAACCAGTAAGTTCGTGAAAAAATTACCCGTAGACCCCGTATACACGGGGTTGGGTTTATATACCTCCTCAAACGCGACTCTACCCTTCGACATAGCCACGTCTGTGTTCCTCTCGGCCCGAAGGCAGAGAATTCAAATATCTTCTTCATCTATAAGAAATTTTCCAGCATTCTCTGTCATCACTATTTTCAAATGTTTTTTTGTGAAATTGCCACGGCATCTTAAATGGTTAGGTATTTGGCTCGAAATGGTGGTTTTGTGACCACTGTCGTTGTTCTGCATTGGAATCGATTGATGATTTTCTAAGCCTAGCTTAGATGTGACATAATGCCGAATGTATGGGGCAACCACTTAGAAGCGAATCGGTTGAGTCATTACATCCTTACATTAGTCTCTACGGCTTTATTTTTTAGATCAATATATCAATGTCATGCGCATATAGTCTGTATTGGTTACTTTTATTATCCCTATTTAAGACATTTTGCCGATACTTGAGAAGGAGAAGTAAGTGAGAAGCTTTTTTAAAAATCGGAATCACCCCCATCAAGGCAGTAATGCCACTAAAACACAAGGGGTTACAGGATATGGAAGAGTTAAGAACAGAAACATTAATAATGAACAGAAAGAGAACAAAGTAATCAGCTGAACAGTACATAGTGATGACACTGCATTTAAATTTTTGCAGATTAAAGTTGGTTGGAAAGCATGGAGCCGGAAGAGAGTTCTTCAAAGAAGAAACTGTTAGCATAGAAACTGCGGCTACTTCTAGCCAGCTCAACTGTAAATTGTTAAGATCTCGACGCTCTTCTAGTTCCGCGCTTATATTAAAAAAAAAAAAAAACTCTAGGTACTATGGCGAAGAGATCATCTGAACAATTACCATGAAAAAAATTATAGAAAAGACAGAGAGGGGCAACCTTAGAGGTGTGGGAAGTGACTGGAGCCAGATCAGGACCAATAATATTTCAGATTCTTTATTTTGTGGGGGGTATCTTATCAAGGAGCTCAGTGTAAATAGCAGGGGTACCGGACCATATGTGACAGCAAATATTCTAAGCATGGACGAATGGTAGACTTATAGATATGTAAGATAGATTCTGGAGAGAAAAATTTTTTTCGCCCGGCATAATGAACCGTCTTTCCTAGAAGCTGGCCTAGGAATGGATTCAATATGTTGAGTCTATGTACTTCATATCAGAAGAGAAGGTGAGCCCGAGAAAACGCAACGAGTCAATTTCCTGGAGAATAGCATCAACCATGCTTTGTTATGTCGTCCGCGTAGATATCAAGTTGAGCGCTGATGTCATCAGGAAGATCTTCGATAAAAATCAAAATTAGAGTAGGTCTTCTCAAACTTAGCAGTTTTAAACATGTATTGTCTAAGATGTGAAAATTCTTACTGGAAAAAAATTTGGAAGGAGAAATACCATTTTTACCAGGACATCTCACCTTATCTTATAATTACCGATTTGACATTTCACGAGCTGATGAACAGTCACCCAAACTCAACACATCATTGTTGCTTCTTTCTTTATGGGACATACGGCTGTCAACTGACGGTATTAAACCTATCGTATGTCAGAAATGCAATAGATTTACAACAACCTGCGGCGCTGTTTACTAGTTATAACATTTTCTTAACCCATAACCTTATTTCACACACACTGTTACATTTTTTAAAGTCCGTTCTAACCCTACAATGCACTCTGTTAATCACGATGTAGCTCTTTTTTTTTTAATAAATTATGCTATTATAATGATAATTTCTCTTTTGGGAAATTTAGATAGAAACAAATAATTTCTTTTTTGAGAAAGTCCGACAGAAACAAATGATTTCTCTTCTGAGAAAATCAGACAGATACAAATAATTTCTCTTTTGAGAAAGTTAGATATAAACAAATAATTTCTCTTTTGGGAAATTTAGATAGAAACAAATAATTTCTTTTTTGAGAAAGTCTGACAGAAACAAATAATTTCTCGTTTGAGAAAGTCAGACAGATACAAATAATTTCTCTTTTGAGAAAGTTACATGTAAACAAATAATTTCTCCTTTGGGAAAGTGAAACAGAAACAAATAATTTCTCTTTTGAGAAAGTCAGACAAAAACAAATAATTTCTTTTTTGGGAAAGTTAGATAGAAACAATTTATCTTTTGAGAAAGTCAGATACAAACAAATAATTTATCTTTTGAGAAAATCAGACAGAAACAAAAAAAAAATTCTCTTTTGGGAAAGTTATATAGAAACTAATAATTTCTCTTTTGGGAACGTCAGACAGAAAATACTTTCTCGATAAATACGTCTTATACGCCGTCAAATATGATACATTGTGCAATTAGTTATATCGTCATTATAAGTGAAAATTTAGTCTAAGAAAGCAGAATCTATTGATTCGGATTTTTTGTCTGTGTTCTATTCATTGCTGCAATACCTTCCAAAGTTTAGAAGACCAAATGAATGGATTGCATTCAGAAGGTTTGTAACGTTGCATTCGTTTTGTCTAGCCAGTGAGCCTGTTGCCATCGCTTCATTGTCCTGGACGCAGCAACTACAACGTATTCTCGTGAAAAGACACTCAATGGAAAGAAATGAACCCAATTCGCAGAAATCTGTTTAATTTTCTTCCGCACCCTATTGACGTCATCATTGGTTGATGCTGTCTGCTTCATGAGACGAGGATCTAAAATTAATCAGATGTTACTCGGACACAAAGGAGCTAGTATTTACCGCTATTTTGCCTGCTCGAATATTCGATTTCCATTTTGTAAAGTTATAACTTGATTTAAACTGAAACTCTCTCAGTCTCATGAAATCAGTGATAATCTATTAGTTATTATGATTTTTGTACTTTTCGTAATACTTAACACGTTCTTTCTTGTTGTTTCATGAAATATACTTTCAGGAACCACTCGGGCAGCTATGAATCGATGGTGACCAAAATGAAATCAGTTGAAAATTATAAACATAATCGATCAATATGAATATACTTAACTGAGCGCAAAACTGATTAAAGAATAATCATTAGTCAACTGAGAACCATAGCAATTAAACGGAAGACACACACACACACACACACACATATATATATATATATATATATATATATATATATATATATATATATATATATATATATATATATATTCTTGAAGTTATATACATAAAACAGTTGAAACATAACCTGAAAAAAATAAATTATGAAATCTCCACAAACATTCTTAAATGCCTATAATTGGTTACTGAAGCCATTGGTTTGTAACAACGGCTTCCCATGATTATTAGTTCTCCTTTTCACTCACGTGTGGTCATGTCTGACGTCATGAGTTGCGTTGCGATTTTCGCTTCCAGCGTCTTATATGCACGAGTTTGTCGTTGCTTGGAAATTTTCCATTAAACAGAAACAGACTATCATCACTGTTTTGTCAGTGTATTGCTTAATATTTTGTAATGTAACTGTCATCTTTGCTAATGGCTTATGTAAGCCGAAAGCTTAGATAGGATTAAAAAATATGTATCAATATTGTGATTTTCTTTCTTCGTTTAATGATAATGTTATTAAGCTTATCAGACGAAAAAGAAATTGATAAAGAATTGACGTAAAATAAATACACAACACTTGTAAATATTATTTAATGAAACATACATATATATATATATATATATATATATATATATATATATATATATATCACTTACGAATATCGATTATATATGTATATAATATTCGTAAGTGATAAAGGATAAGATTAGATATAAATTATTTTCATGTAGAGACGATTTAGAAAAACACACATTTAGATTTCTTTTATTAGCTGCCGACAAACGTTAATATCTTTATTCTCCACTTTAAAAACAGTGTAGTCTGGGGGAAAACGATAGCTTGTGCCAAGATCTCTTTCACCCACGTGACTCATTCCAATCCCTAACTCCTGCAAATCATATGGGCCTCTTCCGATTCCCAAGACGTTTTCCATTTACCCAGACTCCAAGAGAACCCCAAGGTTTATTCTATTCCCAAGATGTTTTTCAATCCCAAGATCATTTCAATGAAAAGCTTACAAATTATTTATTTTCAATTTTAATTATGATTCCATAAGCCATTTCGCTGATTGGATATTTTAGATATTTACGAAACTAAGGAAAGTTCAGCTAAAAAGCCAAAACATGGTGTAAAGAAAAGGTTTCTGGAAAGTTGTACGTGTTCTCCAAATGAGAAAATTCATTTTTACTGAAAAGGCATTGTTCTTATCTGAATTTAAAAAAAGCGGATTTTTCTCGTGGGAACGAAAACTTAAGGAAACCGTTAAAAAGTGTATTTATTTATGCACTTAACACCATTCTGCATTTAAAAAAAAATCTCACGTTGATCTTAACAATGGCCTCAAAACATGGCTGATTTATTTAAGATGGAGTGATTCACTATTTTATTTAGATATATTCTGTTTAGTTTGAGTTCTTCTACTTGAATGTTTCACATACTTTACTGTACTCTATATTTAACAATGTCCTGATGATGACATTATGCTATGTCGAAAGTACTAAGAATAAATACAATATGAGCCAACACGGTGTTCACCTCTTGTCTTTTAACCACCGAAAAAGCTTATTAGGGAATATGAAAGGATCATATCGAAAATATGTAAACAGTACCTGTTTTGATATGAACACTGGTCAAAAATGGTTGCTGAGACATTATTTTACAATAAAATTTGTATTTCTATTGAATACTACCTTATGAAAATTGAGATGGAGTAGAGTGTGGTCTCTGCATCATAGATTCAGGCAGAACACATGAGATCCTAACTACTGCCCTATATATATATATATATATATATATATATATATATATATATATATATATATGTGTGTGTGTGTGTGTGTGTGTTTAAACAGGTTTCGTTAAATAATTTAGACAGGTACTATCTACATAACGGTGAAAGAGAGGTTGCAAACGAGAAGAAAGCTTATACTTAACATCAGAAAGAGGCAGCTGAAGTTCCTGGGTCGCACAATGAGGAAGGAGGACCTAGAAAATCTGATACTCACGGGTCAAATATAGGGATAGAGAGACAAAGGAAAGCAGCGTGTGACATACTTGACGAGCTTGAGCAGGTGAATGACAGAATTTTGGTTTGGGGGAGGAAGAAAAGGGAAGGAACTTGCTGAGAGCTGAAAGGTATAGTGTGAGGTGGAGAGCCATGGTCGCCTATGTCCTGAAAGGACATGGCACATAAAAAGAAAAGACTTACATTACTGTATATATGTTAATGCCGTAGACATTTCTCCTATTGCTGTGGTGTTATTAGCCCCATGTCCAATCTGTTGGGGATTTGAACTCAATACATTAATCCTAATTTCCAATTGATAAACATTATTCTACACATAAATCCAGTCCTGATGTAGAACTGTTTTTTTTTAAATCATTCCGCATCAAGCAAAGGGAAAAAAGGCCTTAAAGCGCAAGGAGATACTAAGTGTTACAGAATATGAGGAAAAAAAGTCTATTAACGATCGAGGACAAGAAAAGAACAAGAATTGCATTTACATTTTGAAATTCAAAGTTGACTGGGAATGAAGAAGCCGGAAGAGAGTTCCACAAGTGCGATAGGAGAAACTGTTAACATGGAACTTGCGGTTACATTTAGTCATTTCAACTTTAAAATGATGAGACCTTCCTGCCAATCTAGCACTGCACTTAAATTCATAGAGTCTAGGTACTAGAGGAAAGTAATATTTATTTTGAGTAATACATCAACCAGAACTATTACTACGAAAGTTTTTTTTATAGAAAAGGCAGAGGGAAGCTACATTAGGGTGGTGGGAATCTGACTGATATGCCAGGTCAAGATCAATAACATTGCAGATGTTTCTTTGGATTTTGTCAAACATCTATGAATACAAAGCAGGAGCACCAGACCAGATGTGGCAGCAATATTCAAAGCAAGGACGAATGGTAGACTTATAAATATGTAAGATAGATTCTAGCGAGAAAAGACGTCTAGCACAACACAGGATATCAAATGTCATAGCTGTAGTCCTAGAAAATTCTTTCAATGTAATCTTTCCACTTCATGTCAGCGGAAAACGTTAGGTTGAGAAGATGTAATGAGACACTCTCTTGGAGGTTAGCATCAGCCATGATGATGAAAGTCGCAAAGAGTTCTCTTCGACAATTAAGAGAGAGCAGTTTCGTTTTGCTGGCGTTAAAATTATTATGATTTGCATAATCTGTATCTGTCTAAAATTGCAATATGAGTTCTGGTAAAAAAAAATGTAATGATAACAGCAAAAAATTGCAATATGAGCACTGGTAAAAAATAGTTGCTGAGACATTAGGTTTATAATACCCAGAAATTCATGCACAGATTTCCTCAAAGACACATGGGACAATGGATAAAGGCGTTGGTTAGATCCAGTGACAGGACCCAAAGAGTGTGAGTTCAATACCAGGTTAAGGCAGTGGAGAACTTGGAGAGGGGAATTAACAGGAAATAACTGATAACTGGCATCCATTAGACATGGCACGTGGAACTAGAATAGTCTACCCCAGTGAGAGAAATAAAGGGGTCAGTTCAACCACCTGAAGAAGGTTGGAGCGTACAACGACCGAAAAGCTGTAATAAATATGGCGACAAAGATGAGGACAATAGTCCGAATAATGTAAATAGTTTGCATAATCTGATAAAAAATGGTTTAATTCTGGAAATAATATCTAAGTTTCTGAATTTTAATGATCAAACAAAACCTCGAAATTACAACAGAATAGCTTCAGGTTTGTGCTTTATTACAATAGGTTTGCACAGAACAGGTGTTTTCAAATTGTAATAATGTAAAGAACTAGCTATAATGGTTCAATGATAATAACCTCCACAGAAAGGCGATGGCCAAAGTGTAAAAGTCATTCTTATAAATAAAAAATAAAAATCTTTCGTTTATCATTTATTTTAGTTTTACTTTCATTCTAAGAGGTTAAATTTAATTTTTTCAATAATCAAAATGCATTACTTTATTTCTAACTGAATTTAAATTGAATGGAAGGAGTTTTTGTTTTGAAATCACTAAAAATCACTGATTTTAGCACAATTTTAAGCCATCTGTCGGTACAATGAAATTCTCTCTATTAAAGATAAAATATACTTTTCTGAAATTTTATTTGAGGAATATTAGTTTACTTAAAGTTTAATTAATTTGATATGAAACAAATATTTGTTACTTTTAGTTTAAAATATTGCAGAAATGCATTTTTAACGCGTAGGTGGGTGTTTATTTAAGGTCTTAACAGCTTGACTAACATATGGATGTTTATCTAATTTTTTCTCCGCTGGACATACCTGGAAAATTGCTTGTGGAATTTAATGTTTTTATATAATATTGAACTACCCAGTAATCTTTAAAATTTTGGAAAATATTCTCCTTAATCTAATATTTTACTGAATTTTACACACTTTGATTTTAAATGTACTATAGTTACCACTTTTATTTTCTGCTAATCTCCTATCTGGACATCCGTACTTTATCGGCACGTTTATACACATAAAAAAATCATAAATTCTTTTTAAAATATTGGAGGTCGATGAATTGTAGGAAGCTTTTCCATTTAGTGTTAGTAAATATAGTTTTTATTTATGATATCATCACCTAACCAGTACAGGATTATACAGGTTTAAA
This sequence comes from Acanthosepion lycidas, assembly GCA_963932145.1. NCBI lineage: Eukaryota > Metazoa > Mollusca > Cephalopoda > Sepiida > Sepiidae > Acanthosepion > Acanthosepion lycidas. Next base: position 122,297,252 of record OZ010583.1, read on the forward strand.
ACTTTAAATTATTATAATTAAATTTTGAAAAAAATGAAAATATTCCTTGTAAAAATTCATTATTAATCAAAAAATGTTTTTCATGAGACAATATTGCCCATAATATATGCAATTCATAAAAGAAATTAAAAGCTTTTCTAATTCAATATTGTCTTAGTTTTATTGTATTTTTGTTTTATGATTCAGAACAGATTTTCGGTAACATGTTTTGTCTTTTTTTTGTTTTTTGTTTTTTACAGAAAGGTTCAGCATTTACAAAGCCCGTGGCCCACTCGTGTTAGAGGGTTACGTTTGGAGGCCATTTGTGCGTATAGGATTGGAAGATAACAGTTAATATTAACAGAAAGTTTAAAACAAAGAATTAAGTTAAATATATAAAGTAAGGTGGGGGAAAAAGAAGGAAAAATGTCAAAAAACGAACACTCAAAAAAGTGATTGCAATTAGCAACATACATTTAAAACAGGCGGATTTTATCTGGTGGGCTCAATGAACAAATGTTTGGGCTGGGGCGAATTCATGTTTTGATGGATTTGGTGGTGGAGAAAAGAAACTTTCTCAAAGTGTATTGTTGCGGAGGGTCTTCTAAAATGGACATTTTTTTTATTTAGGGGTCAGTGGTATTGAATTCACAACTCTTTGGTTCTTGACACTGGATATAACCAACGTCTTTATCCAATGGGCCACGTGTCCTAGACCCAAAGAGTTATGAGTTCAATACCAGGCCACAGCAGTGGTGAACCAAAAACTTAGAGAGCTGAGTTAAAGGGAAACAAATGAGACATCCAAGAGATGCATGGCACGTGGAACTAGAACAATCAACCCCGGTGGATGAAGTAAAGGGTTAGTTTCGAAATTCCAATCACCTTAAAGCCGGAGTATACAACGGCCGAAAACCTTATGAATATGACAATGAAGAGGAAGATATATAATGGAAGTAAATAATGGAAGTAATCATAAGAAGTAATACCTCATCTCAGGGATATGGACAAATATCAAAAAAAAAAAATGATGATTTAAATTTTCCAAGCAGTTCTCCGGATAATCAATATAAGCATTAAGTGGAACAAAAATTAATTTCTCGGAATTTCATAAAATTAATAAGTGGAGGGTAATAGATATAAAACATGTTTTTATCACGATTTTCGAAAAAGAAAACATTTCTAATATAATTTCCTTCCTTTGTGAATAAGTTTTAAAAGATTCAATAAACTCCAACAGTTATTTGCTTTTTGCAAAAATTTCCAAATCAATGAGTTTTCACCGAAAAAATAAAATCACGCTAAAATTTGGTTCCCTCGCCCGTTGGCGCAAGAAAAACAGGATTTTTAATCAAAATTTCGAAACAAAAAATATAATTTAATAATCAAAAAAATATAATTTAATAAACAAAAAATTTGAATGATAACTCAAAAAATAATTTTGTCTTTCTCTTACTAATAACATAAAGATTGTGAGGATAAAGGCTTGTTTTTATTAACATTGGGAACATTTTTTCATCATGGTATCCTCATTTTTAGCGAATCTGTGGAGGTACCTAATTAATAGTATGTTAAAAGTTATTCTGCATTAAACGCCATTATAATGTCCCAGCTTTCAATACACACACAAATACACACACACAGCCAGCGCGGGCGCGCACACACACACGCCAGCGCCGGCGCGCACACACACACGCGAGCGCGGGCGCGCACACACACACGCGAGCGCGGGCGCGCACACACACACGCTAGCGCGGGCGCGCACACACACACACACGCACACACACGCACACACATACATCGATATCCTCACGGGAGAGGAGAATTCAATATTTCTCTGGCGTATGTGCGGGAAGTATGTTCATTTCGCATAAACACCATTGGCAATATTATGAAACCACATTCCCAAATGTGCTGACCACTCGCCACATGTCTTGACTATCTTCGTTTCATATCCCGATGTTTGGCAGAAAGGTGAGTGAGTAAGCACCTGGGCAAGCCATTCTCGCATAAATAAATTACAATCTCTGAAAGTAGCAGTAAAAAGCTGTTGTCCTTATTTTCAACCTTGACAATCGCTCCTCTCTCTCTCTCTCCCCCTCTCTCTCTCTTCTCTCTCTCTCTCTCTCTCTCTCTCTCTATATATATATATATATATATATATATATATATATATATAATAATATTAATAATAATAATATAATAAAAAGGCATAAAAACTAATATTCCAGGTTCATAATTTATTCCATTGGAATCGTAAATACGATCATTCTCTATGTTTACACATTCAAGTGCCCTTTGGGAGATTGTATCTCCAATGGATTAAATAATATTTATGTTGATCACACAGCAAACTCGCTTTCACGACGCTTTACTACATTTGAATGATAACTCTAACACTTTCAGGCATTTAAAACATGTTGTCCACATACACAATTCCGGAAAATCCTTGTTGAAAACACAACTAAACTAAAACATGAAAGCAATAAACAAAAACTAAAAATTCTTGAAGCTATATACATAAAACAGTTGAAACCTAACCTGAACAAAATAAGCTACGAAATCTCCATAAACATACTTAAATGCCTATAATGGATAACAGAAGCCAATGGTTTATACCAACAGCTTCCTATACTTAATACTTCTCGTTTTCACTCTCGCGTGATCATGTGTGACGTCACGAGCTGTTACGCAATTTTCGCTTCCGCGTCTCGTATACACGAGTTAGTCTTGCTTTAAATTTTTTCATGCAACAAAAACAGACTATCATTATTCTTTCGTCCGTGTATTGGTTGATATATTGAAAAGTAATTGTCATCTTTGATAATGGCTGATGTAAACCGAAAGCTTAGATTGGATTTAAACATGTATCAATATGGTGATTTCCTTTCGTCCTTCAATGATAATGTCATTAAGCTTATCAGACAATATGAAAGGAACTTACTTAAAATAAATAGACAAAACTTGTCTACATTATTTAATGAAACATGCATCAATATATATATATGCGTGTGTGTGTGTGTGTGAGTATGTTTGTGCGTGCGAATGCGTGCGCGTTTTTAATGATTTTGGATTTGAGAAACGTAATGGACAAATGTAATTTATATATTCATGGGTACGTATGTGGGGTATATGTGTGAGTGCAACGTTTCAATATTTGAAAGACGGAAAATCGTGTCAGTATCATGTATACGAGTATGCGTTAGTGTGTGCGTGTATGTGTACGTGAGGGTGTGCCTGTGATGTTTACGCTCAGTATCTCATCTCACAAATAATAAACCCTAGCTGGTGCTGTTTGTTGAATATACCCTTGGGCAAAAAAAAAAAAAAAAAAAAAAAAAAAGAAGTGAAACATTTCTCATTTAATAACACGCGCAATTCCATATCAGAAAATTCTGAACCACGAAAAAGGCCACTTTGTTTTTTCTAAAAAAAATCATGAATGCCAAGAATTCTTGGTGGCACAAATATTGGTCTTTTCTAAGCGCCAATTGTTTATTGAACTTTTTTTTTTCATCGATCCTAAAAATATAAGGAAACTGTTTACTACTTAAGCGATAACAAAACCGTTCGTCACTTTAATGGAAGAGCGAGATATTATTAACAGCTGAGACACAAGAGGCTTGGACAGAAAACTCGTAAATGCCAAAACGGCTTCATTTTGGAAATATCGAGTTACGCCTCACTGGATTATGAAGCTTTTTTATCAAAGGGAAAAGAATCAGTGATCCGATGGATTATTGACATGATAACATAACTGAAGAGCTATGTTATTTCTTCTTGCTATCTATCTATCTATCTATCTATCTATCTATCTATCTATCTATCTATCTATTTCAGTCTGCTCATTATCTATCTATCTATCTATCTATCTATCTATCTATCTCAGTCTTCTCTATCTATCTATCTATCTATCTCAGTCTGCTCATTATCTCTCTCTCTCTCTCTCTATCTCAGTCTGCTCATTATCTCTCTCTCTCTCTATCTATCTATCTTATGCTATGAATAAGATTTCTCATCACGTAAACTGCCATAAGCATCTGTAGCTATAAACTACTGTTGCTGCTAATAATAGCAATAACGACAATAACAAAAACAACGACAATAATAATAACAATAACAACAATAATAATAACGATAATAATAATAACAATAACTACAATAATAATAATAATAATAATAATAATAATAATAATATGCTAAATAATAGTAATAGTAATATTATCAAAGAAAATATAAATTGATATGCTGGTATTTTGACAGTTCCGTGGGATTGATGAAAAAATAGAGATACTGTAATGAGTTTTCAGCTGATCATATCGCCGATTGAAGGTGAACGAATTAAACTATTGGAAAAATCCCATGGAATTTCCCTAGGACACCTAAAATTTTAGAACATTAGATTAATTGTCGTCCCCATAGGAGTAACATTAGAATCAAGGTTATTTGAATGAAACATTTAAGGAGTTGAGACGGAGTTCCGTTCATGGTTTGATATAAAAATGGCGACAGAGATTGATGGAGAGAAGTTGAGAAAAATTTCCAACGGGAATCGCCAAATATCTGTTATGAACATCCAAAAAGCACGAGATCTCAAGAATAGGTCAGATTTTATTCTTCCTCTATCTGCAGTTTCTCTTCTGAATATGACTCTCTCCAGTTTCCTATGCTAAGCAATGGGTATTCTCCATCATTTTTTTTATCTCATCCATCTGCTTTTCTCACACACTTTTCTCGTATCTTCTCATTCTCTACCCTTATCCCTGCTGATCCTTTTTCCAATTCTAGTTTGTATTAAAATATTATACAAAAATTAGTTGTCAGCACCCGCTCTTATCCGATCATCGAGATCGTCATTCTCTTTCCTTATTCTCTTTCTCTCTTTTGGTGCCAGCGGCGGAAATGTCTGAGAAGGACCAGCGTATTCACGGGAATTTGATTATGGTGAACAATTCTGTGAGACAGAGAAGCCCACACAATTTGGCCAGAAGCGCCTCCTTCACGGCTCAAAGGGGGTGAGGTCAGGCGAGATCTGGCAAACTTGGCTGCATCAGTCAGTCGGGTGCTTCTCTGTCAAGGTTCAACTTGGTTACACCAGCCCGACTGGCGCTGCCCTCCTCCACCGGCTTGGCCGTTGGGATTGTGTAGATCATTGCCTGTTCCGCTGTCAGGGTTTGGCTGTATCGTCTGGTCCCTCCACCTCGCCCTTACCGCCATGGGTGTCCCTACAGGAGTTGGAACTCCAGACGGACTCGTTCAATGGAATTCGCAAACCCCCTACCATGATATATGTATTTTAGACTGGATATCGGAGTGAACAGTTCATTATCAAATTATCATTTTGACTTATAATTACTTTAACGACAATAGGAAACAAATAAATAAATAAGAAAAGACTGAAAAATATAAAATTATCCTTAAATATATGCGAGTATTTTTATTATTGTTGCTAAAAATATTTGAATGATAAATAATAAATGGAGAAATTCAAGACTGAACCAGAATTTAAAAAAGGAAACAAATAAAAATAACTTTACGACTTAAAACGCTTTTTCTAATAATTCGAAAATACGTTTTCGTAAGAAAAAATAATACTTTTATATACTCCAAAAGAATTCACAAATATCTTTTACTGTAACCTCTCTTTTATCTTTCTCTTGATCTAAGGTTAGTGTAACGCAATTTTTACTCTTTACCCTTAGTGCTTGTCTTTCACTCTTTCGTTCATCGCCTGACCTGCAAGTATGGCTCTGCAATTTGAATTTTTGTCTCCCTACTTTTCTCATTTGGTACATATTTATATATTTTTGTTTGATCTTTTGTTTCCTCTCTACATTTAATTTTTTTCCTTATTCTTTCGTATCCTCCCTTCTCCTGTCCCTCGATTTACGAAACCGATAATCTGAATACTCTTTATCAATATATACATACATACATATATATATATATATATATATATATATATATATATATATATATATATATATATATATATATATATATATGAAGAAATATAGTCTTAAGGTGTGCTATGTTTATGGGATTGGTGTGTACAAATACTATTCTTAAATGAGTGCTTAATATAGAGCAAAGCAAATATAATTATTTATTCGAAAATAGGTCGGAGAGCGTAACTGATTTCAGTTTATAAATCCTCAGTACTGAACAGCTACTACACTCTTATCCTAGGTAGCATAACGACCGTAGATAAAAACAGAGTAATCATATTATTATTATGTCCTCTATCTATACCTCATAAGTAATAGCCTATTGCGTGAGAAAAACAGGAAAGACATATCAGAGATGCTGTTTGGTTTCATGGAAAAAAGGAAAGTAAGAAAAAGACCATAGTGTAGTGATATGTAGATTAAATAATTAACATATACGTAATACACAAGTTCTGTAATGAGTTGGAGGGAACTACTTATGAGCAGTGAGTAATATCACGAAAGATATTGGGCTTCATATCACATAGAGTAAACGATTTCATTTGTTTAACGCCAGCTTTAGTAAAATAGAGAAATTTGTAAAATTTTAATAGTTTCATTTGTACCCTCTTAGTTCTTTAAATAATATTCAGCATTCATATGTATAATGGTTAGTGTAATATTTCATTAAAGTTTTTAATCGCAAATATTAATATATATATATATATATATATATATATATATATATATATATATATATATATATATATATATATATATATATGTTATAGTCAGTGAATTCACAAGGAGCTTATTCAATCATTAATTTAAAAACTAAATTCATCAGAGAATTCAAATAGTAAAACCGTGAGATTTTCAATTATCACTTAAAACAGACACACAGTATTCACATTTATCGAATAAAACGGTCACCGTTATAACACGCGTATCATGCTACTTTGAAGACCTAATTTTGAAGCTAATTTTAAGGGGGTCGCATCATACACGTGATATAAAATTAGCCTTTTACTGCTGGCCCTGGCTACATCGTTGACCAACTTATATATACATTTATTGTAGTCAAATTAGCTTCAAAATTAGCTCTTCAAAGGTAGCATGATACGAGAGTATATACAGTGGTCAAAACAGTAGAACCAAGCAAATAAATAACTTTTTGCTTCTTAATTCATAATACACTAAACTTAATCCGGTCTTCTTCATTTTTCTGGAAAAAAGATCTTTATCATTAGATTTATTCAGTTCAGTTATGTGACATGCATGTTACACGCTTAGGCGATCACGTGTCTTTCGATACATGACTGACGAGGCAGTTTTCTTTCCCGCAGTAGGTTGCCATTTCTTTCGGTAGACCAGTAGGTTGCCATTGCTTGCGGTAGACCAGTTGTCATCCCAGGCTATACAACCCGGTCTCTCCTGCTATTTTCCCATAGCTGTGGGGAGAAGTAGAGGATGCATACCTTTCCGAAGAGTATTAGTACATAAGTGAATAGATTCGATTGGAATTAGAACTCGGCTCTCCGATTCCTCAGTCCGAGCCGCTATCCATTACGCCACCGTTTTCCGAAATACAGAGACAGTCTCCATGTTTTATTGTCTCTACTTCTGAATGAATAAATGCTATTTTCTTCATTCTACTTCCAGAAAAAAACCTCCACGGAGCAAGGTTCTCTCATATTTATTGATTTAACTGATATTTCCGTTCTCTCAAGTTCCTATTTCCGTTAAGAATCAAGAAGCGGAAATATTGAAGGAAGAAAATTAATTAACTAAATCACCAGGTTCGCGAAAATATAATTCTTCATAGTTTCTCGGCTTAGCCGAGTGCGATAGAAGGAGAGTCAAAAATACTCTGAAATTCGAATTTGTAGCTGTCAGATTTTACAAGTTTTTCAGGAACATCTCTTAGCTGAACGTACAATCTAAGTCAGCTGTTGAAGGATACAAAAGAGACATTACGTGACAGAGGAGATGTGCAGCCTGTCAGAAGCAGAGACCACGGACTCTGAAAACAGATTCTCAAGCATAGAAACCCAAAATTCCTTAATGAACAGGTTCGTAGCAAGGATTCTACACACGCACAATGCTGAATTAAAGCAGTTTGCTAATTAATTTATATTGAATCCATTGCTATGTCAGCTGCTTAGAAAGTTGGTTCATTGTATAGCGTGAGACATTCTTTCTTTCCAGAATCTATCTTACACATCTACAAGTCTACCATTCGTCTATGCTTGCAATATTGCTACCGCGTATGGTCCGGTGACCCTGCTATTTACCTTGAGTTCCTTGATAAAGATGTAGCTGTAAATTATATGCTAACAATTTCTATTCTCACACTTCTCGCTTGTGGAACACTCTTCCAGCCATCTTTAATCTGCAGAAATTTAAATGTAACGTCAATCGCTATCTACTGTCCTCCTGATTATTCTTTCCTCTTCCAGCTCATTATATAATATTACTGTTCCTAATTCTTCCACACAATGTAAACCCTTGTGTCTTAGTGGTTTTACTGCTTTGCATGGGGTAATATCGATTATAAAATTAGTGAGCGATAGAAATCGTGAAAGTGAAAGAAACAGGCAAAATTTAACACCAATTCCAGCCGTTCACGTACATCAGTAAAAAAATGGAGTTTAACACAATTTATACGTAATTTTTAAAAAAGATTAACCGATTTGGAAAATGCAAGATAAAACATGGCCCGCATCAATTAATGCGGATCTTTTCTTTCAACATTAAACGAGGGGAAGCACGTTCTCTGTAAACAGATTCCCAACACTGGGAACCACCGAACATCCTTATGATTAGGTTGGCAACCATGATTCCATATTACATGTTAATGTGGAACATTTCTTTCAGCATCAAAATGCGAAACAATCTCGCATTTTGAGTGACGGTTGGCAACACTATTTACATATCTCACAAGCTACAAATATTCCCACTTTTCTTGAAAATTTTCCTTCTCCTCAGTAATTTTCATCTTTCCTTAACATTTATTTTGATTTCAGTTATGTAGTTGACCAAACACACGTCTTTCTTCCTTGAAATTTCTGTTTGTCCAGCAACCTCCTCTCAAAAGTCTTTTTAGAATGATTTCTGTGTCTTTTTAGTTCATGTGCCCCATCCACCCTAATATTAAATCAAATGTATACCTCTTTTTTTTATGAAAGAAATCCACATTTTATTTTGTGCATGATGTTTATCTGTCTCCTCCAGTACCCGCATCACCCGAATATGTTATCAATTGTATTCCTTATCAATCACCAATTATTCAGATATTATCAGACCCACTTCAGACCACGATTATTTTGAAGTTTTTGAAATTCAATTTTTCAGTGTACTACCAGGGATGTAAAAGAGGATACATTTATAAAGCAATTGTTAAGTTTGATGAAGATTGGTTGAAAGATAAACAAAAAATAAGAAACAAACCAGTAAAAATCACCATTTTTCGCTATTTACGTGGGTTTTCACTATTTGGGTGTATTCAGTTATTAAAGTAAATGACTGTTAAACAATCAACTTATTGTTGGCTACAATTAAGTAAAGTTCTTATTATATTGCATGAAAATTCAGGGAGTTTTGAGTTTAAAATTTGTGTTGAAATCGATTTTTCGTTTTTCACTAAACGCAGTAGCGTAGAAATAAAATTGAGGTATCAATGAGCTCGTCATGATATAAGTAACCTACTTACTGAATTTGAGCGAAATCGGATGGAAAAGTTGAATCTATCGATTTTTGATGGTCTTTATCGATTATTGATTTGTTTTTAAAATATCGATTTTTTACGCTATCTCTTACATTATAAAATGTATGTGCCAAGTTTGGTCAAAATCAGTTCGATGGATCTTGAGTGAAAAGGTATCACACAGACAGACACACAGAGATCCTCTGTTTTATATATATAGATACAAGTCATATTGTTGTGGTTGTTGTCGGTACCCTCTCGCATCCGAGCATGGGGATCGTCATCCTCTCTCCCCAATACCTCATCCCCACCCCGGTGATGTTAGTGTAGATGGCTGTGAATCAAAGAGAGTTTGACGAGGCCATTCCCGTGAATTTGATTTGGGTGGTCAACTCTGCGCGACGGAGAAGCCCACACATTTGGCCAGAAGCGCTACCCTCCCGGGTCAAAGATGATTGAGACATGCTAGATCTGGCAAACATCGGGGTGTCGGGTGCTTGGTCTATCAAGGTCTGCTTTGGTTACGCCAGCCCGACTGACGCTGCTCTCTTCCGCAGGCTTCGCCGTTGAGATTGTGTAGATCTTTGCCTATTCCGCCAGTTGGTTTTTTTGGGGGTTAGTCGCGTTCAGTCTGGTC
>OZ010583.1:122312500-122327500 GCA_963932145.1 Acanthosepion lycidas
TGGAAAAAATAGAAGAAGGACTTCCTGCCGCTTTCAACAAGTGCTGAATTGGTGATGTTCGCTGGCCTGTGAAATAAAAAGAATATTTAAAGCAGCAATTTTAAATCAAATATTAAATAGAGTATCGTGGGTATAAAGCTATCTTATTGGTAACGATTGAGTAATATGCGTTACTTTGGGTTTTTTTTTGGTTCAAGAAACAGATTTAATTTGTTATATTTGCAGACAATTGTCGCATTTACAATATCTGAATTCATCATATATTTAATAAAAATATCTCCTATCTTATTTCATATTGTATTATACAACTTTATGTTATTTTATGTAATTTATATAAAGTAATATAAAATAAGATATAATTTTTATATTGCAAAAATTTACCATATTTTCTAATATTATTTTATATAATTCATATAATGTAATAAAAAAATATAATAATTTATATATTGCAAACATTTATCACAACTTCGTATATTTTCTAAATATATTACATAATATGACTACTCATATATAATTAGTATTTGAAAATGAAATAATTTATATATATTACTGGTATGAAACAATATAATTTACATTGTAAGGACTGGTAACGACTATCGAGGGTATTTACATAATATTATATCACAACAAAAACGGCAGAATGTAGCGTGAGTTTTGCTAGAGCAATACTGGTAAAAAGCCTCTGGTTTAATAACGCAAACTGCAGTCCATTTTCCCATAATGATAATAGGATATCATGTGTATACCCGATGAGAATGAAACGATTCTTCTATGTTAATGTGTATATTATAAAAGTTAAAAAAAAGGGCAACATTAGAAGAGAAAAAAAGGGCTGCCTAAAATAATGACACGAGGGGGTGCTGAAAATTCCTCAGTCCAACCCACTTACTAAATGCTGTTTTAATAAAAACTGAATATGATATATTCCAACGTCAAGGAGTTGAAAGTGCGATGATAAATGAATCCTTTACGACTAATAGACGACAGGGCGGTTTCATTGTATCGACTGATCTTACAAAATTAGTATAGAATCAATGACGGATAGGAAAGATCTTAAATGAATATATAAATAAAAAAAGCTGAGTTGAAATAAATAAAAGCCAATTTCAAAGACGATACAGTTAAAGTAGAAACGTCCATGAAAGGTTTTCTTTTTTCATCTTTCTTTTTAAATTTTATTCCGGCTTGTCTAAAAGGCGGGAAACTATCATTCGGATTTGTTCATGTATTTTTCCATCTTCCCAAATTCCGACGTTGTCTGTGGGAAAGAAGTTGTAGGGGGAGAAATAATTCATTACTTACAAGGCCGCGCATATGCCTTTGAACTCTGCCGAGGCTGCAAAGAGAGGATAGGCCAACGTTATCAAAATTATCAGAAATATCCCATTTTTTAGAGCATGACAGATGGAGTTAGGTACTTTCTAAGCCACTATAGGGAGCCGGCTTTTTCCCAGCGTCTTTAGCGATAGATCATATATATATATATATATATATATATATATATATATATATATATATATATATATGTGTATGTGTTCTATTTGAGCTCTATGGTGAGCTGGAGTCCTAATAGACGCTCAAATATAAGGAGCGTCTTTGAGAGTGCAATCATTCTTTTTGACGATTGAGAATTCAGGGCCAGTTCAAAATACCCCATACAAACAAAAGCACATGTGCAGAGTTTAGCAGACTATAAATGATAGACGACCTAAGGCTGTCCACTTTTTTTTACTGCAACGCCTCAATATTTTTTTCTCACTGACTATATCGAGATAAAGCACAGGAAGGACAGATTGTTTAGATAAGCCTTCACTCCACCTATTCAATTTATTCTCCTAATATGAGAAGGCATAGTTTGTATCGTTGAGAGACTAAGTTGCGAACATCAACTTATATATCATTTGTAATTATGACATAGTTTTCTTCATTTGAAGCCCGTAATTGGATGAGTATATTAAATTTTATTGCATTAAATGCATATTATAAAAAAAAAAAAAACTACATACTGAAATCGTTTTCAGTGATCAATCTTCATTACACAAAGACGGGGATATTTGAAATCCTGGCGCTAATCCCATCCACCAATCCTGGATGGACTTTTCTATCCTGCGTAGTTCTAGACACTGACGGGCGGGGGAAGACTTTCTTGAATCCTTGAGGGAAGGGATCAATATATATATTCTAGTATGGGGCCAATAAAAAAATACGAGATTCGTTACAAATTTTAGTATTCGTTAATGTATTTAAGTATGCAATGTTTAAAGTAAACTATAAGTATATTACCAAATGTTAAAAAAGAACTTTATCTGTTGCAGAAAACATTACTGTAGTATCTGTCTATATTTCTAAGATGAGGTATTATGTACACTGTTTACATTATTCGGACAATTGTCCTCATCTTTGTCGCCATATTTATTACAACGTTTCGGTCTTTCAGTATCTGTCTATATTTCTGAGATGAGGTATTATGTACACTATTTACATTATTCGGACTATTGTCCTCATCTTTGTCGCCATATTCATTACAACGTTTCGGCCTTTCAGTATCTGTCTATATTTCAGAGATGAGGTATTATGTACACTATTTACATTATTCGGACTATTGTCCTTTTCTTTGTCGCCATATTTATTACAACGAAATAAAATGTTCAGTTCGACATTCCAACCATTTGATGAAGGTCGGAGCGTACAACGGCTGAAATGTTGTAATATATATGGCGACAAAGATGAAGCAATAGTCCAAATAATGCAAATAATGAAGATTACTGTATGTAAAAAGCAAGAGAAATCAATAGAGAAATTAAGACAAATTTTTTGTTATGTACTATGTCAAATGTTATATTTCCTAGAGCGTGCTTTACCATTACAGTTATTTTCTCATACTTTTTTAATTTAGAACTGGATAATAAAAAGAGTATATTGAGGCATATTTAGATATGAGAGATTAGCCGGTGTCGATGGAAGTCGACGGTACTTTGTAACGATAAATGACATTACTACTACTACTACTACTACCACCACCACTACTACTACTAATATTATTACTACTAATAATAATATTACTTATATTACTAATCTTACTTATATTACTAATTAGTACTTATAATAAAAAATATCGTTTGATTAAATATTATTATCATGAAGTCGGAGTAGGTTGATGCGGACGTATAAAGTAAAAACATTTCCTGTGGTAATGATAGTTGGGATCAAATTAGGCCAGAGTCTGAATTAAATTTCGCATAGTCAATTATGCATAACGTGCATCATATATATATATATATATATATATATATATATATGAACAGGTTTGATTAAGCAGAATCGACAATGTTTGGTTGCTTACTTTCTTTTTATTGTATTTTTTTCAATTTTTGAATAACCTGTGTATCGAATCAAAATTGTGGATAAACTCTAAGGAGTCCATGGTTGAGCTGGTGTATTGTTAAAACATATATTTTCAACATTCAATATGGTCCCCTTGTTGTGGGCAAGATTCTGTTGTCTACATCGAAGTTTTCTTTGTGAAACTGAAGTAATAAGGATATATATACAGTAAGGATATATATATAACTCACTCATGTTATCTCTCTCCCCCCTCACAGCCCCACTTCGTTAATTTACATATGCTTAATACGGCCCGTCAACAATGTGTAAATTTCTTTTCATTTTTCGTTTCAACCTTTGAAAGTAAAGTCTGATGATCCGCAGTCCTTTAAAAGGGCTGTGGTGGAATAATTTATTACATGGAACCTTAAAGTGGTCTGTTTTTATTTAAAATATTTGCTCTGGATTTACATTGAGCTCTCCGGATTTTATCCTCCTTGCGAGTACCCATACGGGTTTTTCATAAACTAAACACACACACACACACACACACACACATATATATATATATATATATATATATATATATATATATATATATATATAACCCTTCCTGCTTCCCATTAGTATGTCTGATGCTCAACACCACCGGAGAACCGCTTTGCGACTGCTTGTTCTCACGCTGTCCACTGATCTGAGATGGAACAAACACATTGCATCAATAGCTTCATCTTCAGCAAGGAAAGTTGGTTCTTTGTCGCGACAGATAGTTTTTTTCTCGTCCGATTCCATCCTTCAAATCTATAAATCAACCATTCCCCCCTTGCATGGAATATTGCTGTATGATCTGGACCCCCTGCTGTTCGTCTTAGGGTCCCCGACAAAATCCAGAGAAAAATATCTAATGTAGTTGGCATTGATCTGGCATATTGTTTACAGTCGCTCTTTCACAGACGCGTCGTCGCTTTTCTCTGTCTTTTCTACAAATAATTTCACGGTAACTGCTCCGACGAGCTACTTTCGCTAGTTCCTAGACTGCATCAATTTAAACGTGCGACTAGATTGGCATCAGTTCCACCTTTTCATTGTCGAATCGGTTAAGTGTAGTCGTCTCTTCTACTTTGCACTTCCCGTCTGTGGAACTCCCTTCCTCTTACTTGCTTCCCTGATAGATATAATCAACTATTCAAATGCAATGTCAAGTGATATCTCCAGATGCCTTGATCTATTCCTCTCCCTTCTTTCTCTTCATCCTTTCCTCTATCTCGCCTCTTTGCGCTTGCAAAAGTCATTTCGACGATGCATACAATAAGCAAATACTTGACACCCGTCAGTTTGATATATTTTGGGGAAACTTTCCTTTTTCATATTCGCTGTAGGATAAATCCACTAAAAAGCTGAATCAGTTTTAGGCTTTTAATTATGGAATAAGATTTGATGTCCTCCGGTGTTCTTTTTTGTTAATTACAGTTGGTAATTGTGGCGTTCTCCATATAATTGTTTTACCTGGCTTAGTATATATATATAATTAATTTGTTCTTATACCATTGTTTTCTTCGGTCTGCTGTTAAGAATGAATCATTTTCTTCCTACAGGTTGCGCCAATGCTAGCATCTCCATGTCTGTTTAGCAGCCATTCTTTGATTTGTTTCCTTAAGTGTTTATATAATTGTTTATATAATGTATTGCTGGTATTTTTACTATAAAATCTATCTTTATATTTTCATAGTGTCGTGAAACCAGTAGGGGCGTTTAATATTTGCCTCATAGCAAGAACCCTAACAGGTGCTACCACAACAGGTCTTGGTGGACCTGCGAACAACAACAATTAAGTGGTGGTTTGAGGATCCTCAAAAACTTCCGATCAGATGGTATTGCTGTCAGATGTTGTTTATTGTCTTAACCAGGATATCTCATTGGATGGGGGGATCCATCTGCGCAGATGCAGTCGGCGCATTTCGAATCCGCAGCTGACAGGGACCGTCGCCTTATTTTCTTAAGCGGACACACACACACACACACACACACACACACACATATATATATATATATATATATATATATATATATATATATTGTTATTATAATTTACTTGTTAACATGAGGTCCTTGAAAATCTATAATCTTTTATCCATTGATCTTATTACCGTTACTACTTTTTTAAACTTTGCTTCCATTAGTTTTTTTTTTCTCAGGGGTCTTTGCTTAAATAATGTTTTATGCTCTCGGATGCATTCATAAGTGTCCACATGTTTTCTGGAGACAACTGGGGTCATTCCACTAATTTACTCTCTCTCTCTGAGAAATTTAGTCAAATGGAAAAGAGATTTGTCTAGCATAAATAGACTCGCGCAAAACAAACCTTCATGCAAGGTTGAGTTTTAATGTCTATAACAGAACCTTCGAAAAACGACTTTTTTTATCGTGAAATCATTTCAACTTTGATAAAATTTAAAAATGTTACTATCTACAACACAATTAATAACCTTATTCCATTGTTCCTATTATTGATTGTAGTTCTCCGTTCATCACTAAAATACTCATGAGTTTTCATGTACTACTTCACTGAAGTTACTCATTTCTCTTCTTAAGGATTATTTAAGAGAAGATTTTTAATTAATTTATACCCCATAGCTATTATTCTTAATATTTTGTATATTTTATCTGTTTGCCCAAGGAGAATTGGTTTCTTCATATATTTTCGTTTTGGTTAGTCAATTTTTATTGATAATTACATTTTTACTGCTTGTTAAGTTATTTTTTGCAACATATGTAAAGCTACATTTTTGTACCCATCTTGCCAATCTTTCTATTACTTTCTTTCACAACATTTTGGCAAATTTCCCTTCACTCGATACATTTAAAACATCTTGATTCTCTCTTGAGATTTTATCTTTCTTACGACTTACGAAAATTATTATTTATCTGAAATAAAAATGAATAAATATCAATAAATATACTCTGTCGGATTATTTGAGATAAGCAAAGTTTATTACTATCTACTTTATGATTAAGACAGTCTCATCTTGACTGTTATAACCTGTGGCCATATTCAGGTGCCTGTCGTCTACTTGGTACTCTTGTCGGAAGTTTCAATGGATGCCGGTATTCACTCCACAGCAGTAAATTATTCTCATCTCACTTTCCACGCTGAGGAGATATTTGGTATCAGTTAATTCATATCAGACTTATTCATCTCCGCATCGCTTCTCCGTTTCTTCTAAGAAAATGAAAGTGACTTCAGAACACACACTCTAGGGATTTTAAAACGTAAATGCCAGAAACCAGGAATATTTTAACCAATGCTCTATCTTACGATTTGCATGTGTTCCTGTTATTTTAGACGAAGCTTCCGAACTATAGCAAAACTTTCCAATAACGACGCCACCATCAATTTCTTCATTTTTCCAAAATTCCTTTCAAGATATTTATCTATTGGAACTTTGTTTTTATTAATTTACATTGATTAGATTCGCCTCCTTATCTACCGTGGTCGATAGATTTTAATTTAAAAATATTTTTGGATTTAGTATAATGTTAACTTTTTGTTCTCAAAGATATCTCTTTATTTATACTTATACAATTCTCTGGCATTATTGAAATGCAATCGCTTCCATTTATTATTTTCAACTAATCACATCTATTTTTTAGAACGGTTCGTTTTGATCTAATTTATAACATTCATTTAGTATATAACTGACAGTTTTGATCTGTTTCCTTCAAAAACGACGTTTATTTATTTTGTCATTTGATTGTATTTGCCTATTACACATGTTCTGGGCGGTTATTACTTGAGATTAATGAGAAGGACACCTCAAAGGTAAAGTAAAAAGAGAAAAGCTCCTAGTAACCTAGTTGATTAGTCAAAATAATTCGATAGGAGAACACCTCTCTCAAAGGGAAAATGGATTTATAAAGGAGTAAGTATTAGTGATAGATAAGAAAGAAAAAGAATGAAAGAAAGAAAGAGGAAGAAAAGAAGAAAGGTGCCAACTCGAACCGAATAGAAGGAAAGAAAGACATACAGAAAGAAAGAAAGAAAGAAAAAGATTTAAAGAAATATGACGAAAAAAGAAAAGTACCATCAGAAATCGAATAGAAAGAAAGAAAGAAAGAAAGAAAGAAAAAGATTTAAAGAAATATGACGAAAAAAGAAAAGTACCAACAGAAATCGAATAGAAAGAAAGAAAGAAAGAAAGAAAGAAAGAAAGAAAGAGGGAAATAAAGAAAGAGATAACGAAAAAAAGAAAGGTACCAACTGGAATCAAATAGAAGAAAAAGAAAGAAAGAGAGAAAGAAAGAAAGAAAGAAAGAGGACGAGAAGAAGAAAGGTACCAATTTGAACAGAAGAGAAAGAAAGAAATGTAGAAAGGAAGAAACAAAGAAGAAAAAGAAAGAAAGAAAAATAAATGAAGAAAGATGACGACAGAAATAAAGGTAGCAACTTGAATCGAATAGAAAGAAAGAAAGAAAGAAAGAAAGAACGTTGGCGAGTGCCATGATCCTTAACGACATTAAGGTACAAAATAAAGATTACAAGTGATTTTCATTCATGTTTCATGTGTCTTTGAAGCAAAAAGGTATTGCGTCAAGGTCACTATCGGATTGTTAACCATTGACTGTAAGCTATAGAATGTAGGGTCTGTATCATCCCTGATCATACCAGTATAGACTTTGCCCTCAGTATCCCATCAGACCATCAAGTAAGTCAGGTACAAGATTTACTTGAGGAGGCCTCCCAGCCGCTGAGTGCAGATTCACGTGACTAAACCGGCTGCAGTCGGATTGCAAGCGTAAGAAAGTACCCGTATTATCCTCAATAGTATCACTCAGTCCAAACGAGGGGATGAGTCTCTCAGTTATCACGGATGAAAATATAAGCTCGACGTTTCGGGCGGAAAGCTTCGGGACATGACAAACTGGAGTGAAATGAAATATAACTTTAAATATGAGTAGTTAAACCTTGTATTATAATTTGCAATGGCACATAGATGCACATTGTCTCCAGGCCTAGAATAAGTGATTTGTCTGAGTTTCAAATAACATAAACATTTCTTTCTCATCGGCAATCCCCCAGTAGGGGTCCCAACACTGCATCAACCGATTCAGTCAATGATAGACAATTTTCTCCTAGTTTATATTAATTAGATTTAATTTAGTGGGTGTACAAAGTAGACATGTTATCTTTGAGAAGGATATAAAGAAAGCGAATGTCAACAGGTCAGCCAACTGCCTATACTTTCTTCCTTCCCTGGTTTGTCCTCCTGCACCGGGGAGAAAAGGGGTTCCAACTCTTGACTTCTATAATATCTCAACTGAACTGTTGGTTTTGGCACGTATATCTTTGCGGTATCAATCCAAAACTTAATGACAATCCATCACTGAGGTGATTCTACATCAAGGAGGTCAAACCACACCAACTCGATTAAGGAGGCCAAAGTTCTGACCAGTATTGTAGGGCCTGGATATACATAAACTATAATTATCTTTCCTTATCAGAGGCTGTCCTTGAAGGGAAAGTGATAGCAAGTCATTTGAATTATCCACGACTCTTTCAATATTTTTTATTATTTCAACACTGAACCGAATCCTTTCTATCTAATTGCTAGTCTCACAACATATTCTCTGAAAATGTTCCAAGTACTCTAGTGAATATAGGCACAACCTTCACGATTATAGTTCACGCGTGTATATATATATATATATATATATATATATATATATATATATATATATATATATATGTAACGTAGGTTCACATGCGCATACATGTGGGCCAAGGATAACAATTTCTCTGTTTTAACGAAGCACATCCAGGCTGGCGTCGGTATTTCCCTAACCCTCCATCTTTAGTGCAATGTGGGAGGTGCTGATGCAGAGTTTGAATCTCCGGCACCAGGCATCAAAACTTTTCCATAAACTACCTAAAGACAAAATAGGGCAAAGAGATGAAGAACACATACAACACTTGAATCAAAATTCTGCCATTCAATTGCGTTTCAATTTTGTTTAGAGAAATCTAGGAGATCTTGGTTAGGCAGCTGCTCTTGTGGCATCTCAAAATGTAACTCTTTTTTTTTTAATTTCTTTAGTGATGCCATTTTACAAATAAAAGGAAATCTTCTTCTGTTCGTCTGTATGAATTACTAACTTATGTTTGGATTTCAACCAAATTTGGCATGCACAGGGACTGAAAGAAATAGAGAAAGAAAGAAAGAAATTAAGAGAAAATGCTGAATAAAAGAGGAATTAAAGAACAATGAGAAAATCAGAATTGATAAAGAAAGAAAGGGAACGAAGAAGAAGAAGAAGAAGAAGAAGAAGAAGAAGAAGGAGATGATGAAATGGTAAATAATAATAAAAAAGTGACAAAAAGAAGCCAAATAATAATAATGAGAAGCTAAATAATAATCATAATAATAATAAAAAGAAGAAGAAAAAAAGCTAAATAATAATAATAATAATGAGAAGAATAAGAATAAGAAGCCAAACAATTATAAGAATAAGCCAAATAATAAGCTAAATAATAATAAGAAGAAAAAGAAGACAACGAAGAAGAAGAAGAAGAAGAAGAAGAAGAAGAACGTAAAAGATAATAATAAAGTGCAGAAGAACAAAAAGAAGGAAAAGATAATGTTTAAGAAGACCATCTAGAAAAATGATTGAGATTAACATCTGGCCACAGAAGTTGAATTCAAAGATACAACAACAAACCTACTTTCAGGAAAAGAAAGATAGACAAACGGGAAGAAGAAGAAGAAGAAGAAGAAGAAGAAGAAGAAGAAGAAGAAATGCAAAACGAAACAGAAAAAAAGGCAGGTAATCTTAAAGAAGCCCATCTAAAGAAAGCGAAAATAAAGAACATTTATTCATATACGATGAATTAGAAAGAAGTAAAAACGTTCCGTTAGACCAGCAAACAAGACTAGCGAGAGTAGCAAATGTTACGCAGTGAAAAGTGACTGTTGATGCTAGCCGATGTAGGTACACTCAACTTTTATCTCCCCCTACCGCAGGCGATTGGGGGCGGGGGAGGGTCAAACGCAAAGGAATCTGCAAGTGACATGAACGAACGATTACTTATTCTCTTCGTATCTTTGCTTGAACGTCGGATGTGCGCCAGTCCGCGCGCGGAACGTCTGATTTTCTTCTGGTGGTGCTGTTCACCAAGAAGACGTCCACAGGGATTTTTCGTAGAAAGCCGAAAAATGGTGGAGCCAGAGCGACAGCGTTAGGGCGTGGGGTGTAATCAGAAACCTTATATGCGTGCGGAAAACTAAAATTGGTGCCGTTTGTCGGTGGTGGTCCTGTTGGTGGATCAAGAGCATTTTCAGTTTTGGGGATGAGGTGGCAGCGGTGGAGGTCAGGTCTTGACACGTGGTTGCTCGCTGACGAGTTTCTTATTTAAATCTTGATACATAGCACGAGAAAACACTTGTTCGGAATTGCGTTTATACGAGACAGCGATTTGACGGTAGAAAGAGTGAAAGAGAAAGACAAAGAATGTGATAAAAAAAAAGGAAAGTGACGAGAGAAATAAAAAGGAGAGAAAAGAAAATTATTTATACTTTTATGTTTACATACGCTCTATCTCTGATATTGAGCACATTATCCCATAAAAACATATTTCTTCATATATATATATATATATATATATATATATATATATATATATATATATAATCAAAAAATTAATAGAAATACATATATATATAATCATATAAATATATATATATATACATAATCATATATATATATATATATATTTATAATCATATACATATATGTATACATATATAATCCTATAATATATATATATATATATATGATCTAATATATATAATATAATCATATAATATATATATATATATATATATATAATCATATAATATATATATATATTATATATAAGATCATATAATATATATATAATCATATAATATATATATATATATATATAATCATATCAATATATATATATTTATAATCATATAAATATATGTATATATAATCATATAATATATATATAAATCTAATATATAATCTAATATATATAATATATATAATCATATAATATATATGTATATAATCATATAATATATATTATATATAAGATCATATAATATATATATAATGATATAATATATATATATAAACATATATATATATAATGTAATCATATAATATATAATCTATTACGTTGGTGCAAAAATAATGACGTAATAATGTCGTTTTTTGACGTTACAAAATACGTCAAAAAACGGCATTATTACGTCATTATTTTTGCACCAACCTAATAATATATAATATATATTAGATTATATATATATAATATATATAATCTAATATATATATATATATATATATATATATAATCAAATATGTATATGATTACATATATATTATATATAATATATATATAATATATATGTAATCATATATATATATATAATCAATTTTTCATATTTTACTCGATTTGTTTTTCTTATGGCTTTTCGCATTACGAAGAAGAAACAGAGCTAAAGCTTTAAATTTAATTATATAATCAAATTTGAAGTTTTAGCATCGGCTTTTGAAACATGGTTATTACTGTGTAGCGAAGAAACTATGGTTATTACTGTGTAGCGAAGAAACTATATTTTTAAATCAGTTAATTTATAATATTTATGCTCTGTAAACCTACACTGATCACTGTTTTGTGAAAAATAAAAATAAAAAATATAAATATACCGGATTATTTATCTTACTGTTCTTTCTTTTTATTATAATATAACAATAAATACAATATTTCCACACATGACAGTACTTGACGTAATTTTCCGTTGAAAATATGAATATAATAGCGTCTTCTAAATTCTTCCAGTTGTTAAGGACATTTCGTTATGTGACGTCCCCCCCCCGGTGTCGATGCGCCAAATGTGACGTCTGCCTGGTTGCGTCCGTCGTGCTATCCTGTCCTGTAACGACCAACTGGCTTGGTATTGGTCGCGGCCCTAAATGTGACGTTCTAACCTTTTGGTGATTCGGACGGGAATCTGGTTAGATTCGGTATCAGCCTTGTCGTTCCCAGCTCGCCTCCACCGTCTGGTTACCGAAGTAACTGTTTTGATTTCCAGTCTAACCTACCCACGTTGTGAATTGATCTTAGGCAGACGAAATCAATCAGTCGCTGGGCCGTAATGCAAGTCGAGTTCGAACAAGGGTGATATCGCACAAGTATATGTAAAAGAAAAGAAAATAATAACTCGAAAAGTTCAAATGTGTTAAAAAAAAAGGATAACAACATTTTATATCTGGTTTCTGAATACAAGACTGCGTCTTTCTCCCAAACCCGCTATATGGATTCGTGACACTTGTGTTTGTGTTTGTTAGGGGAGTCTTAACATCTTAAATTGTTTGTTCTTTAAGAAACTGGTTCTTGGTGTATCTTCAGGTGATATTCGTAAAACTTGTTTTGGTGGTGTGAGTCATTCTTCAAAAATAAATTGTTCTTGGCTAGAAGTTGAGTTCGGAGATTGCGTGAATCTTAGTCAGCTTCTTCGAGGCGGGTGTAACTGCTTGCCTGTCTGCTTCCAACTGCTTTTCACTCGCTGCGACTCTGCTTATATGGACGCCGACCAAAACCGGGGTGGGCTTGTCGGGGTTTGAGGTTCCTTGATAATTCTCAACCCACAATCCACTTCTTTGTTTTTGGTCAGGAAAATTTTATTATTTTCCATTTTTGGAAGTCTTTTGTCTTCCCACCTCCTTCTGTTCTCATATTGGTATCTCACCCATACGCTCAGAGGGTGTCAACGGGTTTCCCTCTCTCTCACAGTGGCATCTCACACCTATCCCCTCAATGGGTGCCAACAGGCCTCCCCACCTACTTCACAAGATTACCTCCGCCTAACGCTCACGTCACCATTCAGGCAATGGGCGCTCAGCGGCGTGGGTGTGGCCAGACTAACCTCGGTTTCAAAAATCCTGCTCAAAGAAAAAAAAAATTATCTTCCCTTTTTTGTTTCTTTTTCCTTTCCTTTTATTTCTTCTCTTCGAAGAGACCTCACACCCTAGACTCTTTATCTTAACCGAATCACCTGGAATTCGTCAATCAGCTTTTCTCCAGCATCAAGTGGGTGGCCATTTGGACGTATTTGCATTCTTGGTGCCAATTACTGATCCGATAAAATAGTTTCGCTATCCTAGCCAGTTCCGACACAAAACAGATGCCTTTTCCAAACGACCTTTCCGTAGATAACCAACGGCTCAGTCTTTTGTTTTTGTAATTCTGCGGTTGATCCAACGGACATTTTCTGCGACCTAATTAATTTTTATCTATTTAGAATTCTGCCCTGTAGATCATTTGACCAGCCTGGAATTTTCACCCGCCCCGTAACATAAATCAGATTAAATCCAGTATCTTCCTTTCTCGACAATGGAAGTAAAAAAATTTACCACTTTTCTTTGTCAGAAAAATAACACCGCTTAGTGTCCTTTTCGTGATGGCTTCTTATCACCTAAATTTAATTCTCGCCTTTCTTTTTTTTTCTTCTTTCTTTTTTTTTAGCAAGCCAAATAGTGTCACAGTTATTATTAGTTATTTTGAATAAATTAATTGGACGAAACGAGTCGGCTAATCCTATTGTCCTATTGTCTTTTAACTCTGAAAAAATGTTCATATATATATATATATATATATATATATATATATATATATATATATATATTCATACAAATATAGTTTTAAGATATGCTATATTTATTTACGTGTGAATGTTCCAAATATCAGAGGCGGAGCGTATAAAAATATGAAATTTGTCACATAGATGAACACTAAGCGGCGATGCTTTTTTGTTTCATGATTCAACGAAATCTTCAGTTCATCTGTGTTTTGTTTTGGCTCGCCTATTTATATATGCTGGTCAGTGATGCTTTAAGTGTAGGAAGGTCTATTATATAACTTGACTATATATATAATAATAGATATTGCTCGCCCGTTTCAACAGAGTAAAAGCATCCACTATTTGGAACAGTGACTGAACTCACAATCACTGTTATATTTGTTAACATAGTGATATTCAGTGATGTTATAACAGACTAGTACTGAATAAAAATATGTTATCCCTTGACATGGGCAATGTAACAAGAACAGTCCGCCTCGTCGATTAAATAAAGGGTTCAGTTCAGAATTTCGTGTAGCCTACAGTGATCGGTATACACCTAGGAAAGGTCGGAAAGGAGAACTGTCGAAACGTTGTACTAACAACATCAAATAGGAGGACAATAGTCCGAATATAAATAGTGTACGTAATGATAAGTCCTCATCGCAGAAGTTCATACAGAAAATAATAAACGTAATCTATTAGTGACTATTCGTAATTTCCTTTCAGAGCATTCCTCTTATGTATATATATATATATATATATATATATATATATATATATATATATGAAAATAAAAATGTAACTCAGTTTTACCCCATTTTTATAGCCATTTCCTTCCTCGGGATAAATTCCCTGAAGATTGTACTGAGAAAATTGGGCAAAATAGCGATAAAAATAAAGTACAATTGAGTTTCATTTTTATGTAATTCATTTCTATGCTCTATAATAAATATATTGAGCTCCCTCTTGTAAATCAGTTTTACTATTTTATATTAATAGGAATCACTTAGATTACTTACCCACGGATTTT
>OZ010583.1:122330000-122352500 GCA_963932145.1 Acanthosepion lycidas
AAGATGAGGACAATATTCCAAATAATGTAAACAAGATATGAACAGACTTAGATAAATAGATAGACATGAAGATAGATAGAGATATAGATATTAACAGGCAGTGATAGATAAATATATACGAAGATACGGTGACAGAAAGACAGAAAAAAAGACTGATAGATAGATATAGTCATCTTTAAATGAACTTTTAATACAATTTCATTTGTTTTTAGACTATTTTATTTTTAATGGGTACATGTGTTTGAGCTGACATTCCTGAATCTTCTTTTCTTTAACACTTGAATTAATATTAATAGGATCTCTCGATCTAAGCCGGTTGATATTAATTTAACTGTTTAAGAAAATAAAAACAGGTGGTCAACTCAAACACGTGTACTCGCTAAAAACAACCTAGATCGATAGCTTTAACACTTATTAGTAGACACACTGACGTGCCAAATGTCAGGTGGAAGGTGTATATAAATATATTTTTTGGTGGCGAAACAGCAGTTGTACTCTGATATTTACTGAATTATTTGGACGTTCAAAAGGTGTATGATAATGTATGCCAGACGCAATAATGAAATAGTGGGGATATTGTGGCCCTACTCTGTTCCTTATCTTCATTCATGATCTTCCTCATATCATAGGTTCCCATGTAGGCATCTGTGCGAACGACACTACTATTTACTCCTGCCTCAAAAACAAATCAAGTGTCGCCGACAAAACTAACCTGGCCGTTTGTCTCGAAAAGAACCTCCAATCGGTTGTTGACTGAGGCAGGTATTGCTGGTTAACTTTAATGCCTCAAAAACAAAACTGCTCTCTATTACTCACAAGAGAGAACCATCTCTGCCTCCCATGAGAATGTATGATACTCAACTCCACGAGAGATACCTCTTTGCGACTGCTTGGTCTCACGCTGTCTGCTGACCTGAGATGGAATAATTACATTGAATTAACAGTTTCATCTACAGCAAGGAAAGTTGGCTCCCTGTGCCGCGCCACGAAATTTTTCTCGCCGGAGTCAATCCTTCAAATCTACAAATCAACCATTCGCCCTTGCATGGAGTATTGCTGCCATATATGGTCTGGAGCCCCTTCTAATTTTCTCATTTTCTCAATGTCCTTAATAAAATCCAACGACAGATATGCAATGTAATTGGCCCTGATCTGGCATCTTGTTTGCAGCTGCTCTCTCACAGACGTGCCATTGCCTCCCTCTGTCTTTTATACAAATACTTCCACGGCAACTGCTCCGATGAGCTGCTTTCGCTGGTTCCCAGACTTCATGAATTTAAGCGCTCAACTAGGCTGGCATCTCACTCTCACCCTTTCACTGTCGAAACTGTTAAATGTAGCCGTCTCTTCTACTCCAATAGCTTCATGTCTCGCACTTCTCGCCTGTGGAACTCCCTCCCCTCTTCCTGTTTCTCTGATAGCTATAATCTCCAACTATTCAAATATAACATCAATCGACATCTCCAGATGACCTGATCTATCCCCTAACCTTCTCTTCATCCTTTCTTCTATCACTCCTATTTGCTCTCGCTCCTACTCTGTGTAACCCCTTGCGTGCTAGTGGCTTCCCGCACTTGACGGATCGGCTAAAAAGGTAACGAAAGAACGGGATATTTATAGCCTTTAAACATAAAATCATAACCACGTGACCAACAAAAAAGTGGTGGGGGGGGAAATCAAACAACGTGGGGTGATTATCCCTGACGATCCTCTTAGATAGGTTTGTGTAGTTCTCTAGGTTTAACTATATATATATATATATATATATATATATATATATATATATATATATATATATACATACACACACACGCACACACACACACACACACACACATATATATGTATATATATATATATATATATATATATATATATATATATTTAAGCATTACGCCCCGAGCAAGGCGTGAAGCCACTAGGACGCAGGGGGTTGCAGAAGATTTGGAGCGACGGCAGATAGGAGTGATAGAAGAAAGGATGAGGAGAGGGATAGTGGATAGATCAAGGTAACTGGAGATGTCGATTGGCATTACATTTGAATAGTTGGAGATTATAGCTCTCAGGGAAACAGTAATTGGGAAGGGTATTCCACAGCCGAGAGGTGCGAGGTATGAAGCTATTGGAGTAGACGAGACAGCTACATTTAGTAGTTTCTACAGTGTAAGGGCGAGAGCGGGATGCCAGCCTCGTAGGGCGCTTGAATTCATTGAATCTGGGAACCAGTGAAAGCTGCTCATTGGAGCAATTACCATGAAAGTATTTGTAGAAGAGACAGAGAGAGGCGACGGCGCGTCTGTGAGAGAGTGACTGTAGACGAGATGCCAGATCAGGGCCAATTATATTACATATCCGTCTCTGGATCTTGTCAAGAACTCCGAGGTAAACAGAAGGTGCCCCAGACCAAATATGGCAGCAATACTCTATGTAAGGGCGAATGGTTGATTTGTATATTTGAAGTATCGATTCCGGGGAGAAAAATTTCCTGGCGCGCACAGAGAGCCAACTTTCCTCGCGGTGGACGATGTATTTGACTCAATGTATTTGTTCCATCTCAGGTCAGCAGTCAACGTTAGACCGAGCAGACGCACAGAATTGCTCTCAAGAAGTTGACTATTAGACATTCTAATGGGGGGGGGACTGGGAAGGATCTCTATGGTGATTAATAGAGATATATAAAGAAAGAACAGTAAGATATATAATCCAGTGTTCTTATTGATATTTTTTTATTTTTATTTTTACAAAACAGTGCTCAATGTAAATTTACAGAGCATGAATATTGTAAGTTAACTGATTGAAAATATGTTTTTCGCTACGTAGTAATAACCATGTTTCAAAAATGGAAGCTAAAAACTTTAGATTTATTTATCTAATTAAATTAAAAGCATTAGTTCCGTTTCATTTTCAAACGGATTTTGAAATAACTTATTTTTAAATTTACTGAGTTTTAAACGCACATACAAATTCATAATTTACTGTTTCCAAGGATGTCTGAATAATTGGATGTCTCTGCATCCTAGGAAACAGTAAATTTTGAAACGGAACTAATGCTTTTAATTTAATTATATAATTAAATTTAATGTTTTTAGCTTCCATTTTTGAAACATGGTTATTACCTTGTAGCGAATACCCATATTTTCAGTTAACTTATAAGACATATATACATCATATTTTTATATATTACGAAAATACATATTGCAATTACCTTAGATATAACTAAAATACATATCTGTAAATGGACACTATGAATAAAGAGAAAAGGAAAACTTATCTTAGCCAACGCATTTCGTCCTCTGGTGAATTTTATCAAGGCAAATGTAACGTTTTTATTTTGCAGCAAGTATTTACTAACAAAAGTAAAAATGTTCGTTTTTCAAAAAATTTAAATTTAAATTTTAAATAAAGAGACGCTCATAAATATTCATCAGTTTAACTGAAAAGTCGAGGTGAATTATGGAAGATGCAAAGTGATGTAATTTAATGTCTAATAAAGAAAAGTGAATAAAAAAATTATGAATTTTAAAAAAAGCAAACAAAAAGCATCTATTAACACAAAAAGGGAACTTACACACAAACCTATAGCATTGGTTATACATAGAAATAAATTCAACAACCTTTATTAAAAATTGCCGCACTTATCGAAAGAGAAAATAACTTAATTAGAAGGGAAATTATCTTGATTACCGATACTTTTCAGAATATAAATCTGCGTCCTGTTTTTTTTTTAAATATCTCAATTCCTGAAAGAATTACTGTTTCCAAGCCATGAAAATGTAAAAATAAAAATAAATGTAATCGTTAAATTCCTACCGTCCTGTTATTTAAAATATATTATATATAAAATAATCTTTAAGTAAAATAATTTAAATATTAATTGCATAAAAATTCAACGACATCATTTGCTCATTTTTCTTTATTAGACATTAAATTATGTCACTTAGCATTTTCCATAATTTACCTATACTTTTTAGTTAACTTGATGAATATTTCTCAGCGCCTTTTAAATTTAAAAACTAGCAACATCTTTATTTTTGTTTATAAATACTTGTATAATAAAATTCTTACCTGATAAAGTCTATCAGAGGACGAAACGCGCCAGCTAAGATAAGTTTTCCTTTTGCATATATATATATATATATACATATTTAAAAATATGATTCCAACACGCTACATAAGAGGTCTCATGTTTCAAAACAAGAGCCGAAAACTTCAATATAATTATTTGAATTAAATTGAATTAAAGTAAGCTCTGTTCCATCTTCAAGCGAAATTTTAAAATTATTTAAATGATTTACCTAACCAGTTCTTTCCTATTTTCTATATATTTTCACATATATATATATATATATATATATATATATATATATATATATATATATATATATATATATATATATATATATGTGTGTGTGTGCGTAGCGTGTGTGTGTGTCTGTGTGTGTGTGTGTGAATCATTGGATTTCTCTGTATCCTAGGAAACAGTAAATTATGAATTTATATGTGCGTTTAAAACTCAGTAAATTTAAAATAATTTATTCCAATATTAAGTTGAAGATGAAACGGAACTGATGCTTTTAGTTTAATTATAAAATTAAATTTAAAATTTTTAGCTTCCATTTTTGAAACATGGTTATTACTGTGTAGCGAAAAAAAACATATTTTCAATCAGTTAATTTATAATATTTATGCTTTATAAATTTACATTGAGCACTGTTTTGTAAAAAATAAAAATAAAAAATATCAAGAACACCGGATTATGTATCTTACTGTACTTTCTTTAATATATATATATATATATATATATATATATATATATATATATATATATATATATATATATATATATATACATATATATGGTGTCTTATTAAATAAGTTACAGACATTATGTCTGATTATTTTTAACATAATCCGTTCATAATCCGTCCATACTCACGAATAACCTTCCGTGTATTGCAATTAAATGATGTGAGAAATGTGCTATAACTATGAAAATCACTTTTATTTATTTCCCAAGTACTTTCGATCTTCTTCCGAGCGGCTGTAAGTAGTAATACAAATACTGTGTACTGCTTTCTATTACTGTAATTTGACATGCCTAAAAGAAAATTCGATGCTTAAATACACACACACACACACACATATATATATAATATAATATATTATATATAATATATTATATATATATAATATTATATAAATTTTTAGCCTTTGCTTTTGCATGTAGATGATGCTATTATATTATGCTAATATAATAGCATCCTCTACATGCAAAAAAAAAAAGTCTAAAAATAATGGAAGCCTTATTAAAAAAAAAGAAAAACTACCAACACTTAATGATATTAACTTTGAGCATGGACAATATTTTGACCGTGTTTTGAAAATGAAAACATTTTATAAAACATACATACAACAAACTATTTCTTATTTAACATTTAAAATAGTTAATCCTTGAAAATGACTAAATGTATAGCCGAAAGCGCTCGGATAAAAAGAACATTCGGACAGTTTTTATATCATTTATCATTCGAAAAGAAAAAAGATTATTAGATAACATGAAAAATTGTATAAAACACTAAATAAATGCACTTTGTCTGTCGTTTTCAATGAAATGTGCACGAAAGAAGGTCTGCTACCTAAACACACACTCACACATACACACACACACACACACACACACACATATATATATATATATATATATATATATATATGTGTGTGTGTGTTTGTGTGTCTACTGATTTGTAACGTGAAAAACTTGTCATGCCCGCAGGTTATGACAGATTGATAAACAATTGCCTATCGCAGAGGATTTAAAATCAAGATAAATCATCAAATTGCTTCATTTTACGAACGTGAATATCATCAAAATAGTTCTGGAGAAATAGACTTTGTGTGTTAGTGTTTGTGGTCCATTCATCTTTTTATCCCGATCGTTTCCACTGACGGGAAATTTAATAACTGTTTCGTGTTAGCCGAATTTCACTCAGTGTTTATAGAAATGAATGTACGAAAGCCGGAACATATACATCATTGGAAGTTCAAAGACAACATCAGGTCGTTAATTCATTTTTCTTCTTCCTGTTATCTTAGGGTTGCACAAATTAGTGACCCAACTGGACACGAACAGAATTCATGATCAGATCTGTCGTAATAAATCATGAAAACACCATAATCAGTCAAGCAACACTACTTATTATCATAAGAATTGAATTTATTAGACAAACTAAAATATGAACCAAGCTCACACGAAACAGCAACAATTCGATAACTTTCGGAATATTTGAAGAATTAATACGAAATAACACAAAAAATGCCTAAGACTTAAAAATCTTAGTAGAACTATTCACGGGATTAAAAATAACCTAACCTAAACCTAAAACTATTCATAAAGTAAATAATTATAAATAAAAATAATTAGACAAATTAATACTGCAGTATTTGACCTCTTCCATTAAACTTTAATAATAATAATAATAATAATAATAATAATAATAACATTATTAATACTACTACTGCTAATAATAATAATAATAATAATAATAATAATAATAATAATAATAATAATAGCTGTCCGCGCGTATTCGAGGGTACCCGTCTATTAGGGCGGCTAGCCTATTGCAGACGCTTGCTCAAGCACATTTGTGTTTGTTCAACGCCCACGGACCCAACCTGTGGTTTATACTGCAGCTATGCTGAGCAGAGCTTAGTTGCAGTTTCTGGGAGAGGGCGTGTTATAGAGCGTGATCAACAATCAGAACAAGGCCAGCACCCTCAAACCACCGGTCACGGCCTCCAACGGTTCCCTCTACCCAATTACACTCACAAGGCTTGGGTCAACCCATGGTATGTTTTACAGGTACTTTCCAAAGGTGCCGCACGCTGGGATCGTCCCCACTCCAGACCGATAACATCAACGCCACCTACCTGACAAATCAACCGTGGTGAACCTGGGCCTCATGGTCAGAAAGCGAACGTTTTAGACATTCGGCCACCCGCCAATAATAATAATAATAATAATAATAATAATTATTATTATTATTATTATTATTATTATTGTTATTATTATCTTTATTTCCTTTGTCTTCTGTTGTATACTTATTTCTTACCGGGTCCCAACCAGAGACCTAAGGACAAAAATGGCATCATGGCATTTTCCACTGAGCATTTTTGTAAAAAATAGATAAAAGTGGGAACAAACAACGTAAGGCTACATACATTTTACATAGATAAAGCCCTGTGTAAGGTGTGAGCTGTACTTTTGAGTATAATTATATGTATTTCTTTAAGGCATGAGCTACAATTACTTCAATGAGTCTATCGGAACATTTTCCAATTAAACCCAGACTACTTCAACTAAATTATTATACTGTTAGGTGAAGTAAAAACACAGATAGTCTATGGTGTCTAAGTAAACATTATTTTTTTTAACCAACTCATCGCATGCAAGACAATAAAGCCACCAAAACATAAAGGAATACTGAGTGTGAACAAACAGGAAAAAAGAAAAACATTATTAAAGAGCGAGAACAAAGGAAGAGTAATCAAGAAGACAATAGATAAACATTGACATTGTATTTAAACTATTAAAGATCCTAAATTGTCTGGGAAGAACGGAGCCGGAAGAAAGTTCTACAAGCGAGAAGTGCGAGAAAAAATCTGTCAGTATAGAACTTACAGTTACATCTAGCAATTTCAGTTGTAAATTGATGAGATTTAACTGGCAATCTAGTACTGCGCTCAACTTTATAAAGTCGTGATACCATAGAAGAAGAGTTAAACCTAACAATTACCATGGCATTATTTACAGAAAAGGCAGAGGGAAGCTACATTAAGGCGATGGGAAAGTGAGTGAAGCTGAGACGCCAGGTCAGAACCAAAAATGTTGCTGATTCTTCTTTAGATTTTATCAAGAATCTCTAAATATGCAAAAGGAGAACGGGACAAGATGCGGCAGCAATATTCAAAGCATAAACGAATAATAGACTTGTAAATATGTAAGATAGATTCAGGAGAAAATATTGTCTAGCACGTCACTGTGAATCAAATTTCGTAGTAACAGACCTAGCAATGGATTCAATATAACATTTTCAATTCATGTCAACCGGAAATGTAAAACCTAGAAAGCACAATGAGTCACTTTCATAGCGATTAGAATCGGCCATGATGATGGGAATTAGGAAAAGCCTTTCAGGTTATTTTAAAAAAATAGATGTGGGCTCTGTTGTCTCTCCATATTTTTCTTTTCTTTATAATCTGTTAATTATCATGATTTCTTGGGAAAAACACTGGAGTCGTTTTTATTGCCTTCACTGTTTTTCATATCAATATTGAACTTTTCCTAGACCGGATACCATATAAGCCAGCTTACTCTGCTGGACAGTCTCAAGGTTACTTTTTGCTAAAATGAACGCAGCAGACGTGTTCAACGATTCCAGTTTTCCAACCAATAACGTGTATACCACCACGAAATTAATTTACCAGATATATAAATCTACCAAAAAAAGGCTGAAAAGATATTTTTCATCCAATCTTTTCTTGCAGAAAACGCTATCATTTATATGTAACCAAGTACAGTATTTTTCACAAATGAATAGCATATAATTTTATAGTTTTTTTGTTTTTTTTTACTTAAAACAGTAATTTCAAAGTAGTATTATGTTTTATAAAATCATTTCTCTTTATTACTAAAACGAATTCAACAAATATTTTGAATCAGTAGACGAGAAAAGATTATTCACCGAGGAAATCTCTGAATGAATAATAGATGAAGTGATAAAATAAAAAAAAACGAAATCGCAAGAATATAATCAAACAATCTCTTACAGGTTCCTGGTGGGAAATTATCTGTAGGAGGTACGCCTTCACGTCTAATAAGGAGTAGACATATAAAGCCAATGTATTTGTGCGTGTGTGTGCACATGTATCTCCGGAGACGTGAGTATATGTAGGGAACAGACAATTTTGATGGGAAGAAATCTGTATTGTTTAATTCCGTTGAAATTAATCCCATGCGTTATTTTTCTAGCAGTCTATCTATCTATCTATCTATCTATCTATCTATCTATCTATCTATCTATCTATCTCAGTGTTTTCATATCTATCTATCTATCTATCTATCTATTTATCTCGGTGTTTTCATATCTATCTCGGTGTTTTCATATCTATGTCAGTGTTTTCATATCTATCTATCTATCTATCTATCTATCTATCTATTACATTAGGTAATTACGAATTTTTTTTAGAAATTGTTTAACGTGTCGGTCGCGCATTAATTCTTCAACCCTAGCCTAAGTAAAAATTCACAATATATATATATATATATATATATATATATATATATATATATATATATATATATATATATATATATATATATATATATGCATGCATATGTAATATTTTCCAATTCGGTAGATACATCTTTCGGTTCCTCTTGCAGCTGAAGTTTGAACATAAGACATTTAAATAATATTTGAAACCACGATGTGTTACATTTTATTTTTTGCGTTCTCGCAAAGTCGTTAGGGAAAAGAATTTTTTTTTTATTCTAGATTCTCTCCGCCATCAATCCTTGATTTGAAGAAATTTCTGCCCTAACGCGAAACGTGTGTTGAGAATCGATTGCTCGTATATCATTTTAGCCTTTTGAATTATTTGGACGCGCAAATCCTCTTGGCTCGCTTCTCTTGCATGTGTCCTTATTTGTTCAAAGACCCTGTGCTCGCGATTGGCGATGAAATCCCGGAAAGTTTTGTCCCTTTTATCTTTTCTTAATTAAAGAGATTTTCGAAAATCGATTTCTGAATACTCTTCAACCTTGGATGTAATGGGGTCGGGAATTAGCTAAATCAAAATTGATTATTAGTTCTGGTTGAGGTACAGAAAAAAAAAAAACAGTTAAATTCGGTTACTTAAAACTTTTTTTTTAATATATTCAATAATTTTGATTTCAATTAAAAATACAAATTCGGGTTTTATATTTCATGAACCCTAATAGGGTTTAAAAGGGGCAAAAATTGAATAGAGTTTTATCAGAATATCTTCTTGGAAAAGTATATGTACGTCAGCATTAGATAACTTACTCAGACATGCATAGACGTATGGACAGTAAAACAAATACAGACCTATATATATACAGACCTATATATATATATATATATATATATATATATATATATATATATATATATATATATGATTCTTATAGGAGCATTGTTTGCACATTGTTAAACAAGTATCTGAAGGATAATGCTGGCAGTGTCTAAAGGTTTTTTTCTTGTCCATATGAGAATAAAGTAGCAATATTTACGTAAAAACTGGGAATTCTAGTTTATTTGCTTAATATCATGACTGAATAATAAGCAAATGCAACGATATAGTTGCCGTAGTGTCGGATAATGATAAAATTAATCTTACGTTTTAATGGACAACATAAGATTCAATTTCTCATTTTAATGGACTTAACACAATAATAATCTCTTATTTTAATGAAATTAACAGAATAATAATCTCTCATTTTAATGGACTTAACACAACAATAATCACTGTAATGGACAACACAATAATAATCTCTCATTTTAATGGACTTAAGATAAAAATTAATCTCTCATTTTAATGAACTTGATAATAATCTTTCATTTTAAAGACTTTACACAATAATAATCTCATATTTTAAAGCATTTAATAATAATCTCTCATTTTAATGAACTTAGCACAATAATGATGTGTCATTTTAATGGACTTAATATTGACATCTTATTCTAATGGACTTAACACAATAATAATCATTTAATGATCTTAACACACTAATAATCTCTTATTTTAATGGACTTAATAATAATCTTTCAGTTTAATGAATTTAACACAGTAATAATCTCTCATTTTAATAGACTTAACACATTAATAATCCCTCATTTTAATGTGCTTAGCACAAAAATTAACCTCTCATTTTAATCGACTTAATATTAATGTCTCATTTTAATGAACTTAACACAATAATAATCATTTTAATGGATTTAATACAATAATAATCTCTTATTTTAATGAACATAACACAATTCTATCATTTTAATGAACTTAATAATAATCTCTCATTTTAATGAACTTTATCTCTCATTTAAATGAGCTTCACACAAGACTTAATCGCTCATATTTATAAAGTCTACCATTCGGTCCAGGCTTTAAATATTGCTGCAACATATGACCCGCTGCTCCTGTTACATATTTAGAAATTTTTACTGATTTCCAGCCAACTTTGCAGTGATCGAAAGTAATAATCGGTTGGTGCAGGGTTAGAACAATATGGCGCGCGGGGATAGAACAGACTAACCGAGTTCCCAAAATGTTTTTTTTTTGGTTTTGTTTTACTGTATACGGCCTTGTGTTGTTAGGAATCATTTTTTTTCCTATTGACAACGCTTTTCGAAACTGGACTTGCAAATGTGCATTTAGTGTTTCATTGCGTTTTGAGGACCCTAAATGCATCATAACCCGATGATAGCATGGCAAGCACAACATTATATTTTTTTTCATAGAGCTCTGCTTTAGGTATCGGTTGTGGAGATTTATTTTTGTCAGTCAACTGCGTAGTGTAACTGGCCACGGTGTAACGGATAGCGACTCGGAATTGAGAAATCAAATAGCTGATTTCGCGCCACATTCGCTTAGTATATACTCTGAGCAGGTTATCTCTGATTAACATTCCGCTTTCGTAC
Organism: Acanthosepion lycidas; assembly: GCA_963932145.1. Taxonomy (NCBI): domain Eukaryota; kingdom Metazoa; phylum Mollusca; class Cephalopoda; order Sepiida; family Sepiidae; genus Acanthosepion; species Acanthosepion lycidas. Next base: position 122,341,718 of record OZ010583.1, read on the forward strand.
CTATGACTTAAACACAGTACTAGATTGGCGGCTAGGTCTCATTATTTTACAACTGAAATAGTTAGATATAACCGTAAGTTCTATGCTAACAGTTCTTTCTATCGCATTTATCACTTGTGGAACTTTCTTCCAAGTTCTTGCTTTTTGATGTTCAAAAATTTAAATGCAATGTCAGTCGTGATTCCTTCTTGATTTCTTTTTTTCTTTTCTTGTTCTCGATCTTTTAAAATATTTCCCTTTTTCTTATTCTTTCTCGCTTAATAACCAATTGTACCTTAGTGACTTTTCTTATTACTGATAAAAAAAATGATAATAGGTTTTTTATAGCTTCTGACTTCACCAATTACAGTATAGACAATGTGCGTATGCGGATCTGTGATTACTCATTTTAAACGTGGACCTTACATTCTTTGCTGCGATGTCTGAGATGTTGCCAATCTCCTTAGTGGGGTGGATGTTTATATAACTCCGTGAAAAATGTTCCTTTCTCACCCTTCAAACTCAAGTGACGCAATACCGGTCAGGTTGACCTGAACACGGCGGATAAGAGGCCACCTTAGGTCAAGTTATTACATAGTCTGTTGTATCTTTGAATGCAAAATCTATTCTGACATAATCTTGAGTGAGACACACACCACAAACATTCAACAATGACTACTCTTCGTGTTTAATCTGGGTAGAAATGCATAGGAATAAGTCCACAGATCAACAGAGCTGATTAAAATATGCAGTAGAGGCAGAAGAGAGAATATTCAGTCTGAGGTTAATGGTAATGACAATGATAATTTTACTGTTTCCTTATAAGGAAACATTCGTAATTCATTGACCGTGAAGCCAGTACTGGTTTCGGTTGAAGTTTATAAAATATTTCTCTTCAAACAATTTTTCAAGACTATCTGGTTCTCAAGTCCATTAACTGTTATCGCTCTTTCCAGTGTTGATGGGGGAGGGCTTTCTTCCTAACTTTTTGTTTGAAGATGTGATTATGTTGATTATTCCATTATTTCCTCTTCAAGCTAAATGCTATATCCATTTTAGTTGTTGCGGCTGTTGGTAGTCATCAAGTGACGTGGTTTCTGTTATTTTGTTTATTTTGTTTGTGATTGTGTAGCGACAGTCCACAATGTCCAAAGAAGGATACTGTTTACCAAGATCCCCAGGCTTAACTCATTTAAAGTCTTTTTTTGACCGTTGATCTTTGTAAGCGTTTGTATATTGCTAACAGTTTAGATATTTCTGAAGCGGTTTGGAGCCATGCACGACATCCAAATGAAAGTCTTGAGGCTATTTAAGAACATGACTCGAGTTTTCAGATTGATATATTGCTTTTCTGTTTTCGGTGAAACGCGATCTCGTGCTGATTACTCTAATTTCCTTTTCTCTTATACGAAATCCATTATAATAATTTCCTTTTCTCTTATACGAAATCCATTATAATAATTTTCTTTTCTCTTATACGAAATCCATTATAATAATTTCCTTTTCTCTTATACAAAATCCATTATAATAATTTCCTTTTCTCTTATACAAAATCCATTATAATAATTTCCTTTTCTCTTGTACGAAATCCGTTATAACAATTTCCTTTTCTCTTATACGAAATCCATTAAAATAATTTCCTTTTCTCTTGTATGAAATCCGTTATAACTGGTCCATACGCCGAAGCATCTGAAGTGTTTAGTATTTACTAATTCCACATCTTGTATTTTTATGATGGATTGTTTTCCTTCCAATTCCAGATCATAGGTTCTGTTTTTGAAAGATTTAAGTACCATTTTCTTGAAACACTTGGTGGATGTTAATTTTCTGTTCATGATCATTCTTATCGAAACTATGAAATACCTATGTCATCAGCATAGACCCCTCTCCTCCTCATCAGTACAGACAGACAAAAGTGAACAGACTAATTTAGTTAGGTTTCAGTTTTGTAGCAATTTGCGGTGTTGTGGGAAACTACCTGTGGCAAATACGCCGTGCCGCAGGTAGTTTCCCACAACACCGCAAATTACTACAAAACTAAAACCTAACTAACTTAGTCTGTTCCCTCATCAACACTGGAAAGAGCGATAACAGTTAATGGACTTGAGAAACGTATAGTCTTGAAAAATTGTTTGAAGAGAAATATTTTATAAACTTCAACCGAAAGTAGCACTGGCTGCTCGGTCAATGAATTACGAATGTTTCCTTATAAGGAAACGCTAAAAGTATCATTGTCATTACCATTAAACTCAGACTGAATTTAGTATAATAGAAACGAAAATTGAATATAGATTCAATTTTCGTTTCTATCATACTAAATTTGTTATAACTGATCCATTTACTGAGGTACCTGATGTGTTTTGTATTTACTAATTACACGTCCTGAGTTTTTATGATAGATTCAGTGTAGGTGTCATTAGAACAGGCCGATTTTAAAACCTTGCGATCCCAGTCAATTTGAAAGTTTGGGGGTTTGACATGGTAAACAATGACACGAATATTTTTTCAAAATCGTTATTTGTTTATTTATTTATTTATTTATTTGTTTATTTATTTATTTATTTGTTTATTTTGAAGGATGGTGGAAATGAATTTAAAAGATTATGTTCAAAATTGTAGCGTTGGAACTTAATTCCGTTGATCAGTGAAAGCCTTAAAGCGCGCCCTTATGAAATCTATAATTTACCGAAGCTTTACAAATTTACAAGCACATTATTACTAACTCAGTGTTCGATCAAATAAAACTATCATTTACTTCAAAGGGAAATTATTCTGTAGCGACACCGATTTTGATTCAATTAAATCTTCCGAGATTTTCTTGATATTCTGAAACCGTTGAAACAGCAAACCAGGAAAAAAAAATGATGTAAGAAATAAAATAATTAATAGCTTGAAGTAAATAGGGGTCTGGAAAATGAGGTCCATGTTTAAGAAAATCCCGGTCAGATGATATTACATGTAGCCTTAGCAATCGATTCAAATTGCGCATGGAAGGCAAACCATTATTGTTCTGTTTATTGCATTTTTCTTTAGCATACAACAAAATCAACAGTCGAAATACTTTTCGTTTGGTTACCCCATCCCCACAAGTAAAGCGATAAATCCTCTAAGATTTAAATGGTTACTGAGATAGAAAAACTCACAGAAAAAAAAAAACATTAAGAAGAGAATACATAATTTAAAGAGACTGAAGGTGACGACTGATGCTGCATTTAAATCTTTGAAAATAGTAATTGTCAGAAAAGGAAAAAGCCGAAATAGAGATCGCCAAGTGAGAAGTAAGAGTGAAGTAACAATACATATAATTTTCCAAGAAGATATTCTAATGAAACTCTATTCAATTTTTCCCCCTTTTAAACCCTTTTAGGCTTCATGAAATATAAAACCCGAATTTGTATTTTTAATTGAAATCAAAATTATTGAATATATTTTTCAGACGATCTTTAAAACTAAATGCTCTAAAGTAAAATCTATGAATGTAATTTTGGTGGCATTATTTATCACATAAAACCCCAGATTTTACGTTTAGTGCAATGATCATTTCTTTGGAAAAGTGAAAAAATTAAGTTGTACTAATATGCCATCATTAAATTCATTCCAACTCCAGATCATTTTGTTTTGGAAAGAATTTATCTTGAGTCCTATTTCTTGGGACTCTTGGATGTTAATTTTCCATTCAAGATCATTCGTGTTTGCTCAGTCAATGAATGCCAAATGATTCGTCAGAGTGAAACGGCTAATATTAACATTGCCTATACCCTGTCATCAGAATAGCACCCTCATTATCAACACTTTGGCCTCAGGAGTGAAATCAGGACTGTTGCCTTCTCTTCATAAGGAACACCGTAGAAAATCTCAGAATATAAAATATGATTTGCTGGAATGTCCTTCAAAGATGACTTAGAAGAAGAAACACGAGAAATTGTAGAAAAACATAGAATTATATATTTCTAAAGAAAGAATATTTTTTTTATTTATTAATGGATGTTTTTTTATTACTTAAAACGTTATTTTTAGTAGATACCCATATTTGAATAGACGCCCCGATTATTTTAAACAGTACAGAGCGTATACACAAATATGGGTATCCATTAAAATAATCATATAAAGTAATAAAAATAATATATATATATATATATATATATATATATATATATATATATATATATATATATATATATATACATATATATATATATACATGTGTGTGTGTGTATATATATATATATATATATATATATATATATATTGATAATATTAGTAGTCAATATATATATATATATATATATATATATGTGTGTGTGTGTGTGTGTATTTCCAAGAGGGTAAAATCCAGGTAGAGCTCAATGTCCAGGACAGAGCAAGAATATAATATAAAATCCTCAAACGCTTATATTCCATGGTTATAATCTCTTACATTCGAATCGTAACCACGATCCAATTCATCAAACCTACAAATTCAACAAGAAATCGGAAAATATTATATATATATATATATATATATATCGCGACTTCATGATAACGTGCGCATTTCATACCAGTTGTTAACTATGTGACCATGCCCTGCTCGCAGCAAAACTTCTCTTTGTCTTCATCGCCGGCGAATTCAGAAACCAACTGTCCCTAGACGTATTAACGTTAAGCCATTGAAGAATCCTGAAGTACAGATAGCATTATCCGACAAGGTGGATGAAAACCTAGAGAACGTGGAAGTGAATGATGACATTGAAAAATCCTGGAAAGCCCTACGCGATGCCACACACGCCACTGCCATGGAAATGTTAGGCTTGCCAATACGTAAGCATCAAGAATCGTTCGACGATCAGAATGTTGAAGCGCAAGATCAAATCCAGAAAATGCACCGGTCCCACAAGGCATGGATTGATGACAAAAATTCTGCAATGAAAAAGAAGGCTTACAAGACCTGTAAAGCACAAGTGCAAAAAGTACTGCGACAGATGAAAGAGAAATGGTGGGCTGATCATGCAGAATCTATTCAAGCAGCATTCAATAGGAAAGACACAAAGGCCTTTTATGAGGGAATCAAGAAAGTTTTTGGTCCTCAACAATCTGGAGCTTCGCCTATTTCCGCGGAAGATGGAACCTTATTGACTGATAGAAGTGATATTTTAAACCGCTGGAAAGAACATTTTGAGACAGTATTAAACACTTTCTCTGTTACGGATGACGATGTTATTGGGTCAATTCATCAGTTTCCTGAAAAACCAGAATTGTCTGAGCTACCGACTCTACAAGAAGTCTTTGACGCTATAAAACAGATAGCCATGGGTAAGGCACCTGGCAACAATGCTATACCACCGGAAGTGTTTAAGAATGGTGGCCAAAAGTTGGCTAAAAAGTTGCATGCTTTTGTTGTTTCCATTTGGATAACTGAGAAGGTTCCCCAAGACTTCAAGGATGCCTCCATCCTTCACCTTTACAAAAACAAAGGTCTTCAAAATGTCTGTGATAATCATCGCGGCATATCTCTTCTTTCAATTGCTGGTAAAATTCTAGCCAGACTTATCCTCAACAGATTACTTAAGCATGTTGTTGATGAAATCTATCCTGAATCGCAGTGTGGTTTTCGCGCTCTTCGGGGAACGATTGATATGATATTTTCTTTGCGTCAAGTATCTGAGAAAGCTCGCGAGAAAAACCAGGAGTTGTACATGGTGTTTATTGACCTTACCAAGGCATTTGATACTGTGAATCGTACAGCTCTTTGGAAGATAGTGAAGAAAATTGGCATCCCAGACAACATGATAAAAGTTATAATATCTTTTCATGAGGGTATGAAAGCATCAGTCGTGTCGAATGGGGACACTTCGGAACAGTTCAATGTAACCAATGGCACCAAACAAGGATGTGTCATGGCTCCGGTTCTGTTTGCTCTATTCTTCTCTGTTATGTTGAAACACGCATTTTCAGATGTTGTTACTAGAGTAAAATTTCAGTTCCGTACAAGTGGTGGAATATTCAATCACCAGCGCTTCAAAGCAAAAACGCTCCTTCGTAGAACAATGATCAGGGATTTGCTATTTGCAGATGATTCTGCACTGGTTGCAACCTCCCTCGAGGAAGCTCAACTTCTTGCTGATCGGTTTTCTGCTGCATGTAAAGCCTTTGGCCTAACCATCAGCATAAAGAAAACCGAAGTCATACATCAGCCCCGACCTACACCAAAGCAGGTGCACGGTGTGGAACAAAATCAGCCAGCCCACAATTTTCCAGTAACCTCTATCCGAGTCGATAGAAGCAATTTGAAATATGTGAAAAACTTCACATATCTCGGTAGCGTGGTGAATTCAAGTGCATCACTCGATAATGAAATAGTGAATAGAATCTCTCGTGCTAGTAGTGCGTTTGGAAAATTGAGTACCCGATTATGGAAAGACCGAGGAATAAGCCTGAAAACAAAGATATCAGTGTATAAAGCCGTCATACTTACCACACTACTGTATGCATCAGAGTCATGGACACCCTATCGAAACCAAATTGAGTAACTTGACGTCTTCCACAAGAGATGTCTTCGTACTATTTGTGGTTTTACTCTTAAAGACCGGGTATCTAATGCAGACTTGTTTACATTTTGTGGCATCAGTGGAATAGAAAGTTTTCTGATCCAATCACAACTTCGCTGGGCAGGTCATGTTGTTCGCATGGACGATAGTAGGATACCAAAGCAGCTCATGTACAGTCAGCTTGATGGTGGTAGCCGAAATGTTGGACGACCATGGCTTCGCTACAAGGACAAATTGAAAGCTAACCTTGCAGCTGTCCAGATCGATAGCAGAAATTTTGAGCTCAATGATAATGATGGAGATGCTTGGAAGAGTATGTGTCACCAGCGAATCAAACATTTCTCCACGGCTGGTATTCACAAATTAAAGGAAAATAGGCTTAGAACAAAAGCGAATGCAAATATACCAGCGACGCTTTCTCTCAACCCTCACGCCTGCATCCACTGTGGCCTTGTGTGCCGGTCTCTAGCTGGACTCAAATGCCATCTTCGCCTGAGCCTGTGCAGGCACAAAGAACCGTAAACAGGGATATTTGTCAGGACCTCATACGTCGAAATCGACGGGAGAATCCATCATATATATATATATATATATATATATATATATATATATATATATATATATATATATATAAATTAAGTACCTTCCAAAATTCGCTAACAAAGAGGATACATGATCAAAAAATTCCCTGTGACATAATCAAAACAGAATTTTATCGTCAAAATCTTTGCTAAGAGTAAAGATCAAAGATTTTCTTTATGAAGAAAGGATCTTTTTTTTATCACAGAACGTAAAAAAGAGATGAAGGGAAATGACTTCCGAAGAAGATTTAACTGAAGAAATACTTGAAAAACATGAGATTAAACCATCAAGTCGCTTAAATCACACATATAAAGAGAAAACAACGTTTTTCTGCCACACCTATCTGGTGCTTCTGCTATCTATCTTGAGAATTTTAACAAAATCCAAAGAAGAATCTGCAATATTATCGGTCGTCCACAGACATGTCGGCATTAATCACTTTCTCACCACCGTAACATAGCATACTTGTTTCTGTAGTGTAAATATTTTCATGGTCAGAGTTTTGATGAGCTTTCTTCTTTGGTGCCTCGAGTTCATGAATTTAAGAGCAGTACTAAATTGGCAGTTAGGTCTCATCATTTTACATTTACTTCAAGCTATTAGTTATTTTATTTCTTACGTCATTTTTTTTGCTGGTTTGCCGTTTCAACGGTTTCAGAATATCAAGAAAATCTCGGAAGATTTAATTGAATCAAAATTGGTATTGCTGTTATACATTCAAATAAAGAACACTAGTGTGATTTGAACTTTAGTACATGACATTTCATACCTTTATTGTCTTGCTTATCTATCTATCTATCTATCTATCTATCTGTCTATGTATCATTATTCCTTATATTAGGTTGGTGCAAAAATAATGACGTAATAATGTCGTTTTTGACGTATTTTTTAACGTCATAAAACGACATTATTACGTCATTATTTTTGCACCAACCTAATATCTACGTCTGTTCATTATCTATCTATCTATCTATCTATGTCTGTTCATTATCTAACTATCTATCTATCTATCTATCTATCTATCTATCTATCTATCCCACAATGTTCATTTCTTTCTTTCTTTCTATGTCTATGTCTGTTCATTATCTATCTATCTATCTATCTATCTATCTATCTATCATTATTCATTAGGTCCATGTCGGTTCATTATCTATCTATCTATCTATCTATCTATCTATCTATCTCAGTCGGTCCATGTCTATGTATGTATCACAAAAGGAAAACTTATCTTAACTGACACATTTCTTTCGCTGATAGACTCTATCAACATAAATTTAAGAATTTTATTGTACAAGTATTCATAAAGAAAAAAAATATGTTAGTTTTTAATTTTTTTTAAATTTAAGAGCGCTCTTAAAGATTCATCAGACTAATTGAAAAGTCTTAGTAAATTATGGAAGACGCTAATTGATATAATTTAATATCTAATAAACAAAAATTAGTACTGGTGGAACTAAGGAATGTATTTTGAGCAGTACCTATGAAAATAGCGATAGAGCAGTGAGAGGCTAGCCACATTCCGTCTGTGAGAGAGGTGTTGCAGAGTGGAAAGTAGTTTGTCACCTACAAGGACGCAGGGACGCTTTTGGACTCGATCGAGACAGGATCTGGCAGCTCATATGACAGCATTACACCATTTTAGGCCTGGTTTGGCTGTTGTAAACGTAGAGGATAACAGGAGGAGTCAGGCTCTTACTAGAATGATACAGGGAACCGACCATTTTTCTAGCATCTTTAGCGATGGATCGAATGTACGAGTTCTGCTTGAAGTCTGGGTGAGTTTAAGGCCCAGTACATGATGAAGGCACGGATCCTCTCAGAGGAGACATCCATTTATCGAGACCGGTGATGGTTCGGGCCCCGATCAGCGATGATATATATATAAGAAAATTTCTCAGAGTTAACCTGTAGAATAAACAATATTTATAAATATAAATGACAATAGGAAAACTGTAATAGTTGCCGACGCATTTCGTCCAATGTGGACTTTCTCAAGGCCAAAGACGAAATGAATCTATTCAAACAAAGTAACTAATAATAACAAAAACAAAATGTCCTTAGCAACTGGAAGAATTTAGAGAACGCTATTTTGATACTGTTAACTGAAAATTACGTCAATTACTGTCACGTGTGGAGATATTGTTATTATTGCTGTGTTGACGGATTCAACCATTTTCTAGAATTTAAATTGTCAACGAAATGCTTTTTCATTAGTGAAAAGCAGGACTCCTTGGATAATATAAATCACCAATTTTGATTTTCAAATTCTTACCAAATTCCCTAAAATCGGCTCCAATTCCTAAAATAAACTGCAATAAAATTATCTAATTATTTAATTAGATGAGTTTTTAACTGCTTTTATAGATAATATATATTAAATATATCATAGTCTGAAGAAAAATGATTTTCGATTAATAATGAATTTTTACAAGAATTCTTTGCATTTTTCTTTTCAATTGAAATATGCTTAAATAAAATAAGTTTCAAAAATGTTTAAAAATTCTTCCAAACATCAAAGTTATGTTATAAAGTTATTAAGTGAAGACTATATTTAAGAATTAAAATTGAACAGCTTAATACAAACCATCGCTTCAATTTTTTTTAAAATAATTAAAAAATCTTTGTGTGTTTAAATGTTCTTTTTTTAAGTATGGTGTTTCATACGTGTTATTATCGTTAAAAGGTCTCGTTTTTTCAAGAGTTGTCCTCTTTACGAATAAACATTTTCGGCTGTGGCCAATTGTTTCATTTAATTTCCGAGGACACTTGAAGTGGCAACTAAAAAGAAGTGCGTCTCTTTTCATGGCCACAAAATATTCCGAAAAGTCTTGTAATTCTTATGCATGGTAGCAGGTTATTTTTCATATAACATTTTTTGAGTTATTGGATTATGCTTAAATAAAATAAGTGTACTATGGAATAATAAAATAAATAAATAAAATAAGTGTCCTAAGTAATAATAAAATTGAATTACTTTAAAAATTTAATAAATAAAATAAGTTTAACATTTCATAATCATCAGAATATAAGAATTAATAATAAAGAACAAAACGAAAAAATAAGATCTTAAAAAATGTAAATCAATAATAAATACAATAACATTTCAAATTATTGCGTTACTTCTATCATTGCATTTTATTATTATCTTAGTTATTGAAGTGAATAATTATTCTCTTAGTTATTGAAGTTAATAATTATTCTCTTAGTTATTGAAGTGAATAATTATTATCGCAGTTATTGAAGTGAATAATTATTCTCTTAGTTATTGAAGTGAATAATTATTCTCTTAGTTATTGAAGTTAATTATTATCGCAGTTATTGAAGTGAATAATTCTTCTATTAGTTATTGAAGTGAATAATTATTCTCTTAGTTATTGAAGTTAATAATTATTATCGCAGTTATTGAAGTGAATAATTATTCTCTTAGTTATTGAAGTTGATAATTATTCTCTTAGTTATTGAAGTGAATAATTATTATCGCAGTTATTGAAGTTGATAATCGTTACCTCAGTTATTGAAGTTAATAATTATTCTCTTAGTTATTGAAGTTAATAATTACTCAGTTATTGAAGTTAATAATTATTATCTCAGTTATTGAAGTTAATAAATGAGATAATGTTATAATTAATATAATTATTATATTATCTCAGTTATTAAATTAAACATATATTAACTGTAATAATATAAAAATTAATAAA
>OZ010583.1:122357500-122365000 GCA_963932145.1 Acanthosepion lycidas
GTTAGGGCGCCAACACACTTGCAGTATTTGTGTAAAAGTCACCCTTTCGATGTTTGGTTTAACCAGTAACATGAGCTCACGCCAGAGAGGTCAGTTGCGAAATCCTGTGAATGTAACCCTCCCTGCACGTTACATGTACGAGATTTCTCACAAGGTTTGTAAATATGTTGCGGGACTTAAACATCACATGATTCTACACAGAGACAGGTAAGTTTACAATATAGCTAATACAGACGAGTTTTATGTTTGCTAAGTGTGTAAGAGAGGTTGTATAAGTGAATCTGGCCTTAATAATCACTTACGGGCCCATAGGTGCTGGGCGTTTGCTTACGTAAAAATGATGAATATATATATATATATATATATATATATATATATATATATATATATATATATATATATATCCTGATAATCCATCCCAGAGCTATTAGCACACCAACATACTTCCAGCATTTGTGGAAAAAAGTCAATCTCTCGGCTAACCTTAAATCTTGTGGTGTATCGTCACTGGTAAGTAGGTTGGTATGCTTGCGTCATGGATCACAATAGGCAAACAAATACCTCAGTATGGTATTAGGTTGGTGCAAAAATAATGTCGTTTTCTCACATATTATAATATGTGTGAAAATGACATTATTTTTGCACCAACATAATAACTACCTATGTAATTGTTTATAGTTGAAACAATTCATATAATGCTGTACTCTTATAAATGTAATAAAACTACTTTTACTTTTTGATTTCATATTAAAATGCAATGTTCGAGAGACGATCACAACAATTTATCAATTTGAGCAAGACGCATAAGTAACAAGCAACATAATCAAATCTTTCGCTCTTGATTTGTAGAGCTGTCAGCATTCACACCAACCATTATTTCTCATAGTAGTGTTAAATAAGAACATTTAGGATGACATACAATCTAGATTTCTATGTAAAATTCATTATCATTGTGATGTTAAATAACAAAAGCATTTAGTATAATATAGAAACTTTATTTTTTAATAAGATTCATTATACGCTATTATAGAAACTTTATTTTTTAATATGATTCATTATACGCTATTATTTTGCGATGTTAAGCAACAAAACATTTAAGATACCATAAAATGTTTATTTCTTATCATAGAATAAAAAAAAATAAGGTACCTAATTATATAACTGAAAAGCTTCAAAATTAATATGATCATCACCATCTGATGCTAAGGGTTCATCATAAACATTGTTATTTACAGTTTCATCATTGGGTTCTAATCGCTCGTTTTATACTACGAATAGCAAATAAAATCAAGAAAATTTACTTAGATTTAGGGTCTCGTCTTATCTCTAGGTCGGCTTATAAGAATATATATATATATATATATATATATATATATATATATATATATATATAGGTAAAAATCCGTGGGTAAGTAATCTAAGTGATTCCTATTAATATAAAATAGTAAAACTGATTTACAAGAGGGAGCTCAATATATTTATTATAGAGCATAGAAATGAATTACATAAAAATGAAACTCAATTGTAATCCATTTTTATCGCTATTTTGCCCAATTTTCTCAGTACAATCTTCAGGGAATTTATCCCGAGGAGCGAAATGGCTATAAAAATGGGGTAAAACAGAATTTCATTTTTATGTAATTCATATATAAATTTGAATAGTCACTAATAGATTACCTTTACACACCAACCATTGTTCCTCATAGCAGAAACATTTAGGATGACATACAATCTAGATTTCCAAGTAAAATTCATTATCATTGTGATGTTAAATAACAAAAGCATTTAGTATAACATGGAAACTTTATTTTTCTAATAACATACATTAATACATTATTTACATTATTCGGCGTATTGTCCTCATCTTTGTCGCCGTATTTATTACAACGTTTCGTTTTATTACAACGTTGTACGCTCCGGCCTTCTTCAGGTGGTTGGAATGTCGAACTGAACCCTTTATTTTGCTCACTGGGGTAGACTTTTCTAGTTCCACGTGTCATGTTTAATGGATGTCAGTTATCAGTTATCTCCTGTTAATTTCCCTCTGAAAGTTCTCCACTGCCTTAACCGGGTATTGAACTCACACTCAGTTTTACTAAGATACCCGTATATTTCAGCGCATAAGTCGACCTCTAACTGTTAAAAATTACCCCCCAAAATATGGGATAGCCTAATACAACATTTACAAAAAGCTACCCTTAAATCCTGTGGTGTATCGGCACTGGTAAGTAGTCTAGTATGCTTGCAACATGTATCACGGTAGGCTACCAATTGCTTTGGTATGGTAACTACTTATGCAAATATTTCTAGTTGAAACAGTTCACATTATAATGCTGTACTACACTTATAAATGTAATAAAACTACTTTTACTTTTTTATTTCAAATTAAAATTCAGTATTCAAGAGACGATTAGACAACAATTTGCAAAAATTCTGCTGAGCAACACGCCCAAGTGACGAGTAACGTGAACGAATCTTTCATTCTTGATTCGTAGAACTCTGTCTGCGTCGCACCAATCTCATAACAGTGTTAAATAAGAACATTTAAGATAACATACAATCTAGATTTCTAATTAAAATTCATTAACATCGCGGTGTTAAATAACAACATTTAGAATTACATGTAAACTTTATTTTTCCTTAACATACATTACACGGTATTTATTTTTGCGATGTTAAGCAACAAAATATTTAAGATACCATAAAACATTTATCTCTCATTTCAAAATAAAAAAAAATAATACGCTCACATACAAAATTACGATGATCTTCACTATTTGATGCAAAAATCATCATAAACATCGTCATTTGCGGTTTCGTCCCACTCGATCGTCTTATACAACAGACATCAGATAAACTCATTAAAACTTCTCTAGATTTTGGTTTTCGTCTTCTCTATAGGTTACCTTATACGTGTAAATATATGGTACACGCACACACACACACACACACAGACACACACACATATATATATATATAATATTGAATAAATTACAAACATTATAACTGCTTATTTTTATCATAATCCTTTCATATTCACGAATATTTTTCTGTATAATGAAATTAACTAAGGCAAGAAATTCACTATAACAGTGAGAATCACTTTTATTTCCCACATATTTTCCATCTCTTTCTGCGATCATCATCAGTCTTGCAACAGATAAGGCAAAAACTATGAGTAGCGATCCATTAGTGATATTTTTTTTTTGTTCTTTTGCGTTTAAATTCCATAATGGATTCACGTTCTAATAAACGCAACAGAAAGAAATCAGTAATGGATAGCTACATGGAGTTTTTTGCCTTACCAGTTACACGCCAGATGATGATCTCAGAAATAGATGGAAAGAACTTAGGAAATAAAAGTGATTTTCTCTGCTATTTCTTGGCTTATTTAATTGCAATATACGGAAAAAAATATTTGCAAATATGAAAAGATTATGTTAAAAATAAGCAGACATAATGTTTGTAATTTATTCAATCAGACATGCCTAAAAGTGAATTTGCTGCCTAAATACACACAAAAACACACACACTGACGCACACAAACACCCCCCCACACACATATATATATATATATATATATATATATATATATATATAGTCAAACCTAGTAAGACAGACAAACCTACCCAGGTTTCAACTAAGCGGATCAGCTTAGATGAAACCTGGGTAGGTTTGTCTGGCTCACTAGGTTTATCTAGGTCTGCTCTACGGTTGTATTGCGCTCTTTTTAGTTAGTTGTTTACTCGTATCGGGGTTTTTTCTTTTGGGCTTTGAACCTGTATCTGTGCAATTTTTTCGACAGACTTTCTTGTTTTTAGCTCTTTCTTTTTTAAAAACCTTTTTTCCTTCGTGATTGATTTGATTATTGGCAAATCAAAAATTCGAAGGTTTTTCAAAACGAGTATAGTTACCTTTATATATATATATATATATATATATATATATATATATATATATATATAACATTCCGTTTCCGACCTTGATAGCCGGGTTCAAATCTCATTATGTCCAATTTGTCACTTTCTTGATATTGTGGGTGCGATCCCAGCATGCATTACTTTGAGAAATTGCTTAAAACCGGTGTGACGCAAGTCTTGTGTGGGAAATTGGGTAGATGGAACTGTTCAAAGGCCATCGATGGTCGTGCTAACATCAGTTGTCTTGGGTTTGTGCGTACTGCCTTGTTCAAATTATTCATCACACAAGGGTGTGTGCTATATCCCTGAAACTGTATCGAAGGTCCGCTCAAAATTGTTGTAGTATAAACCACTGGTGGGTCCTGTGGGCGTAGAATAAACAAAATATGTCTGATCAAGCATCTGCAGCAGGGATTGGCTAACAGTTCTAGTAGACGAGTGTACTTGAAAAACGAATAGTCGGCTATTATCTAAATCGATATTTTACTCTTACGATGTTCCAACATTTTAAAAAATAGCAAAATTTCGAAGTTTCACATTGTTGGCTAAATTCATGAAAACTCCAAATAATTAATCGAGTTAATGATACTTAAAGTAACTTTATATTGTTAATAAAAAAATATAATTACAGATGAAGCTCAAAGTTTACAAAGATAAATCATTTGAACAGCAAATTGAAAAGCATATCATTGTAATGTCGATAATTTTACAAAAATATGAAATGCATGCCTTGTGTTCTCAAACTGAAAGTCATTCAACTATTTTCTGAGCTGTTGATTTTTTTCTTCATATGAAACAGATAGTGTACAATATTCAGAATAGCGTCCCACTCTTCATCTTGGCAGGTAAATTTCTATTCGCGAACGTAAAAGTTTTGTCGGTTTCAAGCCGTAACCACCCACTCTTTGTTCCATCCCACTGACCCATAGAGAGGAGCATTGTGTTTGTCGGCGAAAAGAACGGTTGAAAAATCGGTTTTTATGCATTCACTTTGCTCATTTCATCGATTTTCTTTATGGATGTCTTCAGAAAAGGGTCTGCTGATCAATCTCTCGAGGTTTTTGTATTTGATTTACGAGCCGAGATCTCTTCTTGGTCGAAAGTTTTTCACTGTATCAACGCTTAAATATCTCATAGTTTGACAGAATTTCAGGATATAGCGCGGCTAGAAGTCATCAACTTGTCTACCTGAGACTTGTTTAGATGCCGTTTAGGATTTCCAACAATTTTCTTTACAATTCCGTAGATAATTTTTGCAGTTGTTAGAGTCGTTTTACATTTTTCAAATTATTTAGGATATCTTTTTATCCGTTAAATCTACTTTGCAAACCATTTTAAAGTTTCAAACTGCTAAACTAACAATTAATTTGTAACTTTTAAATTCAGGACATTGGTTGTTTATTTACATCTGCGCAGAACGAACTAAATTTCATCCTTACTGCGCAGATATATAATGTAAGCATTCAGCGAGGAGGGATTTAGATTCCAGTAATATTTATTTTATATTCCGATATAACATGAAGTACCAACCAAAGAATTGTGCGAAATAACAACAAAGTACTTTCATCAGCAGCAAGAACAAAAATGGATAGGATATGTCACTCGAAGAGAGAAAAATATGTTGATACTCAAAACTACTTCAAACAAAAGGTTCGTAATGAAACCACCATTAATACTGGAAAGGGCAATGACAGTTAAGGGACTGGAGAAACTTATTTTCCTGAAAAATTGTTTTAAGAGAAAGATTTTAAAATTTCAATCAACAATAGCACAAGCTTCTCAGTCAATGAATGCCTTTAGTTTCCTCATATATATATATATATATATATATATATATATATATATATATATATATACAAATATATAAAATATATGGTGTAGTTTAATTTATATTACAATGAATCATTCATACAAAAAGTAAATTAGTAAGGTTAATGATATAAAATGGTGAACTCCCTTCGCCAACTAAATTTTAAAGAGGAATTAACACACTAATGCTACCTGAATTTTACCAAAAACGCAATAGTTTCCATGCCTGATGATGACCGGAGAAATTGTCGAAAGCACTTATATATTTAAGGAAGACCTAATACAGTTTCTGATTTTGAAAAACAAAGATCATAACATTCATTGAGTAATTAGAGGGTTGATGCATCATTAAAATTTAGTTAGCGTAGGTATTTCGCCATTTTATATCATTTACTTCACTAATTTAGTTTTTGTAAGAATGATTCATTGTAATATATATATATATATATATATATATATATATATATATATATATATGAAGTGAGTACGAATCAAATAAAAATTCTGACGTTCGTAACATTAATTTCAAAGAGGGCGCAATACAAGCAATCATTTACAAACGCCTGATAATACCTATTAATTTATAAATATAATATAATTTATTTCACCAGAGCCCTTTTGAGGGACGCTGGATCATCAGATAACACTTCCAAAAAATGAAACGAAAGATGAAATGAAAATTCACACTTTTGATTTTATCTTTCGTCTCATTTTTGGAAGTGTTATCTGATAATCCAGCGTCCCTCAAAAGGGCTCTGGTGAAATAAATTATTATAATGGAACCTTAAAGTGGTCTGTTTTTCTTTAAAATAATACATACATACATATATATATATATATATATATATATATATATATATATATATATATATATATATATATATAAAGAATTAAAGGATTTATTATTAATCAGATATTTTTATTACTTCAAACGTTATTATACAGACATTTAATAAATAAAAATGGGACGTATATTTCCAATAAGATGTTCCCACTATAATAACACACAGACGCACGCACATACATATAGTTATTTTCCAAGCATATCTTAGATGTGGCACAAGGCCGAAAGTTTATTTACTCTAAGGTATTCTATTGATAATTATAAATTTGGATATAAATGAAATTCAGGAAAAAAAAAACTCTGTGCAAAAAAGTGACTCAGATATCGAATTCTAATGATTAAACTGGTAAATTTAAAGAACTATTTTACTCAGAACAATATTCTAGAGAATTCTAGGACAGCTTAAATTAAATCTAGAGTATTCCAGAAAACCTCATACAATATAAAAATAGCTTGAAATAGCCACTCAGAACAACTTCAAGCATCTATTATTACTATCTCAAAAGCAGGCAAGTCTACGAGAGAAATTGCAGAAATTGCTATAACCTCGCAATCAAGTGTCTCTCGAGTGCTTAGGTCACATAATGATGCCACTCCTGCTCCAAGGAAGGAAACAAGGAGATGAAAGAAAAAGATTGATAATAGAACTGGCAGGGTAATCAAGAGAGAAGTTACGAAGAATAGGACTAAAACTAAAACAGTCTAAGCGAAGTGCAAGGTGTTAATCTTGCCTCTTCAACAGTCCGTCGGTGGCTGTTAGAACAAGGCTACAAATCTTGTACCCGAAGGTTTAAGTCGCTAATAAGCAAAGCCAACAAATCCAAGAGACTTGAATGGGCTCACTATTACAAAAATTTCACCGTAGAAAACTGGAGGAATGTTCTCTTCTCCGATGAAACGTAGGTTGAGCTAAATTCAAAAGATAAG
>OZ010583.1:122370000-122415000 GCA_963932145.1 Acanthosepion lycidas
CAAAAAAAAAAAACATTGAACAACATTGCAGACATTGGATTGTGATTTGGAAATGGAGGCATTAAAAACATACATGCCTATTCGGAACAGCAAAGCTACACCGAAAACACTTGGAGACGGATTTTCGATGAAATGAAATAATTACAGCTTTCTCGAGTCACAAGTGGAAATCTAAAATAACATTCTAACCATCAGCCTTTAGTATATGCAGAACCGAATAATAATAATAATAATAATAATAATAATACTGACTTAGAAACGTCGCTTGTCTTGAGACAAACAGCTGTACTGGTAATCAACGTGTCAAAACGAATGAAATGCAACCAGCGTGAATGACATGCAACTGAAACGTTCGTAATATGATGGTAATCATGCTCATCTTAGAATTTTCCGTTTCTTGATTAGTTACGAAGAGGAATTAATCAAACGGCTTAGCATAAATCATATGAAATTTCTCTTGTCATAGTATTCATTCCCCGGGGGCGGGAAGTTAGGAAGTTGCTTATGTAACTATCCTCATACGTTTTAATAATAATAATAATAATAATAATAATAATAATAATTATTATTATTATTATTATTATTATTATTATTATTATTATT
The DNA here is from genome assembly GCA_963932145.1 of Acanthosepion lycidas. Classification (NCBI taxonomy): domain Eukaryota; kingdom Metazoa; phylum Mollusca; class Cephalopoda; order Sepiida; family Sepiidae; genus Acanthosepion; species Acanthosepion lycidas. The sequence continues at coordinate 122,370,604 of OZ010583.1, forward strand.
ATTTCCTTGGATTTTTTGTTGTATAGCCATTTCTTTCCTGGTCCCAATCAGAGACCTGAGGTCAGAAATGGCTTCATGACATTTTCCGCTGATCATTTTGAATAAAAAATAAAAACATAAGATCACATTTGATAATTCTATGGAACTCTTCTGTCATTCTGTTCATTCCCCTGGGCGGGAAGTTATAGTTTTCATATGTAACTCTCCCCATGAATTTTATTATTATTATTATTATTGCTATTTGTTGTATACTCATTTTCTGAGGCCAGGGATTGAACTCACAACACTTTTGGAATACATGGCCCAGTTTGACAAAAGCATTGGTTGATTGATCTAAAATGTTAGTTGACGTGTTTCTTCTCTACCCCCGCTCATGAACAGTGATTCACAGTGCGTCAGCAGCTAGGAGACATGCCTGATAATTATATTATTATTATTAAACATAATGATTGACGTAACTCTTCCAATATTTTTCAGCTCTTAAGAGAAGAGAATGAATTAAGGAAAGAAAAAGAAAAGACACAGTGTTTGACAATGTTCAACAATATTCCGACAGTTTGTCTTCGAGTTAATTTTTCAATTATAAAAATTTATCAAAATTCTACAAAAATTATAAATCTTGAGACAAACGGCTGTACTGGTAACCAATGAGTCAAGATGAATGAAACGCAGCCAGCTTGAATGGCATGCAATTGCATAATGCGTATTAGGATAATGATTGTGCTCCATTTGAAATTATCCGTTTGTAGATCAATTACGAAGAGGAATTAATCAAACGGATTAGTATAAAACTTATGGAACTCTCCTGTTCATTTCCTACGTTTCTTTCTTTTTTTTTTTTCCTGAACCGGGCTCTTCTCTAAGTGTTGAAAAGTATTGAAAGAGTTACTTCAACTATTTTAAAAAAATAATAAGAAGAATAGATTACCGTAAAGCCTTTGATAATGTGCCACACTCTTGGATCTTTAAGACTTTGGAAATATACACAGTCTTCACAAGGATAGATAAGTTTCTTAAACACATCATAGGAATGTAAAAAAACCGCATTATACCTAAATCACACAAAAGGCATTGCCACCTCCAACTGCCTGAATATCTGACGAGAAATCTTTCAGGATGACTCCGTGTACTCCTTTTGCTATGTCTGTCCTTAATCCTCTTAACGCGAGAATTAAACAATAATAGCTATGGATACAAAGTAAACAAGAAAGTATTTAATCACTTACTCTACATGGTTGAACTCAAACTCTTTGCCAAAGAAGACAATGAGTTGAAGGGTCTCCTCAATGCTGTAAAATGTCTCTGTCACCACATAGGTATGGATTTAGGATTAGATAAATGTGCAAAAATAACATTCAAGAAAAAGAGAATTCAAGCAACACCCTCAATAAATCTACATTCCATCCCAAAGATTAGGGAACTAGAACAGGAAGAAGCTGACAGGTACCTAGGAATTAGCGAATGGGATGGAATTCAGCATACACAAATGAAGGAGAAAGTAAGAAAAAATACAGACGTGTGCGTCTGGTATTGAATATTGAGACGAATTAAATAAAAAACAGAATATCAGCCATAAACATCTTGGCTGTCCCTGGGGTGCAATACAGTTTCAGCATCTTTAACTCGGCCATAGCTGACATTAAGTGAATGGACGCCAAAACAAGAAAGCTTCTCACTTAACACCACATGCATCATCCCAAGGCTGATGTTGATCGTCTCTATGTGATGGAGGCAGAGGATTAGTTCAACTGTCTAACAAAACTGCAACAATCAGCCTTCTAAGAAACCTGGAAATTACAGAATACTGGATGATGATTTGTATCGAAGAAGATGAAAGTAGTAAAATACAGGACGTCCATAAGTTTGTGTGAACTTTAAAAAAATTTATAACTTTATTGGCACTTGCGATAGAAATAATTTGTAAAAAGGATTAGGAAGAAGTAAATCTATATTTTTTTAAGGTTTTATTGAAATTTTATTTAAGTTTTCACATGTCATCCATCTTTAGCAATACAAAGGGCAATACGATTTTGCAGTTCACGGTAAACATTGCCAACTTATTAACAGTGAAATCACATTAGTTATTTTAGCTATACTTAAAACTAGGTACATTAAACTTTATAACATTTTTTACAGATTATTTCTATCGCAAATACAAATAAAGTTATGAATTTTTTAAAGTACACGCGAACTTTATGGACACTCTGTACTTTATATCTATCTATAAAAGACAGAATGTGTTTGTGTGTGTGTGTGAGTATGTGTGTGTGTGTGTGTGTAACGAATGCACGGCCGCAATTTTCAACGGATTTGCACCAAAATTTACATGAACATGCTCCAAGTTAGCGGGAAGGCCAAGACCGACTTTGCATTTCCCAACTCCCATCGATAGTGGAAATAATCGATTTTTTCATGTTTCTACGGCAGTTTTCATGTAGTTTGCGGCCATTTTCTACTGGCTAGCGTGAGAGCCTATAGCTGGCTGCCACAAAGAGGCAGGAAGATTCTATTGGCCAGCGTGAGAGCCAACAGCTGACTGACACGAATGTTAACTAACATGCTAGCATGTAAAAAAAAATCGATAGCTGCATTCGTCAGAAGTGGGAAAAATTTAAATCTGCATGGCACTTTACTCCAATTGGCTCATTCACTTGCTTAAACTCAACGTTGATTCTGATTCCGCAGAACTGGGTTGGGTGTGAAAAAGTATTTCTTGTTAAGATTCTTTTTTTCATTCGGTTTTTCCAGTTACAAGTCCTTTTTTAAAGCTGATCGTTTTGTGTTCATGCAAGAAGTAAGGCATGTAGCAACATCAGTACGGCAAAGGGACACCTCGAGGTGGTGTAATGGTTAGCAAGCTTGTCTCGCTACAATTATTACGACTGAATAGTGAGTTCGATCCTCACTGGGTACTCCATACTTTCGGCCTTGTGCCACATCTGAGCTACGCTTGGAAAATCACTACATCAGCACGGCAAAGGGCACTCCTTTAAAGGCAAGCAAGGGCAAAAATATTTTAAGTCAAGAGATAGCGGTTGCTGTATGAGTCGTACGATTTTTGAATCAAGCACGTGCAACGCCGGGTTATGCTGCTAGTTCAATAATAAAGGAAGCCAAGTTCAAAATGGAATTTCAAGTAGGTGACGAAATGCAAAAACTTTAAAAAGAAAGCAAAAGCAAATACAATGTACGATATACAGAAACGATGGCTAGATAAAGCACTACATAGTCAATATTTTGCCCTTACCAAACAGACTGATTTTGACAATCCCCGTACCCATCACTGAATACGTAGTGCAGGATTAAAAGCTGAAACTGAAGGGTTTATTATTGCTGTACAGGTCCAATTCTTGTAAACTGGAAACTACCAAGCACACGTACTGAAAATTGTATTAGTCCAAAATGCAGATTCTGTGATAAATATCCAGAAACAATTGACCATCTTGTATTAGGTTGCATCGTATTGGCACCCACTGAATATAAAACCCGGCATGACAGAGTGGGCTAATATCTGCACTGGAAAATATGCAACTTTCTTGATAAGTACAGCCCACACATTAACAAGAACTTTGTCCATGGAACGCTAGTGATATTATGAGAGTGAGAAAAATAAATCATGAAACGTCGCCATAACAACACACCACTACCTGCCTTAGGTCTTCCCACAGAGTTGGTAGGTAGTGTGACCTTAGCAGAAATCAAAATATAATAATGATGATATAGTGGTGTCATAATTAGATTTTAGAAGTATGTTATGAGATAAGCATTGAGAAAAGATTTAATATAAATAATAATAACAACAACAATAATAATAATAATAATAATAATAATAATAAAATACAAAAAAATTGTTCTCACGAGTACAGACCACACCTTACGAGGGGCTTTGTCTATGTATTTTTTTCCAGTGGAAAGCGTCATCATGCCATTTCTAGCCTTAGGTCTCTGGGTGGGACACGGAAAGAAATGAGTACACATCAGAAATCAAAGAAAATCAAATAATAATAATAATACAGCAATTGGGGTAGAGCATAATTTAAGCAAAGAAAAGAAAAGAAGATAGTCTATAACATTGTTTAACACAATTTTTACTATATGTCTGTTTTCAATTTAAATATTGTTAAACATTATGGACACTAATTTCTTAAATGACGCATTTCTCTAAGTGTTGCTAAACATTGGAATTGTTACGGCAATCATTTTATTTGATAATAATAATAATAATAATAATAATAATAATAATAATAATATCTTGAAATCACAGACACTTTTTAGATGAATACATACAATAAAAATCGATGTAAAGTTTCATGTTTTTAGTGTTTTTCGTCACTTTTCTCTCAATTTCCTAAATTCAAATAGAATAATGAACTTCTAACTCGTCCCACACGAATCTAGTAATAGAAATCGACCCTTATTGAGATGGGCTATGCTGATGATATAGCCGATCATAGTCGATATAAGATCTTGAACAAGTCTTTTAAGAATTAGGAATTTAAATAGAGCTTTTGTCAAACAGAATGATCTGGGATTGAAATGAGAATAGTGAATCTGAATCCATCATAAACATTCATGATGTTGAATTGATAAAATCTAAACATATCAAATACCAAGTTGTCTGGAATAGTTAAGAAGCTTATTATAGAAGATAAGAATGTCTACTATGGTTCCGGATGCTGCAAAACCAAAATATTGACCTGAAATAACGAGTTCATTATTTACATTATTCGGGCTATTGTCCTCATCTTTGTCGTCATATTTATTACAACGTTTCGGCCTTTCAGTATCTGTCTATATTTCTGAGATGAGGTATTATGTACACTATTTACATCATTCAGACAATTGTCCTCATCTTTGTGACCATATTTATTACAACGTTTCGGCCCTTAGGTATCTGTCTATATTTCTGAGATGAGGTATTATGTATACTATTTACATTATTCGGACTATTGTCCTCATCTTTGTCGCCATGTTTATCGCAACGTTTCGGTCGTTGTACGCTCCGGCCTTCTTCAGAACTGAATCCTTTATTTCGCTCACTGTTCTAGTTCCGCGTGCCATGGACACATGGCACAGTGGATAAAGGCGTTAGTTAGATCCAGTGACAGGTGCCAAAGAGTGTGAGTTCAATACCTGGTTAAGGCAGTCGAGAATTTTCAGAGGGAAATTAACAGGAGATAATTGGCATCCATTAGACGTGGCACGTGGAACTAGAACAGTCTACCCCTTGTGAGCGAAATAAAGGGTTCAGTTCGACATTCCAACCACCTGAAGAAGGCGACAACAATGAGGATAATAGTCCGAATAATGTAAATAGTGAACTATATGCAAAGCTGAAATTATTTAAATTATGATTCATGATAAGGAAACATTTAACATTTAATGGCCGAGCAGCCAGTACTTATTTTTCTGGTGTAGAATTTTCTTGTTCCATGTTTAATGGATGTCAGTTATCAGTTATCTCCTGATTAATTTCCCTCTGAAACTTTTCCACTGCCTTAACTGGGTATTGAACTCACACTGTTTGGGTCCTGTCACTGGATCTAACTAACGCCTTTATCCACTGTGCTTTGTGTCCTTGAGGACATCTGTGTATAAATTTCTGGGTATTATAAACCTAATGTCCTCAGCACTCATTTTACCAGTGCTCATATTGCAATTTTTGCTGTTATCATATCATGTTTTTACCAGAGCTCATATTGCAATTTTTGTTGTTATTATCGCTTTTCTCTGGCACTCCTTATTACTGGTTCCCATATTGTATTCATTTCTATGCTTGGTCAGCTCAGGAGATTTTTGTAGCCTAGCATATGTGATGATTCCTTAAGTTTACGAATTTTCAAATGGTGTTCTTTGTCTATGATCTCAACCTGATCCCACAAATGATGGTGATCGCCCTTCTCTCTCCATATGTAGTCACATGGTCCAGTAGAACCAGGAAGATGTTCAGGTTCTATTGGACCATGTGAACTAAATATGACCTTTGATACAGTTCACAATGGCGAAATAGAATAACAACACCCTCCCATTACATAATACCTCATCTCAGAATTATAAACTGATAAATAAGGAGTTATGTTAGGCTCATTAAACATTATATAGATTCTATGCATGGCCATGACAGACATACATAAATAATAATCTGGATAGAAATTAATTAATCTTTTAAATCTTAGAGAAGATGAGATTTCATCAGACCGGATTGACGGCGGCGACAAACTTACAATGATCTATACGAAATAATAATAATAACGAATTTAAATATAAATATTTTTATGCTAATTCTCATAAATTGTTGAAATGAAATTTGAGAAAAGAATTTCAACTTTTCAGATCTCGATGTTTGCGAGGACCCCAAAAATGGTGTTAGAGATTTGAGAAATGAATTCAGGAATCAATTTTCAGTGATAATCACCAAGTTAATGAACAAAGCAAAAGCTTAAAAAATTTGCGAAAAATCAGCATGCCATGATGAAAACATGCCCCAAATGTAATGAAAACATAATTTTATCATCAAAATCTTTGTTATTATTACGAGAAAGGATTAAAGTATTTTTCTGGATATTAAGTTAATTCTTTTACTCCTTTTTCGAAGATTCGAAATTTTGATTTAAAAAAAAAACAAACAAATAAAACTTGTTTTTCTTGCGTCAGCGGTTGTAACAACTTTCAGTATTGTAAATTTTAGCCTCTTTTTTACGGTGACAGACACATTGATTTGAAAATTCTTACAAAAAATCAAATAATTGTCAGATTTGAACGAAATTTTCTGGACTTAATCTCAAATGAATTTCATTATATTTTTTTTTTAAATTGTTAGAAAATCTTAGTAAAAATATTTTTTTACATGTTTCACCTCCTTACTTAATTTTATGAAAACTTGAGAAATTCAATGCTGATAATTTTTAGTGACTAATTATTATTATTATTTTAGTGACAGAATTATTTGAAGAATTTAAATCGCCATTTTTTTCTTCAAATTCGGATCCCGTCTTATCGAAAATCAATTCTGAGTTGAAAAATAAAAAAAAATGCAATACATCTAAGACATTATTTAATTAGAGAACCTTTAACTACTTTTATGAATAATATATGTTAGAGACAATAATGACCGTAGAAAAAAAGAATTCGATGAAAAATGAATTTTTACAAGATTTGTTTTCATTTTTTACAATTTTAAATTGAATAGTTTATAAAGTTTTAAATCTTTTAAAATGCAATGTTTCAATGTGATAACTCTTAGGCAATATTGTTATTAAGTAAAACTATATTTACTAATCATATATTATTACAATCTGATGACCCCGAATATTTTAAAAAGAATTTCGATTTGTTTTTGTATGAGTGATATACGCGTAGAATTTCTAAGTATGGATGTTCAAACTTATAACATTATCGTTAATAGGTTACTTACGGGGAAAAGAACCCCTCGTATGGAATTTATCGTATGTTCCACCATACTTAACTATAAACACGTTTGGCAGACATTCGGTTGTCAGTAAATCAGTTAACACTTCAGAAAAACAAGGTCCCTTTAAGAAATGCTTGTATAGAACATGTTATGCTCAAAGTATGTAAGACTTGTTTCAGATAATTTAATTAATTTACCTTTGAATTTGCCAATTTTCCTCAACTAACATTTCAGAAACATATATATTATTTTTGAAAGACTTTTAAAACCGAGAATTAATTTTTGTTTACAAATGTGTCAAAGTGGGCGTTTTTATCGATTTTACTGAAATAAAAGTCGATTCCGATCAGTATAATTTCTGTTTGATATACACCACAGAAAATTTTGCTTAATGGAAATAGTAAATTTCAATTTTTTTAGCTTTCAATTAAAGCTAAAATGAAAGCTTTTTCATTTTTAAAAATTCATTTAAACCTTATGTATACCGAATTATTGGAGGTACCTACTTCTATAGGCGGTGTCCATTCAGGATGTGACTCTCGACAGTTTCCTATCTTTCGTAATTCTGAATAGTTTCTGTTCTCTTATTATTTGCCAAATTCCATCTAGTTCCACCCATTTACACAAGCATGTTAAATCGGTTACGCGAGGTTTCCTTTTACTCATCTTTTGCCTTTGTTATGTGCTGGGAATGCGAAACCTTTGCTCATGTGACCAAGAAATTTCAACTGTCTCTTTCTGATCCTGGATACAAATTTTATTCTTTATTTTTATCACAACTTGGTAAGGGGGTCCGTAATAATAACGGAAGCACAGTTCAGTCTGGTTACTTCCTTGTGGGCAGAAGTTATATTCCTACTTTTGTATTCACACTTAACAATATGGCCGACACGGTATTTCCTTGTCTGATCAATGGCAGGAACGGTACTTCCGTTTCCTTAGTTTCCGTTACAACAGTTTCCATTTTCTTTAAGACTTTCTTGTTGCTCACAGGCTCAATCCACGGTATTCACAGTATCCTTCTGTAGAACTATACCTTAGTTTCCTTAAGTCTTTTCTTTCTCTGTGTATGAGATTATCCAGCATTCACCACCTTATAGGAAAATTGATATAACATATTAGTTTAGAAAGCTGAATAGATACGTAACGCAATTAATTCTAATTTATTTCCCATTTATTTAAATTCTCGATCCCTTCTTTGTAAGGTCAGAATGGTTAAAGTAAAAGAAATTTTGGAAAGCAACTTAAGGGCTAAATACAGTGTTGTTAGTTTTCGTTGTTTGTTTGAAATTGGGACTGGGTGATGCGGACATTTTAAGTGATTGGAAAATAAAACTAATAATATAAAGCATGCATTATTTACCGTTATGTTCGTGACGTCTAAAGAAATGGTTTGAGTTGCTATAGTTACTTGGCATTAGAATTAGGTCAAAGTCCGTAATAATGTTATTAATTGCCTGGCTGATTCCCATGAAAGAAAAGAATGGTTAAAACCTGGTCTTTTCCTCGCGGAAATAATCCATTTCCTTCTTTGCGAGAGGCGAGAGATGAAAAGGCGTTCACCGGGGCGTTCTTTATTTGCGATTCAGTGGACATGCGCAAAATTTGACTTAACCAGCAACAAGTTTGTCGTTTCCGTCTTTAGCAGGATTTATTTCCCTCGCACGTTTATGATCCTTTGTATTTTGTGCCAATCGAACATTTCATATTTCTATATTTGGTAATTATCTTATTCAGTTCATATACTTCTGGTTATCGATTTATATTTTATTGTATTTGAGTGGTAGCTAGTCTAGGAGAAGGACAACTCTGGATGCAATAACTTTGGGAAAGGCATCACAATATTTCCCAAGACTTTAGAGTTACTTTATGACCCAAATAAGGAACTAAATATTGGGAGAACAATTAAGGTCTAAATTCTAAAGGGAGAGAGAATTAAAAAAAAAATGTATCAAATTATCGACTTTTCATAATTATTATTTATGTGTTGATTATATATCTAATTTGTTGATTTCATTAAGGTTATATATTTCAAGATGACATCGACACCAATTATTTCATACTTATCTTCATCAGTCAAAGTATAGATGACAGCATCTCTGCCTATTGTTCCCCCTCGTCGTCCTCCCCTTCCCCCTCCTCTCTCTCTATCTGTTTCGATATTTTCTCTAATTTTGTTTTTTCGTTCTTTTTCTCTTTCCTCTTATCTTTGGTTTTTAGACACATTTTTTTTCTTTTATTATTTATTTCGTCATGTCATTTCTGTTCATTAGTGTTTTTCTATTTCTTGAACGTTTTTTTCTCTTTCCTTTTCTCTTTCAATTTATGATCTTCACTCTTTTTTTCTTCCTTAATCACAGTGACCCTTGCTTACATTCATTGATTTCTTTCTTTTTTTCAGCCCTGAAAGGAGTAAAAAAAAAAGAGAATGTGTGTGTGTGTGTGTGTCTGAAGAACAAACTCTGCCAAATGCACGTCGGGAGATCGACTCAAAATAATGGCGGAAAATCATTATCACAACAAAAGAAAAGCCAACTTTGTATTTTCTTTTGTATTTTTGGGCTTTAAATCCCTCAAATAATCAATCTATCTATAGATTCGATAATCTAGATGCACAGTCTTTCTTCTAACGTTCCGACATTCGGAAATTACTAATTTTTTATTTCATTTGTTGCCTTTGCCTTCCGGGAAACTTCATCCAGCCCCACACAAATACACACACACACACACACACACACACACACACACACACACACACACACACACATATATATATATATATATATATATATATATGTATATTTATACATATATGCTTGTGTGTGTAATGTTCTACCACACTGAAATAGACAAAATAGTTCTTTATATAATACATACATACATACATACATATATATATATATATATATATATATATATATATATATATATATATATATATATATATATTCTTTTCCACATACGCAGACACGCTGGTGCGCTCGCGCATGCATACACAGACACACTCACACACATATATAAATATATTCTTTCTATAAACATGGTGGAATCCGAGGAATTGATAAATATATAAGACTGGTTAAAGTTTTATAAATTCTATCTATATCTATATCTATATCTATATATATATATATATATATATATATATATATCTTTAAGTGAATCAATATGTCGCCGGCTGACAGGTAGCTATTAGGTGAAATTTTCACTGTATCATGTTAAATCTATCTGATTAATATTCCCGACTGAATTAAGTGCATTGACAAGAATGTAGATTATGATAAAAAATCTTTCTCAAATAAATGGAATTTCGTCATTACGTTACGGTTCCCCCTTATATATATATATATATATATATATATATATATATATATATATATATATATATATATATATATATAGTAGAATAATGGGCTGACATAGACAACACATCGGTCAGCGGTCTGCTTCTTGAATACTTAATCGTGTATTCGATGAGTACAACTCTAAAAAGTAAATTTTCACATTATAGGAATGGAAGTAAGAAGACTTTCTATTCTATAAAAATTGCTGGATTACTTTTTTGTATCGAAAAAAGAATGTTTATAATTACTTGTGTTTGCATATCTACCAGTCTGTTTTTATTTTTCTCATATTCTTATTTAGTTCCTCAATTTATATATATATATATATATATATATATACTTCTTCACTTTTCTCGTCACATTTCTTCTTCCTCTTTTTCTTGTCACATTTCTTCTTCCTTTTTTTCTCTCATATCTTCTCTCTTGTTTTCGCTTCCCTCTGTTAATCCAATATATCCGGCCGATTGTATTGTCTCCATTTATTAAGAGACTTTGGTCTGAAGAATGAATATTTCGATATTCGCGTAAATCATAAACAATATGAATATTTAAGGTTTTCTTCGGGATTATTATTATTATTATTATTATTATTATTATTATTATTATTATTATCCTTTGATTTCTGGCGTTTACACATTTCTTTCCGGCTCCCGCCCAGGAACCTAAGGTTAGAAATGGCATCATGACACTTTCCACTGACAAAAAAAAACAAAAAAAATTACAGAGATAAAGCCCTTCGTAAAGTGCGGGCTGTACTTGACAGAACAATTTTTTGTATCTCCTAGAGGCATGGACTTCCAGGAATCCCTTCAATTAGTCTACTGGAATTTTTTCCAACCAATCCTAGGGCTCCAACTACAACAGGGATTGTTGATGTTCTCATATGCCACATTTTCGAGATTTCTATTTCAAGGTCCTTGTATTTTGACAGCTTTTTGAATATCTTCAACGATACATTGCAGTCAGCAGGGACTGCCATATCAATAAGGAGGCACTTTTTTTATTTGTGGTCTTTCATAACAATATCTGGGCGGTTGGCCTTGATTGTTCTGTCAGTGTGTATTGTGTAGTCCCATAGAATTGTAACAGGTCCTATCTCCGTAGCCGGATCTGGGTGGTGTTCATACCAGTTTCTTTCAGTTTCCTTCCCGTAGAAGTTGCAGATTTTCCAGTGCAGATATTGGCCCACTCTGTCGTGCCGGGGTTTATATTCAGTGGGTGCCATACCGTGCAACTTGATACAAGATGGTCAATCGTTTCTGGATATTTATCACAGAATCTGAATTTTGGGCTGACACAATATTTTAGTATATGTGCTTGATAATTCCTAATTAGCAAGCATTGGTCCCGTGCAGCAAGGATAAAACCTTTACTTTCAGCTTTCAACCCTGCACTACGTAGCCACTGATGGGTACGGGTTTTGTCTCCGTCATCTTGTTTGGTACGGACAGAGTATTGGCCATGAAGCGGTATATCTTGCCATCGCTTCTATTATTATTATTATTATTATTATTATTATTATTATTATTATTATTATTAGTCCACATTGAGCTCTCCCTGGATTAATATCATCCTTGGAATTATCCCTACTAGTTACAAACTAGTAACACTTATATTTATGAACATTGTGTGAGACTGGGAACCAAAATCAATGTATACAAGGCTGTGGTTTTCAACTCGCTTTTGTATGGTTGCCAAAATGGACAATATATCGACGCCATATTAACAATCTCGAGCAGTTCCCACAACGCTGCCTGGGATCCATTTGCAGAATTGAATGGCAGGAGAAAGTCTCCGATTTCAAGGCCCTAGAAAGAGGTGTTGTATCCAGTACAGAAAGCGAGATAATCAAGGCAAAGCGTCGTTGGGTGGGGCACTTATGTCGGATGAAAGATTCAAGAATTCCTAAAGCAATCTTCTTCAGTGAATTAGAGCACGATAACAGACAACTAGGCAGACAGAAACTGAGGTGCAAAAATATATCGCGTCGGCCTTGATAGCTGGGAAAGTACAACCCAAGCCCGTGCAACTTGGAGGTTGAACCCGCAAAGAAGGCATCAATGTCTTTGAGAACAGGTGTTGAGTCTCCTCAATGAGAAACGTGCCAAGAGGAAGACCAACAGTAGCACTCAGAACCCCACTTTATCAATGCAGCATCTGCTATAGGGCTTACGATTTTAGAATTAGACTCTACTCTCATCAAATGACTCATCGGTAATGTGTGGATAGAATACTCATGCGCTAACCCACGACGCGACAATCTATCATATATATATATATATATATATATATATATATATATATATATATATATATACATATATATATATATATATATATATATATATATATTTCCTCCATATTTAATATATTCTCATATTAATTTAAATATAATAATTTTGGGAACGTTGGTCCCTGATAAAATGTTGTCCGAGAAGTGCCTAGGTTCAATACAAAAAATCCATTATATATATATATATATATATATATATATATATATATATATATATATATATATGTGTGTGTGTGTGTGTGTGTATGTGTGTGTGTATGTGTGTGTGTAAGATTATTCCTATTCTTATTAGCTTTATTTCATATATATATATATATATATATATATATATATATATATATATATATATATATATATATAATGAAAAACAAACCACTTTAAGGTACCATTACGATAATTTATTTCACCTAAATCCTTTTTTAAGGATTCAGGATCATCAGGTAAAACTTCCAACAACGAATTGAGAGGAAAAATGGGATTAGAAATTGGTGGGTAGTGTAATTTTTGTAATTTAATAGAGGGGGTTGAGAGTGGTAGTTAAACAGACAATATAAAGTATAGGGAGCGGTTAATTTTATCATAATTTTCTTAGAAGAACAGATCTTCATTATGGAAATAAAAAGGCATGACTACATTTATAGTTTATCGTTCATGATTATTAAAGAAAAAAAAAAAAGAACAAAAAAAAAACAAGCCGACCGGTTTCACCCTCACTCAACAGAGCCGGATCCGAGGGAATAAATGTTACAATATAAAATATAATACATGTAATGGATTCAAGGCGGAACAACCAAAATGAAATACCGTCAAGCCCTAACAGGCATTCCCCCCGTTTACAGAGGGAAGGCTGGAACTGACATAGACTGTTTCTACTGCTGCCTTTTAATGTAAGAAAGACTCAAATTAGCACAACTAAGGATGGTAAAAGAGTCAATGCAGAAATTTTTGAACAATTTGGATTATTTATAAAATGTTCCGTTGATGGCAGAACCATATGTGTTGTTGACCACTTGTTTCTTTTTTTTTTTTTTTTTAATCTTGAATGGTATAGTTGGTTTTGACTTTTTACCATAATACATCATATATATATATATATATATATATATATATATATATATATATATATATATATATATATATTATCTCTTCGTTCTGTTTCTTTCTTTTTTCTTCCTATCTATCTATCTATCTATCTATCTATATATATATATATATATATATATATATATATATATATATATATGTGTCTATCTCTCTTAGTATCTATTTATCTATCTACCTCTCTATCTATCTATCTTAGTATATTCGTATCTATCTATCTATCTATCTATCTCAGTCTCTTCGTATCTATGTTCGTATCTATCATGGTCTGTTCGTATCTATCTATCTATCTATCTATCTATCTATCTATCTCAGTCTCTTCGTATCTATGTTCGTATCTATCATGGTCTGTTCGTATCTATCTATCTATCTATCTATCTATCTCAGTCTCTTCGTATCTATGTTCGTATCTATCATGGTCTGTTCGTATCTATCTATCTATCTATCTATCTATCAATCTCAGTCTCTTCGTATCTATGTTCGTATCTATCATGGTCTGTTCGTATCTATCTATCTATCTATCTATCTATCTATCTATCTATCTATCTCTTTCTACCTAGCAAACACCTGTTCAGAGGCTTAAACAAGAAGGTATTTATTTTTGCCATCATTATCTACGTTCGGGTGAACCGCTTGAATTGAAAAAGATTGTCCTAAAGAAAAAAATATCTTCTTCGACGTAAAAATGGTGGCATTTCCGCTTAATTATTTCCAATGATCTCATATTTAGATGTAGAGAACCATTTTTTTTTAGGATGAAACTTGTGTAAATATTTCTTTTTAAACGTTTTTCTTTATTCAATTATCGGTAAACAAATTAACACATAATTAACCTGCACACACACACACACACACACGCGCACACGTACCTAAAAACACGGACGCATACAGAGAAACAGTGAACAGTTGCAGATACACACACAATAACTCATCGACATAATTTAGTCACACGCACGCAGACATGCAAACACACAAAAACCTACTCACCCTCTCACTCACCTACTCCCACCCCCACTCTCTTACTCCCACTCGCACTCACCTACTCGTAAATGCACTCGCCTACTCGCACTCATACACACTTACTCACACTCACACTACACTCAGGTGCGAGCACTCGTACTCACCTACTCGCGCTCACTCGCATTTACACTCACCTACCGACACTCACATTCATGTACTCACAGTCACACTCCTTTACACCCACTCACACTCATTCGCATTCACACTCATTTACTCGCAATCACACCCCCTTACACCCACTCACACTCACTTGCACTCACACTCATTTACTCGCACTCACACTCCCTTACACCCACTCACACTCACTCGCACTCACACTCACACTCATTTACTCGCACTTACACACACCTATAAATGTGTCTTCATGTCACTATGGTTAACCCGCATTGTTCGAGATTGTGATTTTTTATGTGCAGTGTCCCTTCGGGGCGTAGGCGATCATGACCCTTCACATCTTCCTACTCCTTGTAGCTCTTAATAAATTTTGTCTTTTTGTTATTTTTCCCAAATCGTGTTCTACCATACATTTACTCATGCCCATCATGTATGTTACGCGCTGCTTTCCTCTGTACCTCTTTCCCTCCATCTGTCCTGTGAGTATCATATTTTCCAAGCCCTCTTTCCTCATTACGCGCCACAGAAATTTTAACTGCTTCTTCCTGTTGTTAAGTATAAGTTTCCTTTTTGTTTCCATTTTCTCCAAAACCTCGTCTTTGCTCACATATGCAGTCCATAGTATCATCAGCATCTATCAGTAGAACCATATTTTTGTTGCTTCAAGTCTATTTTCAAGTCCATTTTCTACAAAACTTCATCGTTGTTCACCTATTCGATCCATGGTATCTTCGGCGTTCATCTGTAAAATAACTGCTATGCTTACCTAGCAAATCTAGTGTTGTTACGACCAACAACACTCTTTAAATACTTCAATCAAATGCGACTGATAACGTAGCCGCGTTTTAAATCTGTTTAACATTCTCTCTGTCTAAGATGTCTAAATGGCCGGCTACTCTCGTTTTTCTTCGCATGCACTTTGCAAACACCTGCTCAGTTATATCTGTGTTTCATTCAACGCCAAAGAAGCTCACCTGTGTTTTATGCTCCAAATATGCAGACGTTAGTTACAGTTTCTGGGATAGAACGGATATTCGGGCGTAATCAGCAGTTTGAATTAGGCGCGTACAATCAAAACGTCAGTCACGATGACTTGTCATTCGTGCTTGGTCAATCATCTACGGGTTTCGAACAGTTCCATCTGCTTAGATTCGATTACAAAGTTTGGGTCAACCCATGGTAAGATTCTCAGGCACTTTCGAAAGGTGTCCTGAACTGGGATTGCCCCCCTTCCCCCATCCAGGGCCGATAACACCAAGAACTCATCTTTCTTACAAATCGAGGGACGTGAGATTCGAGACTTATGGTCGGAAAAAGAACGTTCTAATTCTCCAGACACACACACACACACACACACACGGATATATATATATATATATATATATATATATATATATATATATATATGACAAACAACGGATAGCGAGAGACAAGGTAATAACTTATTGTGCATGCGTGATAGAGATCAAGGTCTTTCTGTGCCAATTGGCTTCACTCTACATACATTAATTGCATTACGACAGCGACAGTGCAGCTACACTTTGATCAGATCACACACACACATACACACACACACACATACACACACACACATATATATATATGTATATAAATAATCCACCTGATGAGTAGACTGAACAATTGTAAAAATGGTTACTCTACAAAGCCATGAATTCGACGTACTGAATTTAACACCAATCAGTTAAATCACAAGTTTTTGTATTAATCCTATATATATATATTATTCCACAATGAAGAAGCATGGATAAAGAAAGATGGGATATTTGACACTACAATGGGAAGCTTTGACGGTCCGTACATGCGAAATCATAGGCATTTACTTACTACACGAACTGAGCAAAATAATAGATAGAAATGACACAGGACTCTACAGGGACGACGGTCTCATAATCTTAAGAAACTGTAACAAACAAAACACAGACAAAATTAGAAAAGCAATAATAAAGATTTTTAAAAATAACGGATTCGACATAGATATAAAAACTAACCTAAACGAAGTAGATTTTCTAGATGTTACCTTCAACCTAAGAGAAGGCACATATAAACCATATAGAAAACCTAATGACAAACCACTCTACATAGACACATCTTCCAACCATCCGCCTTCTATAATCAAACAGATACCAAAATCGATTAACCGCAGGCTCTCCAACAATTCCTCCAATGAATCCCTATTTAACAAAGCTAAGAAAGACTATGAAACGGCCCTAAAAGATAGCGGATTCCCAGCAATACTCACATACTCACCACAGAATACAAAAAAGGCCAACAGGAGAAGAAATATCATATGGTTCAACCCACCGTACAGCAAGAACGTAAAAACAAACGTAGGAAAAATATTCTTCAGACTCTTACACAAACACTTCCCAGAATCAAGCACCTTACACAAGATATTCAACAAAACACAGTAAAAATCAGCTACAGCTGCACCGAGAACATGGCACAAATAATTAAAAAAGCACAATAGGAAAATTATCAACAAACCACACGAACAAATTAAACCCACGTGCAACTGCAGAATAAAGAACGAATGCCCCTTAAACGGAAATTGTTTACAAAACAGCGTAATATACCAAGCCACGATAAAATCACCAGATAATGAAGAAAAAGTATACATAGGAGTAACTGAAGGACCCTGGAAACAAAGAAAACATCTTTCACAAATATTAAATACGCGAACAGTACAATGCTTTCTAAGTATATCTGGGAAATTAAAAACAAAACGCACATCACACCAAAAATATCTTGGAAGATAAGGAAAAAATCATCAGTCTACAACAACCAATCAAAAACTTGCAAACTTTGCTTGGAGGAAAACATAGCTATCATTACTTTCCCCGACCAAAATAAATTATTAAATAAAAGATCTGAGCTCATCTCAAAATGCAGACATGAAAATAAATTTTTACTACGTAACCTAAAAAATGCAAAACGGAAAAAATAAAATAAAAACAAATAAATATACTAATAAACAAAATAACAAAAAAAAAATTGAAATAAAAAATAAATAAATACTATGTTACTTAAAAATCGAAAACCGAAAAGAGAAAATATACAAGAAAAATAAATTGACCTAAATTCATCCAAATAAATAAGTAAACAAACCAGTCCCAAATAAAGGTAATCAATTAAAAACTGTTCCCGCCAAAATAATAGTTAGAATGAACTACAACAATCAACCCCAAAATTGAACAAATAGCTTTAATTAAATTCTCAAACCAAAACAAAACAGTTAAATAAGTGATATAAACAAATTTTTACTACGTTAATAAATAAATAAATAAAAAAAATAAGAAACAAAAAAAATAAAAACAAGCAATATAATTTGACCCAAATAAATAAACAAACGACTTCCGGTAAAATAACCGCCATAATAGAATACCCACAATGCACCACTAACCCGTATATATATAAATAGCCGAGAAAAATAACAGCATATGTGGCCTGACGATTGCATATAGCATGGAACAGATTGTCGCCTCTAAGTGTTGACTTCTATGTTCACTTTTATATTTACACACGCTCTATCTCTGATATTGAGCACTTTATTCCATAAATATAGCACACCTTAAGACTATATTTCTTTATATATATATATATATATATATATATATATATATATATATATATATATATATTGTCATCCACAGACAGACTGTTTCGCTGTATCACAACTTATCAGTGTGGCTAGACGTCCGATTGCCTCTAGCTAGGATCGAAACCCGACTGAATTGTCCTCAGTTGGGATTCTACCACTTATCCGTTGGCGCACGGCTGGGATGAAGGTGGATATAAGCGTATTTATTTTTAGATAAACACCCAGTGACTGAGAGTCTTGCATTATTAGTAATAGTCACTGTTTACAAACCCACACTTCCAACCCAGAGAGCTCAACCGAAATGAATTTTTCAGAAGCATATATATTGTCATCTACTGACAGACTTGTTCGCTGTATCACAGCTCATCAGTGTGGTTAGACGTCCGGTAAAATTTAGAATCACCTGATGAGATGCGTTGCATGCGCATCGAAACACGACTGCAATTTTGTAGCAATTTTGACATTTTCGATGTAACATCCTAAAATAAATGATATTGCTCTACTTTGTATTGATCCCTCTTTTAAATTAAATGGAATTTTACTCTATTCGTTCTCATTTTATCTGTATATATATATATATATATATATATATATATATATATATATATATAGCGAGAGGGGGAGAGAAAGAGAGAAATTCTATTGAAAAAAGAATTGCCATGTCGGATTTTTCTCAAATAAATCACTGATTAAAACTTGTGGAAATAATCGTATATCAACTGCAAAAAGGCGTTCAGAATCTCGAGGCTTAAATTATAAGATTAAAATCTTAAATAAAATAAATTAAATTTTAATACGCAAAGCTAAATTAAATACTACGCTTTTGAAGGTATTTAAAAAGAAATCTTATCTTCTTCTAAGGAAAATATATAATCGTCGTCATTGTGAACACATACATATGCGTCCTGCGTCTGCATTCACACACACGCACATTTATACACACAGAGACGCACCCACACACAACCCCCCAAATATATATATATATATATATATATATATATATATATATATATATATATATATATATATATATACTCATAAAGCATTAACCAGTATGTTGATTAGCATGTGATGAATTTCATATAACTCATGCTCTTCCGCCATGAAACCTTAGAAATCGACATCTGAAATGTAAAGTAATTTTGTCTTATCAAACGTCCAGAGGTAGGTGCAAATATATATTAGCTACAAAATAATTGTTTTATATTACCTTTAAAATAATTAGCTTTTATCAAAAGGCCCGAGGAAGGGGCAAAAACACATTACTTACGAAGTAATCTTGAAATAACTTTATATCATTGAACAGAATAGAGTCGCTTTCGCAGCTATAGAGAATTCCTTGACATTCAAGTGGACATCGCGTTTGAGAAGAAAAAAAGAAAATATATTATAAATAGCGGAAGAAAAATGCCTGCTCGTTCTCTGTAAGCCAGATAACAAGCTCACTTCTATCTATCTATCTATCTCTCTGTCTCTGCCTCTGTCTCTGTCTCTCTCTGTCTCTCTCTTTATCTATCTATCTATCTATCTATCTATCTATCTACCTATCTATCTCAGTCTATTCATATCTATCTATCTTTCCCAGGCTATTCATATCTATCTATCTATCTATCTATCTATCTATCGCAGTTTATTCATATCTATCACAGACTATTCATATCTATCTATCTAGCTCAGTCTATTCATATCTATCTATCTATCTATCTATCTATCTATCTATCTATCGCAGTCTATTCAAAAATAAACAATGCGCATGCGCCAAATAAAAAAATAAATAAAATGCCGACAATTTGCCATCGCAACCGGAGGTCTAGTCACACTGATGAGCTGTGATGCAGCGAAACAGTCTGTCTGTGTATGATAATATATAGATATCACAGCTCATCAATGTGGCTAGAAGTCCGGTTGCCTCTAGCTAGGATCGAAATCTGGTTGAATAGGCGTCAGTCAGAGACTTTACCCTTAAGCCATTGATGCACGGCAAGGATGAAGGTGAATTTAAGCGTATTTATTTTTGGTTCAACATACAGTGACTGAGAGAATTCGATTCGCTTTAGCAATAATAGTCACTGTTTACAAAATCACATTTCCTCCCCAGTGTCCTGTTTCGCTGTATCATAGCTCATCAGTGTGACTAAACCTCCGGTTGCCTCTAGCTAGGATCGAAACCCGACTGAATTGTCGTCAGTCGGAGATGTGGGTGTTTGTAATTTATATATATATATATATATATATATATATATATATATATATATATATATATATATATATATATATATATATATATATATATATATATATATATATATATATATATATATATATATATATATATATATATATATATATATATATATAGATAGATAGATAGGTGTGTGTGTGAATGGATACGACGTCTACGCGTAAACTATTAAACTTAGACCAATTCCCAGCCTATAGTAAATATACATTAAAACGATTCTCTAGAATCTAAATATGTCTCTTGCGAGTCTTACAAATGAACAAGTGAACCGGCCCTAGATGTAAAACGTCCTTCTGGATCTTTGTTTTAGAGGCGAAACTGCGATATATATATATATATATATATATATATATATATATATATATATATATATATATATAATGGACTCTCTCGTTGGTTTCGACCTATGTGTATCTGACAGCTTAATTGATTCAGTTATGAAAGTTTTTGCGCTAATCTTAAGTGGTATTTAAGACCCGCTAGTGATTTACAAAGGAGGACACACATGGAGCAAGAGTGAGGATTGTAGGATGAAATCACTGTTAGATTGGCTGACCTTTTAGATCGTGCTTCTTGAAGACGATTCAGACAAGTAGATTGAAAACTTCTGCCTCCACTAAAACACGTTGATCTCCATTCTACCCGCTCCATGGCTAAGCGCTTAAGGGTGTTATGTGGTATATTGATAGTTGACAAGTTGTTCTTCAGCTTGTCTTTGTATCTTACCTATGGGCCTCCTACATAATATATATATATATATATATATATATATATATATATATATATATATATATATATATATATATATATAGTAATTCATTTTGCGAATTAACATGCTTATAAAGATGTGTAAATTTCAAGATTGGTTATTTCTGAATTGTCCGTTGAGGATGAAACAGACCTCGATACGTTAATTCAATTTAATTTTAATAATTATACTGAGGTTTTCGGCTCTCGTTTTTGAAACATGAGAACTCTTATGTAACGAAGGAATCATATTTTTTAAAAAAATAATTATAATTTAAGTTTTACTTCTTTCTGGAGCACTGTTTTTTAAAAAATAAAAACAAAAATACTATAGAACTCCGGATTATTTACCTAACGTGTTCTTTCCTATTTTTCTACGTATATATATATATATATATATATATATATATATATATATATATATATATATATATATATATATATTATAATAAAAAGAAAGAACAGTAGGATATATAATCCAGTGTTCTTATTGATTCTTTTATTTTTACAAAACAGTGCTCAATGTAAATTTACCTACCATGAATATTATAAATTAACTGATTTAAAATATAGTCTCTTCGCTACACAGGAATTACCATGGTTCAAAAACCGAAGCTAAAATCTTCAAATTTAGTTATATAATGAAATTAAAATATTAGTTCTGTTTCATCTTTAAGCGAAGAACTAATGCTTTTAATGTAATTATATAATTAAATTATATAATTATATAATTAAATTTGAAATTTTTAGCTTCTGTTTTTGAAATATGGTAATTCCTATGTAGCGAAGAAACCATATTATAAATCAGTTAATTTATAATATATATATATATATATATATATATATATATATATATATATATATTATATATATATATATATGGAACCTTAACGTGGTCTGTTTTTATTCAAATATATATATATATATATGTATATATATATATATATATATATATATATATATATATATATATATATATATATCATACATTGAGTGCAGTTGTTATTAAAATAGTTCTCAGTGATATATAACAGCGTTATTAAGTATATATTAATAAATATATATTTTTCATTATTGTTTTAGGTTCAGTTATACTAATGGATCAGTTTTAAAATACCATTAATCACCGCCACTTTTTAATATACAATAAAACCACTAATCACCGTTTATTTTAAAGATAAAATATAATTCACGACTATTTTAATACATTTTTAATGTTAAGACATATTTAATATATGTACTACACCAGCATTGCATTAACCAGATATTTTTATTAAACTTTAAATTATGTAATAATCAGTCTCTACCAAGCACATGAAGATTGCGTTGTGCATGAATCTTCACGTCGTGCTACCGTTGAGGGATATGTATATTTATTAATATATATACTATATATGTAAATACACCATAAAATTGTTCCTTGGGCGATTATTCAGTGATGTTCGCTTGTTTGATTGCCAGTTTCTTATTTTACACATCATACTTGCTCCAGCTGTAACTCAATTTGCTTCAAGATAACAGGTATTCACCACGAAGGCATTACATACACACACGCACGCACACATATATATATATATATATATATATATGTGTGTGTGTGTGTGTGTGTGTGTGCGTGCGTGTGCGTGTATATGTGTGTGTGTGAGTGTTTATGTTGGTTTATCCGTGTGTCTGCGTGTGTATGTGATGTGTACTGTTTTTTATGCGTGTGTGTTTATGAGTGTCTTTGTGTATGTCTTCGTATATGTGTGTAAGTGTTTGTGCATATCTTCTTGTATATGTGTGTGGATTTCAATGTGGTCTCAGAGTTAGCATATTTAAAATCTACACTATAGTCAGCTTAAAACCCCAAGCGATAGTCACGACATCAAAATTGATTTTCAAAGCTGTCTGGACCTGTGCTTTTGGTTGACTCATGCAAGTTTTATTTCATGGAGCAGAGGGGAGTGTGCGTAAAAGAGTAAATATTGTTAGATAGCTAGATAGCTAGCTAGATAGCTAGCTAGATAGCTAGATAACTAGATAGATAGATAGAGAGATAGATAGATATAAACAAATTTAGATAGATATGAGGAGACTGAGATAGATAAATAGATAGATAGATATATATCTGCCTGTCTGTTCATTATCTATCTATCTGTCTGTCTATTCATCTGTCTGTTCATTTCTGTAGTTTAGTGCTAGCAGCAAGCAGAAATATTTCTCCTCCCGATGATGGCCATTTCGGCCGAAACTAGTCGAGGAATCTAAATGGAATAATAGTAAAAAAACGAAAGAATATTAATCTACAACCCAGTGTGTCTGAGGATTTTAATTTTTTAATTTTTATTGTTCAAAATATATATATATATATATATATATATATATATATATATATATATATATATATATATATATGTATGTATGTATGTATAGATAGATAGATAGATAGATAGATCTACAGAGACTGAGATAGATAGATAGATAGATAGATAGATAGATAGATAGATAATGAAATCGATTCCTGTACCATCTTCAATGCAGTATAAATTTTACAAATATATCGATGAACACATTTGGGGTTCTATAGATAGAAACATTTTTACGTCACTTTTTGGAAAGTTAGTTCTTTACGTATTAAATATTCTGAAATATTTTCGAAAATCTAAAAATAATAAAAATGACATAACATTATGTTTTAGGTTTCATGATTTATGCAATAACGTATCAGTTAACAATTATTTACGTTTCTTTAACATCAAGTAAAATCAAAATCTAACTTATAGACAAAATTATAATAATTTTATTGCTTTATCGATAATAATTTCATAGAGAGAAGTTTGGTTTGCCAATAGGATTACCATTTGAAGGTCTATTAGCATGTGTGTTCTTAGAATTTGCAGAAAATAGTCATTTACTAAATGTTTTACTTTAAGAATCAACGTAGTAAAGATCTATTGATGAGCATTTATTAACATATAACCACAAAACAATATTACCTGATCGTGCAAATAAACTAAACAATATTGCACATGATCAAATTTCTTTATGAAACAGTTGTCGTTTTATATTGGCACTGATAATATTTGAAAATGAACAAAGATCGAAAATCCGCTTAGAAAAATGATATCATAAAAATCTGCCACAATAAAATAAAAACACGAATGATAATAGATTTCTATTTCAGGAAAAGAAAACACACTTTAAAAGTTGTATCTCTCAGTATTTACATTGAATATATTTTGAAAACTCCTACAATATTTTAAATATTTCACAATATAAAGGGAAAAGGAAAGCATCTAAAATCCACAAACACAAAAACGAAAATAATACAGATAACTGGTCATATAATAATGTCTACCAGTTAAATAACAACTACAAATGGAAAAAAAAAAGTATTTATCTGAATATAACGATATTGTCAAAAGTATTTTAAATTAATAAGAGAAATTAACACATAACAACATTAAAACGAGAAGCAGGAAATTAATAAATAAACTTAAAAAAATCTTACATAGGTAAGACATTTTGAAATTTGATTAAAAACTTATATTAAAGCAAAAATAGTTTGTTTTTTTTTTCAGGTAAATTGTACAGTTTTCATCAAAAGAGGTTGTAATATATAAAGGCAAAAATGTATTGGAAACAAACTCCAAGAAGACAGAATGCATGGTTATCAGCAAAAAGATGATCCCAAAATGCAAATTTCAAATCAAGCAGATACAAAAATGTAAATATTTGGAAAGTGTTCTAACAGAAGATGGAAAGTGCGACACTTAGATGCGAAGACGCATTTGGATGACCAAAGATGCCTTTCAAATGCTAAGCAGAGTATTAACAAATAGAAAAAATTCCTAGAAACAAAAAAAGAGGACTGAAACTTAATGTCTGTCCTTCTGTATGGCAGCGAATGCTGGACAATCTCCTCAAAGATAAAGAAGAGACTTGAAGCAACAGACATATGGTTCCACAGTAAGATGCTGAGGATACGATGGACCGATCATGTGAGCAATGACGAAGTTTTAGAAAAAATGGAAACAAAATGTAAACTTATACTTAACATCAAGAAGAAACAGTTGAAATTTGTGGAGCACGTAATGAAGAAGGAAGGCTTGGAAAATCTGATACTCACACGACCATTTGAAGGAAAGAGGATCAAAAGAAAGCAACGTGTAAAATACTTAATAGGCTTGAGCAAATAGACTGTAGAAAAGGATTTGGGTGAAATAACAAAGAGACAACAATTATTAAGAGCTACAAAGGACAAAAAGTTAGGTAGGGCCATGACAGCCTACGCCCTTATGGGACACGATACATAGAAGAAGAAGAAGAAGAAGAAGAAGAAGAAGAAGAAGAAGAAGAAGAAGAAGAAGAAGAAGAAGAAGAACGCTAGATTTACATACCGAGTCACACATTGTATATCTCTTTTCTACTAATACAATGTGGGATAATTGAAAACAATGAAAGGTAAAAAATGAAATCTAAAGCGATATTTGAGTGTTTTTTTCATCTTTATAATTTTCGATTTCAATCTGTAAACTGCATTTGTTGATTTCCTCTTCGTTCACATTCAGCCACTTTTTATACATGAGATTGATAAATATATATATATATATATTAAAAATTTATGACTGATAGGGATAATTCAAAGGAGGATTTTAATCCATGGAGAGCTCAATGTAAACTAGAAATAATAATAATAATAATAATAATAATAATAATAATAATAATAATAATAATAATCTAGGAGAAGACCATAAAGATTCATATCGGTGAGAATTTATTTCGTGTATATCTCTATATATTCATCTTTTCAGATCGAAATCTTTCAATAAAGGGAGACAATTCCCTGGACTGATATACTAGATAGAGAGGGGGGAAGAGAAAGCAAGGAGAGAAGAGAATAAAGTAGGGTATATATATATATATATATATATATATATATATATATATATATATATATATATATATATATGTGTGTGTGTGTGTGTGTGTGTGTGTGTGTGTGTGTGAACAAATTCAAATTTCTATCATATAGTTTTGCCTGAATGAGCTACCCAAAATCATTACCGACTGCCATCCCCTCTAATTCTTCAAATGCCAACATAAAAAAAAGCATTAAAAATAGAAAAGACAAGAAAATAATTCTAATTCCCATAGTGGAATTTTACATTACTGGCCTAATTCCCTTCCCATTAATCACTTACGTCTCTTTATATATAAATTCTTTTAAATTTATTTTTGAGTTCATTCGTAATTTCTTTAATTTATGTTAAAAAATTGTGTTTTCCTATAAGACTCCCATTTGTCATCATAAGGTTAAAATTCTGGGTTTTCTTTAATAAAATCTCTCCATTTTAAGATAGACACTACCAGCCTCGTTCACTCTTCTCGTGACTAACGTCCAACTGAAAAAATGAAAAGTGTAAACTCTGTATGAGGTGTTTTCGGCAAGTTAACGTTTAAATTGATCTTTTATAACCCAATATCAATTACTCACATTTCACTCCTACAACCTCCTCCTTTCTGTAACCTTACAGACGTTAACTTCAATCCACACCCGGGTTGAAAAGACAGACGATAATTTAGTCGTCTACCGAAATAGCCTATTCTCCATATGAGGCAAAAAGATCTTTTATTAATTATATCGATCTGTACAAAGAAATTAGATCGAGCTCTTTTTTGGGGATCAGTTATATTTTTACATTACTAGGATACACTTAGAGGGATTATATACGAACGTATTTTTTTTACCTTACTATATATATATATATATATATATATATATCTGTCTATCTATCTATATATATTATGTACATCCAAATACAATGGTCCGGTTAATGAAATCCGTGGAATAAAACAAAATGCTAAAAATATTGTTAAGAAAACTAATAATGTGCATTTTATATTAGTAGGCCTTTTGATTGAACTGAGGCAAAAAGAGCAAGATTTTAAAATCGGAATTTATTAAGGGCACGAGCTATATATATATATATATATATATATATATATATATATATATATATATGAATAACAGGTAGTGAGAAACTGAGATGTATAGGAAAAGATAGATAATGAAAAGAAATACATACATACATACATATATATATTCATATCTATGTATCTGTATATATATATATATATATATATATATATAAATTTCTCTCTCTCTCTCTCTCTCTATATATATATATATATATATATATATATATATATATATACAGATACATAGATATGAAGATACTAAGAATAATAGATAGGTATGAACTGAAGTATATTGGGCAGAGTGGTAGATAGATAGATATATAGATAGACAGACAAGCAGACAGACAGACAGACAGACAGATAGATAGATAGATAGATAGATAGATAGATAGATAGATAGATAGATAGATATGAACAAATTAAAATAGATATATAGATAGATATGAACAGACTGAGATCGATAGATAGATAAATAGATAGGAACAAACTGAAATAGATATATAGATATGAACAGATTGAGATATATAGATAGATAGACAGACAGACAGACAGACAGACAGATAGATAGATAGATAGATAGATAGATAGATAGATAGATAGATAGATAGATAGATAGATAAAAATTAGCAGAGACATCAAATCTTATTTGCACATTTCACGACGTAAAATGCAATACTTTTCACAGGATTGCAAACACAATTTAAAGAAATGAGTCTTTTCATGTGCCCCAAATTTTGCTGTTCTGAAGAACATTTGTAAATGTCTCTTATTCGACCAAATAAATAAATAAAATGACACCGGAAACAAAACAAATGAAATAAATTCTAAAAACAAAACGATCAAGTGAACAAAGCTCTTAACATCCTTTCCGATTTTTGTACATTCTTCTCTGATTGGTCTGCTATGCGTCGAAGCAATGAATAATAAGTTTATGTGTCCAGTGTACGCATGCGTGCACCGGCGTCGAGTTAAACGGCCGCTGTCAGCGTCGCAGTGCTGCCAGAGATGTTAAGGGAAGCCTACCAATAAGCATTTGAAGCCGTCCGAAGAGGAAGGAATTACACCGGCAAATCTGTGAACTTCATATGACCTCCTCCTTCCTCTTCGACCACTCTTCGCTATCGAACTGACAAATACTGTACGATTTGCAATGGCAGCGCAAGTGTTGAGATTTTCCATGTCCGTTCTACAGAAGGTGTCTGAGTGAGAGTTCGCCAATCGCTACCACAACTACCTCCAGCGCCAGCTCTTTATTTCATTTTCTCTCACTATCTTGCTTTCTCTCTCTCCAAAACGCTATCATCTTGTAGTTCTGCCATCATGAGGCAAGTGTAATTTTCCACGCGATGGCTTTGAGTTTGGCTCTCCATGACCCCTGCATCCGGTAGCCATCACACGATATTGAAAAATGCTTTCCCTCACCCCATCCTCTGCAATCCGGCCTCTGTTGCTAAACGAATACTCCCTCTAGCTTCACAAAATGACAGAAACCACTAGAATATGATCAGGAAACAGTCGAGCCATGAACGCGCAAGTGGAAGAAACACTTCATTTACGACATTAGCTTTCATATCGACTTTATCGTAATGACCATAATAAAAAGAAAGACATTAACAGACAGAACTCCTAGCTTCGTATTCCCGCCTTTCTGTCTTCGGCTGCACACATCAATCTTTCTTTTAAATTATTACCTAATTTGGTTACATGTTCCACAACTCTCTATCTCCATCGCTCTCTTTACATACATACTTACATACATACATATATATATATATATATATATATATATATATATATATATATATATATATATATATATATATGTAAATGGTGGTACTTGCTTGGAAAAACTTTGGGTATTTTGGCTTGTAGTAGAATAAACCAGTACCTAAGGAAAAATGAGGAATAAAAAAGAAAGATCTAAGAACATGAAAACAATCGTCCAGAATTCAAGCTCAGAGTCCAAAGAAAAAAACAAACTCCAAAACGAGTAAAAGCAACTACGTAAAGTGCTCAATACACGAAGCAGAGCAAACGTAATATAAACCTAAAGAGCCAGGTAAAGCTACCTAGGTTTCACCTGCTGGCTTTACCTGACGATCCGTTTAGGTGAAAACCTAGGTTGGTTTGCCTGGGTCTTTAATTTTATATTATATTATATTAGGTTGGTGCAAAAATAATTTCGTTTTCTAACATATGTTACTATGCGAGAAAACGAAATTATTTTTGCACCAACCTAATATTATACTAGGTTGGTGCAAAAATAATGTCGTTTTCTCACATATGTTACTATGTGAGAAAACGACATTGTTTTTGCACCAACCTAATATTATATATATATATATATATATATATATATATATATATGAAAGTAGTCGACATGAAAAATAACGATGCTTGTAACTTATACATTCCCGGTTTGTTTGTTTTTTTATGGCAGGCTGTTCTTTCAGGCTGTCTAATGTCTGGAATAATATCAACTGGAATTGAGTATTTCTTCTGGCTTTTCTCTCATTGGGAGTTTGCGTCATTTGAGTAGTCATTTCATTTGAAGTTTGAAGAATCTCTTTCGATGTTCCCCACGACTTCAAACAAAAGGCCAGCAGGGAAATTCCAATCAATACTGAAAAGAGCGATAGCACTTGGTGGACTTGCGAAATCTGTTCTCCTGAAAAATTGTTTTAATAAGAAATTTTTATACCTTTCAACCAACAGTGGCACTGGCTGCTCGGTCAGTGAATGCGAAATATTCCCTTATAAGGAAATGGTTAATAGTACAATTATTATCACCATAGCGTGACTAGTTGTTGTGGCAGTGGACTCTTCCGACGATTTCGGCGTATGGAGGCGTATGGAGGCGTATGGAGGCCTAACAACTCAGTTTTAGACTTGAAGCTCAAAACTTCCCCACACAACATTTCCAATTTCTCCATAAATTTCTGGAATGAAACCTTATCTTAAATTTACACTATCTATATTCAAACTATCTTTGTTGTTGTTGTCACAACTTTTCGGCCGTTGTACCCTCCTCAGGTTTATATTGGTCTGGGTTACCTATAGGGAATTCTGAATTGAACACTTTATTTAATTTACAGAGGTAGACGTTCCACTGCTCATATCTAGGGATATCATCCAGTTCTTATTTTTATTCAGTACTGTTCAGTTACTGCTCGCACGTTTCTACTGAGTGTAACTACGCACTGCATGACTTAGGGATTGAACTCACAACCAATATATCATTAAATTCACAAACCAACTCTTTTATGAGGGGAATGGTCCGAATATAAATAGGATAAATAATAAACTCTCTCTAGTTCCTTTGACGTGTTTGGAAAATGAAAATAATTAACAAGCCAAGTTCCCGTTCGATCGCTGAACTAAAGCAATGTCGAGTCAGATCAGTAACTACGTGGGTGATCGCTTAGGAATATCAGATGCGGTATAATTTGAATGTGTCTGTGGTGTAATGTATATTGGTACGGAATTGTTAATCGCAGAGCTGAGTTCTAATTCCAGTCAGGTTCTATTCACTTACGCGCAAATACTCTTGGTAAAGTTGAGTCCACCTCTTCTCTCCTCAGCTATGGGTTAATTAGTTAGACTTATATCACTAAATTATTATTACCTCAAAAAGTTTTTTCCAATCTAAAAATACTTTCTGGCTTTAAATAGACTGCAAAGGGTTGATAAACAGTAAAAACGAATCAATAGAATAAAATAGACCAACGAATATATTACACAGTAAAACACTGGTGATTTCGAGGAGAGAATTTTTTATACTATTGTTCACCAAATATAAAGTCTCAGAGCCACTCAAGGTAGAGGGTTACTGAATGGAGTTGATGCAAGGGCGTACAAGGAGGGAGTAAACAGTGCATATTATGAGGATATGCAGGATATATAGCAGCTGACCCCTAGACTTGCAGAGGTTAAGCTCACAGCAATCAGGAAAGGCAACAATCTCTGGAGTCTATTCTTTTTGAGCCGTAAAATTTGTCTTCCACTATTCTTGTTTCATATTATTGTTCACTCAATACAAAGCCACAGAGCCGATCAAGATAGAGGGCTACTGAATGAAGCTGTTGCAATGGCGTACATGGAGGGAGGGAAGCAGTGTATATTCTGAGGATATGTAGAATAAATAACGGTGACCCTAAAATGGAATAAGTTAAGATCGTAGTGATCGAGGAAATATTATCTTGGGTGTCTTTTCCACAAAGTAGAGGTTCTCGGGAAGAATCTTTCTAAGTTGGACTTCCTCCTTACCAATGGAATACAAGGATAATGACTATGAGTAGAGCATGTGTATGAGGCCCAACTGGGTCCTATAGATGTGGATGTCTGGCCTAGTGAAAGTAAGTAATATAATTCGCCTGAACATTTGCCATGGCAATAGCGATAGAGTAGGGAGTGGTGTAGTCTGTGGGAAAAGGGGTCGTAGCGAGGAAAACAATTCAGCAACCACAAAACCGCGAAAACACTTTTGTCAAGGCTGAAAAATGATGGATTGGGAAGTTGAGCGCAAATACTCCCTCTTTTGTCTGATCTGCCTCTTGTAAAGATAGAAAATGACAGAAGGAGATAGCTACTTTCTGGAGCGGTACAAAGAAGTGGCTATTTTATCCGCATCCTTAGCGATGAATCGTAGGAACGAGTTGCATTTGAGGCTTGGGGTGAGCTTGTATCAATTCAATTGAAAAGTGTTCTCATACATTCCTGAATTGTTAGTAGATATAAAACATTTGCATCAAGTTTTCCGTAAATAACATCTGAATTTACAGTGATGTTTTTTGCTCTGTGTTCGTCTCTCAGATTAATCCGGCCTGCTCTTTAAATCATGGCTGGTGGAGTGATGGAATGGCAGATTCATTTTTTTTAATCGAATTTACCCCAAGCAAGGCAGTAACGCAACTAAGACACAAGGGTAATGATATTTGCTTTTAATCCTAGAACACTAACCATGGGTATATAGTACCCAGCGCAAATTTTCCTATTTTAATTCCAATTTTCAGTACCTGATTTTCTTACCTAAATAATGTTTTTCAGTTCCTATTAATGTTATTTCAAAATACAAAATTTGAAGTGCCTGCATATAAAATATTTCAAATAAAGATTTATATTTAATATGTGACGTCGTACCCTGGTCGCAGCGCCAACCGTGTCGTTGTATCCCAGTCTACCACGGCACCAACCGTGACGTCCTACTTTGATTCCCAGTCTGCCTACCCACGTTGTGATTTGATCTAGACAGAGGAAATCAATCAGTCATCGGGGCCGTACTGCAAACCGAGTCCAACGGGGGTGATACCACAAAAATACGCATAAAAGGCAATAAAATGAAAACTCAAAAGTTCAAAGTATCAAAGAAAAAGGTAACAAACTTTATGTCTAGTTGTTCGATACATAGGACTGCATCTATCTCCCGACCCGTTCTATGGATTGTGACACGTCGTTTTCCGCTAGGCAAGTTTTAACACTTCAAGTCGTCTGCTCTTTAAGAATTGGTGTTTCGGTGGTTCTTTGGACGAAAATCAAAAGAAACTTATTTCGGTGATCTGGATCTAAGTCGCTCCTCAAAATAATTGTTCTTGGTTTGAAGATGTGGGTCCGGAAAATGTGCGGGAATCCTGGTCAGCTATCTGCGAGGCTTGCCTCAACCGGAGACTGACTCTGGGAAATGCTGGGTCTCGACTCATTTCTGCTCGTTGTGGCTTCGTTTATATGGGCGCCGACCAAAACCGGGGTGAGTTTGTCGGCGCTGGTGGTTCCTCGATAATTCTAAATACATATCCACCTCTCTGGTTAGGAATTTCCACCTTTTTCCATTTTTGGGAACCTTCCCACCTTCTCATCATACTTCAGAGGGGCGTGAACTGCCCTCCCCACATCTTCGTGGCAACCTCTCTTACTCATCCTCCAGATGGGCGGCAACAGCCTCCCTCGTGCATCACGTGATCACCACTCGACCAATGATGTCTTAGTCGGGCGTGGACGAATCTGCGGCTTTGTTTCAGGAAAAAAAAATATCTTGCTTAAAAAAAAATTATCTCCTTTTTCTTTCCTTTTTCTTCCCCATAATGGTTTATCATTTCTCCAGCCGCGAACGGGACAATATGACAATGGCGGTCATAACTCTTGTTCTAAACGTGGTTTACGTCAGGTGTTTTATCGCTAATTATCAGAATGTGTGGTCTTCTCGACATGGTCTCAAAAAGGAACATCTCCAAAGTTCCAGTCGGTCTGTCGCCTCGAAGAAAGAAAGAAAACACATTCATTTCCTTCGGTACAAATTCCTGATAACAAAATTTTATTATCGGAGGCCAAGGATGCTCGTGGGTGTTTTTTTTAATTTTTCATATCTGTCTAAGTCTTTTTGTCTGTTTTTCGTCACTTAACGAAATAACATTTTCATTTGAATTTTTCCCCCTCTCTCTGGCCAGTCGGTCTGTAGTTGATAATAAGATGTCTTCCCGTACCAATGGTTTGTTTTCATACACTTAGATAACACAGCCGATGCCAAAACATATCTGATTCTTTCCTTCCTTCCCTTTCTTTTTACTCAGAATTTCCCTGTCATTGTAATGACACTCTTTCGCCATTTGTTACTTATCAAAATATCCTTTTATCCATTGTCTCTTAGCTGTGTGTGTGTTCTTGCTTAACACTCACGATTCGGTTCTTAGCCTCTCTTTTTCTTCTTTTCTTTCTTTTCCTTTTCTGCCTCGTTAAATGGTGCCACAAATAAATTTTGGTATTTTCAAAATCGGGTATGATATACCGATGGTTAGTAGAGGTGTAACTTTAATTGATGGTTAGTATTCTAGAGCTAAAAACATCAATTCTATTCGGAGCCTTAGGTTGACTATGAAAACTCGATACCTGTCCATTTCCTTACTTTGTCCGAGAAAATTATTTATTTCTTATTATGAATTGTATTTAATCTCAAGTTTCAGAAAACTCTCCTGTTATGGACAGAAAATGTAGCATCAATTTCGGACTATCGTCTTCAAAAAATAATCTCTTTTAGAGAACTAATCCATAACTGGCATAAAAGAAGGCCTTATTAATAATAATATCTGGCTCCTTAAGGAGACCTTTTTCTTTTGTAGAATCAAATATCGTCATTGGTTAACACAGAAAAGTCAAAGGAGATAGCGACACAAATCAACATAAATCCGGAAGTAAACTGAAGAACATGAGCAG
The DNA here is from genome assembly GCA_963932145.1 of Acanthosepion lycidas. Lineage (NCBI taxonomy): Eukaryota > Metazoa > Mollusca > Cephalopoda > Sepiida > Sepiidae > Acanthosepion > Acanthosepion lycidas. The sequence continues at coordinate 122,405,662 of OZ010583.1, forward strand.
AAGAATAGAAGCAGTATCGTAAAACCGTAGCTTCCCCATTACTGCCAGATCTTTTCCTTTGAGAGATTCACAAACGCCTGCGCCTCTCACAGAGCCTAACTGCTCACGTGTGAACCTCTGGATACCTTTACCAAATCTTTGACGTTAACATGTTTAGTAATGTAAAAATGAGTAGTTTCGTTTCTAACGCAAACGTTTCGCCCTTCAGCGTAACGTTCAGTCTACTTGTGAGTTAATTCACAAAATGGCAGCTGATTCTTTTCATGAGAGGCTGGGCGAATTTCTGTTTACTTAAAATCCTTTTAGTAATTTTACGTACCTTCGTGTGTAATTTCTTACAGCTCTTCGAATTTCAATATTTGGTTTAAATTCATATATCATTTTGGAACTGGGTTTGAGATTATCGTCAGGAAGTTGAGCGTAATTTATTTTATTTCTCCAGGTTTTCTTTGAATCGTTTTAAAAGCTAAAGAGATTTAATATTTATTGAAGACGTCGACAGCATCAACCAATCTGTATGGTATCCTACAAGATGTTAATAAATACGGGTTTATGCCAGGAGATATACGTCTGTTTATTTCTCTGTATAAAGATATATGGGGAAAGATATATGGCAACCGACATATATATATATATATATATATATATATATATATATATATATATATATATATATATATATATATATATATATATGCATATATTCCATAGATTCACGCAGTATATTTGCTTTTAAATGTTACTGTTTTTTTGTCTCTGAAGTCCTGAAAAGAAATATGCTCATTGTGCTTTTTATTCTTCTAGAATAAATCTATGTAGTGAATATATTTCATTTTTTAATGTTTAGTAAGTAATTCTAAAGATTATGGTAAGGACATCCATCTTGACAAAGAATAAATATGCCAAAATAATGTTATAGTTGCCTGAAAACGATAAATGTTATCAGTTAGTTATGTGCCATGCGTGATACACGTTTAGGCGATCATTTATCTTTCGATAGAGGACTGACGAGGCAGATTTTTTTCCCGCAGTAGGTTGCCATTTCTTTAGGTGGTAAAACAGTCGCCATCCAACACTATAGAACCTTGTCTGTCCTGCTATTTACCCATAACTGGTGGGGAGAAGAAGAGTATTTTTATTAGTATGTAAGTGAATGTTATGGATTCGACTGGAATTCAAACTCGGCTCTCCGATTACTCAGTCCGAGCCGCTATCTATTATTCCACCGTGCGCCTCTAATAATGTTATAGTAGTCTTAAAACGAATATTGTTATAGTAGTCTGAAAACGAATAATGTTATAGCAGTCTGAAAACGAATAATGTTATAGTAGTCTGAAAACGAATATTGTCATAGTAGTCTGAAAACGAATATTGACATAGTAGTCTGAACACGAATATTTTTATAGTAGTCTAAAAACAAATATTGTTATAGCAGTCTGAAAACGAATAATGTTATAGCAGTCTGAAAACGAATAATGTTATAGTAGTCCGGAAAAGAATAATTTTATAATAGTTCTGAAAACTAATAACACTAAATCTGAGAACTTCAGAAAAACGTACAATAAAGAAGATGAAGTGATTTGTTTTTTGTAGAGTAAATTAGGTAAGGGTAAATTGGCAAGCGGTGTTTGAATTCTAGATCGAGTTCTTCAGATTTCCCCTGAAAATCTCTTGAGAAAAATATTAATCCATCAATTTTCCTCATCCAGTTATAGCTTAAAATAAAACACAAACAGAATTTAAAATGTAGCAGTTAAAAGATACAGAAAAATGACAACATCAGAGACAAAAACAACCTGAAAATGGCCATAGAAGTGGTCAAAAGCTCCTGGTACAATAAAAAATATAAACAATTTTTATATTCCTTAAAACCTAAAAAACGGAACAATGTTAGGATGCTTGAAAAACTTAATATAAAATAATTCAGTCTTGTGGGCCGTATTCAATAAAAGATATTTGAAACAAAGGTTACTACCAAAATATACATTAATATATATACACGCACATACATATATATATATATATATATATATATATATATATATATATATATATATATATATATATACACACATCACTGAACTCTAGCGATTTTCCTGAACTTTCTTGACTACGGTAAAAGTGTTAGTTATACAAAGTAGGTATTAGGTTTGCCTACTAATAGACAAATGTATGATGTCATAAAGTCTAGAAGCTATTTTGTTTGTTAAGAAATAAAATAGCAACATCCCCACTTTTATCTACACGAAAAGAGAAATTTTCAATAGAAAAAGATGAATTCAGCTGAATGGGTCGAAAAAGCAGTTCATTGGAATTATTTCTGGGGAAAATACGTGTCATGATAGAACATCGCATGAAAGTGAAAAAAAGTACCAGGTGAGGAAAATGCAAATATTTTGAATTCACTGCTTTAAAAAAATAAAAAAATAAAAGTTAAGCCACTGGCAGAACATGACTCATACATGTGTCACTGAAAATGTATTTTTACTAAGTGCCTCCGAGATGCGCCACTCTTTTTCGGATCAAAACTAACCTTTGATATTTGAGAATTTGAAGAAAATGTATTCCTGCTTAAACATTTTTCTTCCATTAAAAGATTTCTTTATGCATTCCAGAACTGTGATCAAATTTTAGACAGACATTCTGAACAAGAAAAAACGAATTCGTTCTGAATGAAATACCAACAAATAATGAATTGCTTTGGAGAATGAGTTCATACACATTGTATCTGTCTTTATTTCTGAGATGAGCTATTATGTACACTATTTACATTATTCGGACTAATCTTTGTCGCCATATTTATTACAACGTTTCGGCCGTTGTACGCTCCGGCCTTCTTCAGGGGGTTAAAATGTCGAACAGAGCCCTTTATTTCGCTCTCTCGGTTAGACAGTTCTAGGTCTACGTGCCATGTTTAAGACATTAGGTTTATAATACCCAGAAATTCATACACAGATGTCCTTAAGGACACATCGCACAATGGATAAAGGCGTTGGCTAGATTCAGTGACAGGAACCAAAAGAGTGTGAGTTCAACTGGTTAAGGCAATGGGGAACTTGTAGAGGGGAATTAACAAGAGATAACTGATATCTGACATCAATTAAACATGGCACGTGGAACTAGAACAGTCTACCCCACTGAGTGAAATAAAGGTTTCAGTTCGACCTTCCAACAACCTGAAGAAGGCCGGAGCGTACAGATGTCGACAATAGCCCGAATAATGCGTTCCGATCCACACTCTTCTATTCTCATGAAACTCTTTGTTTTTTTTTTTACTATTGTCCATCCAATACAAAACCAGAATCACTCAAATTATGTATATTATGTCTTTAAATTCCTTGAGGAACATAGGACACCAAGATATCGTTTGCGGTTTCTATAATAACCCAGTTTTTTTTTAAGTGAGTAGGTTGTTAACCTATTGCACAACCCCCAACCTGGAGAATCAGGTTTTGAATTCAGAGTTGTCCTTCTAGAACAGTTGCCACCCGAAGCAACTGATCTGCCCTGCTATTTACCCATAGCTAGGGGGGGAGAAGAAGAGGATTCATACCTTTCCCAAGGGTATTAGCACGTAAGAGAATGTAATGGATTTCACTGGAATTCGAACTCGGCTCTCTGATTCCTCAATCCGAGCCCATAACCATTACTATCTAGAGGGTTACTAAATTAAACTTTTATAAACGTATCCAAATAGGGATCAAGCGATACATATTATAAGGATAAACAGGAGATATAACGGTTGAGTCTAGACTTGAAAAGATTAAAATTGTAGTGAAAAGGGACACATCCTATGAGGAGACTGTTTCACAATGAAACGTTTCTAATGAAGAACCTATCTGTGTGGAAGTTTCACCTCGCCAGAGATGTATCGACTTAATGTATGTGAGTCTAAGCTGTGAAAAGCAGGACTGGTGAAAGCAAGATATAGCTCGTCTCAATATTTGCCATGGAATAGGGTTAACGTAACGAGAGGCTAGCACCGTTTCATCTGTGAAAAAGAGGTTGTACGTTGGAAAACACTTCATCACACATAACACTGCATAAACGATTTTAAACTCTGTCAAGGCTGGAAATTGAGTATCGGTTAATTCAAGCTCGTATACGTTAACAGTTATTGGCAGCAGCAATCTTAACAATATAAAATAAGCAGATGGCAGACAAGGGAAGGAAACTACAAAATTCCCTGCAGAAGGTAGCGAAAAAAAAGCGAGAAGAAAGGACTAAGAATGAACTACGAAATGACAAAATGCACAGTGATTAACAAAAGAGTGATCACCCAAAATGCAAATTACTGGTCGGTAATGCTAGAACCAAGTGGGTACAGAAATTTAAATATTTGGGAAGTATTCTAACAGAAGACTGAAAGTACGACACTGAGATCCGAAGACGTATTGGGATGGCCAAGGACGCATTCAAAAAGCTAAGCAGAGTATAAAGAAACAGAAAATTTTCGTTAGAAACAAAGAAAAGAGGATTGAAATGTTACGCGATATCTGCCCTTCTGTATGGCAGCGAATTGATATTGATTGAAATCTTAATGTCTACCGAAACTCTACGAACAAAAATGACAGCATAAACTTAGACTCACGCTATAATAACAAAATATATTCCAGAGGAAGTGGAGAAATCTTCCAAAATGCAATTAGAATTTGTTGTCTTCAACATTTACACGTTGAAAAACATATATTGAAAATTTCATTTCAACTCCTTTACTCTCTTACTTACTGCATATATAATGCCAAGAGAAAAGTTTACAAAATTCGCAATAAAACAATATAAAACAAATAACATTGATAAAACAAAGCACATAATACTGCTAATCAACTCCAAAATGATTACAAATAGAAAGAACTTATTCAGTGTTAATACAGAATTTGTCACAGCTACTTCAAAAGCAGTAAGTGATTTACTCAACACAAAACAAATAGCCTTAAATCTGAATCAAGAATTTACATAACAGATGCCATGAAATATTCTATTAAAATCTATTTGATAAAAGATTTTATGAAAAATGCGAGGGAAGTGCGACACTGAGATCTGAAGACGCATTGGGATGGCCAAAGATGAATTCTAAAAGCTAAGCAGAGTATTAAGAAAAAGAAAATTTTTATTAGAAACAAAGAAAAGAGTACTGAACTGTTACATGATATATGTCCTTCTCTCTTTCAGCGAATGCTGGACAATCTCTTCAAGGATGAAGAAGAGACTTGAAGCAACAAAAATGTGGTTCTACAGCAAGATGTTGAGAATACCACAAACTAAACATGTGAGCAACAACAAGGTTTTGGAGAGAATGGAAACAAAAAGGAAATATATACATAACATTAGGATGAGGCAAGTGAAATGTTTGGGGCACGTAATAAGAAAGGAGGGCTTGGAAAATCTAGTACTCACAGGACGGATTGAAGAAAAGAGGAACAGAGGAAAGCAGCGCGTAACATAATGAGCTTAAGTAAATGTATGGTAGAATAAAGTTTGGGAGAAATAACAAAAAGACAAAACTTATTAAGAGCTCCAAGTGACAGGAGAATGTGGAGGGCCATGACCGTCTATACCCTGAAATGCAAAATTTACAATAAAATAACGTTGATAAAACAAGGCACATAATACTGCTTATCAACTCCAGAACGACTATAAATAGAAACAACTTATTCAGTGTTAATACAGAATTTGTCACAGCTACTTCAAAAGCAGTAAGTGATTTACTCAACACAAAACAAATAGCCTTAAATCTGAATCAAGAATTTACATAACAGATGCCATGAAATATTCTATTAAAATCTATTTGATAAGATATTAGATTAAAATAAAAGATTTTATGAAAAATGCGAGGGAAGTGCGACACTGAGATCTGAAGACATATTGGGATGTCGAAAGACGAATTCTAAAAGCTAAGCAGAGTATTAAGAAACAGGAAATTTTTGTTAGAAACAAAGAAAAGAGTACGTCATATGTGTCCTCCAGTATGGCAGCGAATGCTGGACAATCTCCTCAAAGGTGAGGCAGAGATTTGAAGCAACAGAAATGTAGTTCTACAGAAAGATGTTGAGTGTATCATGGAACAAGCATGTGGGCAACAAGGAGGTTTTGAAGTGAATGAAGACAAAAAGGAAACATATACATAACATCCGGAAGAGGCAGGTGAAATTTATGGGGCACGTAATAAAGAAAGAGGGCTTGGAAACTCTGATACTCACAGGACAGATTAAGAGAAAGTGAGTCAAATGAAAGCTGCGTGTAACATAATTGAGCAGAAAAAGGGATGGCAGAACAGTTTTGAAGAAGTAGCAATCGGACAGAACTTATTAAGATCTACAATGAACAGGAACTTGTGGAGGGGCATGATCACCTACGTTTTGAAGCGACAGGGCAGATAAAAGAGACTCTATTTTTGGCTTGACATGATTCTCCTGAGAATTTTTGGATTGATATGATCCAAAGCAAACAATAAAGGGAAACTAAGTTTTAAGGTAGGCCATTACTCTCTCTCTGTGTTCTAAGGGAACTCATTGGTCTCTTTTATTTTTGTCCCCTATTTCTTTAGTTTAATTCCACTTCCCCGTTAGTTGACCAGAAATATCAGTTCTCTGGGGGATGCGGGAAACATTTCGTTTTTCGAATCTGTTTTTTGTATTGTTGTGTTTAAGTGACTGTAATTGTGAATATGATTGGTCGAATGACTAGTTTCAATTTATCTAAGATCCACATTAATTTCATCCAGTTAACTGATATTTCTACCACAATTAAAGACTCTGTGTGTGAGGGTGTGTTACTAATACCATGTTTTTGTTTTATTGTTTTGTATTTATATAGTATTATTGTAAAAAAATAATTGGGCTTTTCATTTTTAAAATCTGTTATTCTATTCCACACCCCCACCACACACAAATTGTACATATAGGAGTTAGGACTTCGTAGAAACTTTGAGGTATTAATATAGTTGTAGTAAGAATGGTAAGTAAGAATGAGACATTTTGGTGCAAGGACTATTCTATAGTTTGTTTGGGTCAAGACTGTGGCTAGCTAAGTTTAAGATAAGATAGTTTGATGACCAGCCTTCCTCATTCACATTTTTAAGGCCTTTTTTTACTTGTTTTTAACACAAATAAGTATTATTACTCTCGCTGTGAGTTCGATTGTTACTCTGTATTCCACCCTTGCTACCTTATGAAGGAAATTTGACAAATATCGAGAATGTATTAATATATGAAACGCGAAACTGATGGAACATTAGACAATAAAAGACCAGGCTTCAAAGAGATAGATGACGATTGACAATGTTTTTATTTAATTTTTGAACATTGTTGTTAACAAAAAAGCAGAGAGCAGGCAGAGTATTCCACAAGCGGGTCAAGAAAACATTAGGATCGAGTTTACATTCAAAATCTAGCAATTTTATCAGTGAAATGATGAAACCTACCTACCAATCAAGTACTGCCCTTCAATTTGGGAAGTTGATATACCAAAGAGGAAAACTATTCATGTGTGTTTATTGTTATTTCTCATATATTTTCTCAAATATTGGTATTATTAAACAATACTGGCATGATATGAGACAAAGGTAAAAATAAGTATATGGGGGTAGAGAAACGAGATTTATGCCCCAGCCTCGAAGTTTGGAAAGGTATGTTAGTCTATCTTATGAAGAAGAACAGAATTCGAAATCCTGGTACTTATTTGGTCACGCAAACAAATCACTGTCCGCTTTGGGAAAGACAATTTCTAAAAGGTTGACCATTTATTCAGCACATGTGTCTATCTCTTTCTCTCTCTCACTATATATATATATATATATATATATATATATATATATGTGTGTGTGTTTGTGTTTGTGTGTGTGTGTGTGTGTGTGTGTTTGTGTAACATCAAATGTAATGTAGTGGGAACTTCGTATATGAAACAGACGCCTCATTTTATTTACTTATTAAACAGTATGTAGTACGACTATCGGCCAACACATTCAACAGATCTAATTAATTAATATATGTCCTCCGGCAAGGATCCAATCTACGTCCCTCTTTGTAGGGAAACTCTCGTTTGATCCAGCATGCTTAACCGTTCTGTCACGAAAAACTTCACGTAAAAATGCTGGATTAAAACTAAATGCATTTATTCTGTAGAAATTGTTTTGTTTACGCTTCGGATACGAAACAAGAGAAATATGGGCGCTTGATAAAATAAATGAACAGAATGCACTGAGGCCTGCCTACTGCGAAGTTATCCGGGTCCTAGACGTAAAGCATTTCCGATTAAACAGTAGTTTGCACGATATAGGGAGAGGCAGGTTTGATCCTTGCCGGTAGGCACCTTTTCTTTACTTAGATTCCTCCATAGACGTATTATACAGTTTTATATATATAAAAAAAAATGGCGTCTATTTCAGATAACAAGTCTCCACTATAATAATTTTGGAAGTAATAAAAATGTCGCATTAAAATTATGTCCATTATTATTTTCTAATTACACACACACGCATGAATATATATATATATATATATATATATATATATATATATATATATATATATAATTATTTATTTAAAAATATGATTCCAACTCGCTACATAAGAGGTCTCATGTTTCAAAACAAGAGCCGAAAACTTCAAAATAATATTTGAATTAACTTGAGTTAAAGTAGGCTCTGTTCCATCTTCAAGCGAATTTTTTTGGGAATGACTTATTTCTGAAATTTACGAGTTTTAATAGTATGGTCAGCATTGAAATCAAAAATTTCCATGGTAACATCAAGGGCGGATTGTTTAGAATCGGCAGGGGAGGGGTGTTAATAATTTGTATCAGTATAGAGTTATTTCATAGATGCCGGATCAGGGTAAGGTGGGGGTGGCTAAATTTACGACGGAAGAAGTTTTCGCATAGTCTGGCTTGAGCGTCTACGGAGATTTATTTATTTACTTTTATTTTATTCTTTTATTATATCTCTTTATGAAAGGGATTTGTGTATATAAAAGAGCCGTAACGTTTGTTATTTGACGACTTCATAAAGGGTTATCATTTTTTGTAGGGTATTAAAACTCTGTATATGGGCTATGGATTTTAAAATTTATTTTATTGTGTGCTAGTTATTCAGAGCGTAAGTTCGGCTGTGTCGGAAGAAAACAGTCAATTCTTGCCTGTTGTTTAATAGGTTTTTATTGTTTAGAAGCTTAATAATGTGTAGTTTCTCATGGAGGCACAAAGGGCATGACTCATCCCAAGTCTTGCAAGTTCTAGTCCTGTTAATGATTTTCCATTTTACTTTAGGTGTCCTATTTTTTTCTTTCAGGTGCCAAAAATATTTAGATAGAGAGGTCTGATGTCTTAAGTTTATGCTGCCTC
>OZ010583.1:122420000-122422500 GCA_963932145.1 Acanthosepion lycidas
CTTTGTTAGAAGAGTTAGTGCTAATTCTAAATCCAATGGAAGAGGGTATATGTTTGATAACTGAAGGGGGATGGTTGGAATTTGGATGTACGTATATCGGGTTGGAATTAACCTTCACATATGGTCGGAAAGAGTTGCTAGCAAGGTCTAGGGTGACGTCTAGAAAATCCACTTGTTTAACATTAGTAGTGACTATTGTCCTAAGACCTAAATCTTTAAATACCCTATGAATCATTTTCCTAATACGGTCTACCTTAATTTTAGCGGAGTTTTTAACAACTAATAAACCATCATCTCTACACAATCCTACACTATCGGAATCTAGACAATCAAAGGCACTTAAATTATACAAAAGAAATAATCCAACCAGGTCAGAAGCTTCAGCAGAATCGAAATGTCAAAATTGTTGTTATAAGACTTTTTGGTCCACTGTTCATCCTTGTAGATTAGAACAGAATTTCGGTATTTCATGATGATGTCCACCTCACACTCAGAAGTATTAGAGTATTCCCGGGCGAAATCTAAGGCCAAAGTGAAAAGATCCTTCGATATAGAGCGATAATAATCGACAATATCGAACTGTATGAAAGTACAGTTGCCCTTATATCGGATGTTATTAAACCAGTTGATAACATCAGCTGTGTTAAACCCACTGTAGTAGTCCAAGGATGTTTTTTATGGAGTTGTTGGTTCTTTCTAAGATGGTCTTACTAATTCTACCGATTTCTGGTCTAGTAGGGTTTATAAGCCTGGTAGATGCCTTAGTTTTGAATTCGGGTTTATGGTCTTTTAAGACATAGGCTTCCTTAGTTTGCAGTTTACCGACCCGATCACTAATCAATAGTTTATCAGTAATTGATTTACTGATACTGTTAATGCTATCTATTTGGTTGAAGTTATTTGTATCAATTTTTTTTTGTAGTTTCTGGTTAGACTATCCCTAACTAATGTATCATAATCATTAGGAAATAACTTATAAAAATTATCCGTTTTATCGGATTTAACATATATATCACCAGATTTATTAATGTCCTTGATGATACTATCAAGATTTTTTTGGAAGGCATTTTTGTATTTATAGAAGGTTAATCTCTTGACGATATCCAATAGTTCATTTTCAAAAGCAGATAATTGCTTAATAATTGGTGCAGTTTTTAGACTTTTAAAACCATAAATTTCGCGTTCACACAATGGTTTCTTGTTTAGAAGAAAGAAGTAAGCTTTCCATCTCATTCTTCTGATAAGGTTTTCCGTTTGCTGTGTTAGATGGACGAAATAATCCCTTTTGTTCGTGGTGGGAATGTTCTTAAGTGATACTCCGAAATTTATTCTATCCATAGTATAAGAATAGAATAGAAAGTGCTCGACAGTAATAGGAGCTAATATCCAAGTATATGATTGGTGTATATGGAATGAATTCCAATAACCAACAATTACTATTCTTAAAAGAGTGCTCAATACAAAGTAGAGCATATATATATATATATATATATTACTATCAGTAATAAGAGGACAACGAAAATAGAGATGTAATCCGAAAAATGCTATGCGAAATGTGTTATTTTCATTCATCAACAGGTTGGGTGTTTTTGTATATTATTTGAATTGTTCGCGAAGATGGATTTCTCGCCAATTATATCATTAATCTTTGTATTTGTTTTTTGTATGAATAATTCATAAATTTGTAAATTGATTGCACCTTTATTGAAATTAAAATAACTGATCCAAGTGCAACTTTCGGATAATAAGTGCGACATTACTGTAATTATTGAACAATAGAGTTCATGTCACTTTGACGGAAAGAAAATCTACCAGTAAAAAAGAATTCTCTTATCACTATATTTGTACAAAAACGCACAACCTTAAAATTTAAATTCAATCTCAGCGTTGCGACTGCACGTTCCAAAACAATAACACATTTCTCATAGCATTTTTCGGATTACATCTCTATTTCTGTTTCATGCTAGACGCAATCATCAGGCGGCCTGACGATTGCGTCTAGCATGAAACAGACAGTCGCCTCTAAGTGTTGACTTCTATGTTCACTTATATATATATATATATATATATATATATATATATATGCGAGTGTGTGTGTATGTATGTGTATGTGTTAATCATTTCACCCCAAGCAAGGCAAGAAAGCTGCTAACACGCTGGGTGGTTAATGAGCGTAAAAGAATATCAGAAATGCTTTATTACGGTTCGAGAATAATAAAAGAACAAGAATAAAGAAGACGGAAGATATCGATTGACATTGCATTTAAACTTTTTAAGGTCAAAGTTGAATGGGAATCAAGAAGTCTGAAGAGATTTCCACAAGCTGGAATTGTGATAGAAGACACTGTTAGCAGAGAACGTACGATTACATCCAACCATTTCAAGTGTAAAATGGTGAGAAGTTGCCGCCAATGTAGAACTGCGTTTAAATTCATCGAGTCTAGGTACCATAGAGGAGAGACGATCAGAGCAATTGAGAAAGTAACTGTCTCAGCAATGG
>OZ010583.1:122430000-122510000 GCA_963932145.1 Acanthosepion lycidas
TAATATTCTACGTAAGGGGAAAACGTTGTTACAGAGGCTAGGTAGACCAATCAGAACACAATTACAGGAAAATTCAAAAAGCTCGATAACGAAGTCATGTTATAATATCTATTCAGATGTTTAGTATTAAAAAATAATTTATTCCAACGAATAATTACTAAATTATATGATAAAATTTAATATTAAAATTTAAAACTGCTAATTACAAAACCAAAATTTAACATTTATTCGCTATCAAGTTTACAACTATAAAATTACTGAGGAGAAAAGAAGAAATATATATGTTATTCAATTTATTTTTTCATTGAAGTTACTTTAGCTATATTTAATATCCGGTCTTTTTACAATGTATACATTTTAATCCTCATGATGTGTAAATGGGGTCCCAAACTCACGCGTAAAACAAACGCAGTCAGATTCTAATACATAAGCACCAAGACATATACACACACAAAAAAGGGGACAAGACAGAGAACATCTCCACCGTCTGTCAAGAAAAAAAAAAAAAAAAAAAAAAAAAAAAGGGGGGGAAAATGGGAGAAGGGAAACCAACACACACGTACATACATACATAATTAAAAGTGGATGCACTTTCCATACACATAGATACATATAAATACATGCACACACATCCACAGACATTGACCCAGACAGTTGCATACCCCAACCGATAAATATTTAAGACAGAAAATGTCATTGCATGAATGTTAACAACCTATTGAAATCTAATTTAAGCGAGTAAATATACAAAGATAAAAATGATCAAAATTAATATTATTTAATATATTAAAATATAGTGTATGTAAAAAAAAAAAAAAAAAAAAAAAACCGGACATTAAATTCAACACCCATCGGTAGCTACGATGTCAACCTCATATACATATAAGTATATACACACACACACACATACACACACATATATACGCATACAAACATATATATATATATATACACATATATACATATACACACATATATACATATATATACATATACACATACATATACACATACATATACATATATACATACACATACACACATACTCACACATATACATAAATATACATACATACATACACACCGAAACATCTACACATACATACATAAACATATACATACGTATACATTTCCATGGTATCAAGTACACATACACATACATACACATATACCTATATGTACCCACAAATATACACACAAATATGTGTACACATATTTACAAATAAATATATATATACACAGCAATACACAAAAATAAACATATATACACACATATATCCTAACTCATGTGGCCGTAATGACATACCCAAGTTACCCTACCTACACGTACACATAAACAATTTCATATATAGTAGGTGTCAACATACATATATACAACTGCAAACCTACATAAGTAAACACACACACACATATATACACATATATACATACATACAAACATATACACACACACATATATATACATATATATATATATATACACATACATACACATACATACATGCATACACACATACAGAAATATACATACACATGAATATCTACATAAAAATACTTATCTATAGTAATAAATACACATATATACGTACATACACATAAATGCAACGACATTTGACCAAAAACATATATAAATATACATATATATATAAATATACATATATAAATATATATATATATATGATAATTGTCATTTCTTTCTAGAAGACCATGTCTCCACTTGGTAGCTTTTTAGTATTTTTCATTCACAATTTTATTATTTCCATCATTTTAACTGAGCTAACGGTTTGCCATGGACGTTTATAGTTATTCCTAAGGTCAGTTTCACGTTTACAACCTCTCTCTAACAAACGTGTCAAACATAAAGTTACCTATTTTGGATACTTGTCTGTCTCTGTGAACAATCATGTGATGTTTGAGTCCCGCGACAGACTTACAAACCTTGTCACAAAACTCTCATAAGTAAATTGCAAGTCTTTCTGGTAGACTTGCATTCACAGAGGTTTGCACCTGAAATCTCTAGTGTGATCACAGGTGGCTACCTAAACCAGCCGCCGAGAGAGGGATTTTTCCACAAATACTGCAAGTGTGTTGGTGTGATAATAGCTCTGGATGCATTCTATTTCTCCCTTCCTATCTCATGGCGCGCTTTTTGTTGGTTTGATCAGTTCTCTTCTGCTCAAAATTGTTGCAGCTTCCCCAAATTGACCTTCTCCAGTCATATCTATCTCCAGTAAGATTTTCGAATCTTTAACATTAGAACTAACACACACACATACACACACACACACACATATATATATATATATATATATATATATATATATATATATATATAAAAGCCTCAAACACTAATATTCCAAGGTTATAATTTATTAGCTTGGAATCATAATCACGATCCAAGTCATCAGACCTACAAATTCAAAATTATCTATTTTTGAATTTCTAGGTCTGATGTATGATATTATATTATATTCTTTCTCTGTCCAGGACATTGAGCTCTATCTGGATTATATCGTCTTGCAAATATATATATATATATATATATATATATATATATATTCAAGAAAGGGATAATTTTTCTTGACAGAAACTATCTTATATATTTATGTAAAAGATTTTCATTGTATACATATATATAATTGACATATATATATAAACATATATATATATATATATATATATATATATATATTAATGTAAAGATCTTTTTTTTACTTTTCAATTCTTCTTCAAACTCTATTATAATGAACACTCGTATTCTCTACCATAATAACTTTTGAAGTACGTACGTACACACACACACACACACACACACACACACACACACACACACACACACACACATATATATATATATATATATATATATATATATATATATATATATATATATATATATATATATATATATATAAACCTGTAATATAAGGAGTGTATGTTTATGGTTGCATGCGTTCGAATCTTTATAAATATACACTGGTGTGCTGAAAACGATTCAACCTCCACGCTTCTAAAAATGAGAACGGCACGAACATACACGCACAGACACACACACACACACACGCACACACACGTAAAAACAAATGCGTGCACACACGCACGCACATCCACACACACATATATAGTTATGCATGTTTGCATGCATAGGCGTGGACTGATGAAATATTTATTCTGTCGTTACGCTATCGATTGTCGAATCGGAGAATTTTCTCACCAGCTCTGATATTTCTTTTCTGAGGTCTATTGATGTGTAAAATCTGTTACATGCAAACACACACACTAAAATACACACACACTTACATATATATATATATATATATATATATATATATATATATATATATATATATATAGATAGATAGATAGATAGATAGATATGTATATTTAGGCAGCAAATTCTTTTTAGGCATGTCTATTCATACTCACGAATAATCTTCCGTGTATTGATGCTGTCTGATGAGAGAAATGTGCTATAGTTGTTTAAACTCCTTTTATTTTCATTCCCCATGCACTTTCGATCTTTTTGCAAGATCAACTTCAGGGGTGCAAATAGTACAAA
This sequence comes from Acanthosepion lycidas, assembly GCA_963932145.1. Taxonomy (NCBI): domain Eukaryota; kingdom Metazoa; phylum Mollusca; class Cephalopoda; order Sepiida; family Sepiidae; genus Acanthosepion; species Acanthosepion lycidas. The sequence continues at coordinate 122,433,560 of OZ010583.1, forward strand.
AGTATGTTTTTCATTAATAAAAGTATTTATACAAAGTTATGCCTTCTTATTCATTACCGTAATTTTTTCATTATGCTTTTAAATGCAAAACGATTGACAATGTGTTGAGCGTTCGTTAGAACGTGAAAAAGTATCCATTATGGAATTTATAATAATGTTATAACGCTATAGTCATGCGCACATTATATATATATATATATATATATATATATATATATATATATATATATATGTGTGTGTGTGTGTGTGTGTGTGTGTGGGTTTGTGTCTATTTGCAAATGTGTGTGTATGCATATATATATATATATATATATATATATATATATATATATATATATATATATATATATATATATTGTTTTTTTTATCATTTGAAACATTATATATTATATAAAATTATTTATTTTCGTCTGTCTGCTTGAATTTTCGAGGTATCTTATTAATGAAAGTTTTACACAGCCTGGCGTTTAATAAAATTTCTAGAACATTCGGGCCAGTAGACCTTTTCAGTTGCCTTTAAAGAAACTTGTATAAAATAGGGTATACTTCCCAAATACACAATATATATATATATATGGCTGAATGACCTAACTGATAGAGGCACAGAACCAAAGCCATACACAAAAACAAGCCAATGACTAGGGAATGGGGAAATAAACGCGTTCAACCTTTGCCATTAACCTGACAGTCTTAATATAATTGAGAAATGAATGTCCCTTCCTTATTTACAATATTATAAATGTCATGTGATGTGTTCTCTTTCCTTCCTGATATCATTTCGCTTGTCCGTTGCAATTAATAGTTTTGAAATAAATATGGCGCGTGCCAAAGAGATGTCTGCATGTGTTGGCCTCCATATTGTGGCGATCCCTTTTATTTCAAGACAGAAAGCCGATTTGAACATGAAGACTTCCTAGTTGTCAACGAAGGGCCTAATAGAGTTATTCCATTTGGCGATTCTCTGAGCAGATTAGAAGATTGAGCAAATGCAATTGGATGAAAAAGCTGTCGACTTACATTCTGTAGCTTCTTCGTTTCGAGCTGACATTTTTTCTTTTTCTAATCGATCTATCGATCTATGTTAATATTTATTAAAATCTCTTCATATGTATCTCCTTTAGATGGTATGTGTGTGTGTGTTCATGTGTGAGCATGCCTACACGTTCTCGTGTGTGCATGTAGCGGAGCGCATGTGTATATTCGTTTGCACGTGTATCAATCTATTCATAAATACCTCTCTTGTTTTTAACACATTCTATCTATCTATCTATCTATCTGATTTTATTCATATCTATCTATCTATCTGATATTATTCATATCTATCTATCTATCTATCTATCTATCTATCTATCTATCTATACATTCTGCATTTGTTAATTATCTGTCTATTTATCTATAGAAGGTGCGATGGGTAAACTGTCGCCATTTTATATTTTTAATTTCGCGCATGCGCCTTGTTTTGTTTTTTTTGTCTTTTTTGTTTGTTTTTTTTCTCGATTTTATCAACTCCACATTATAGTTAGATCTATTGGGCACCGTCTGTGAGAAAAAGAGCACCATAATGTAATTTACTCTTCCAAAAATTTGGAAACCATATGCTGTACTGCCTGGCATTCGCGCAGGAATATCCAATATGAATGTATGTATTTGAGTGTCAATTTGAGGACAGTGCAAAGTTGGATAATTTTAATGGTGATTATGAAGGTGTTTGGAGTGATTCATCTTCCTAATGGGGCCTCTGAATCAACACAGAGGAGGTAGTGCTCCCCTGGATCAAGTGGGTGGCTGCTGGAAGATCCTATGTCTGGCAACAGGATTTGCAACATGCCACACAAGCAGGAGAACCCAATCATAGCTGTCAGATAATTTCTACGACCACCTAACTCTTTACATATGGCCACCTAACTCCTCAGCCCGCAACCCAGTTGATTATTATTTTGGAGCTCAGATGAGCGAGAGACTAACAAATCCTTTGTAACACCAAAGATAAACTGAAGATAAGGATTATGGCAGCATTAACCAACTTAAACAAGGAGACCGCCCCAAAAAGTTGCAGTAAATCGTTATCTATCTATCTATCTATCTATCTATCTATCTATCTATCTATCTATCTACAGGGTGCAATGGATAAATTGTTGTCTAAATTATGCAAAAATGAAAATAACATTGACATTTCATGATGACAGATATATTTGCCAAATTACACAAAAAGATCTTGAAATACTAAAAAGTAAATGTATTCAATAAAATCGACATTGACTTCAACCATGGCCTCCTGAAGTGTTCTGAATCTTCTGGGTCTCTTCTGGACGGTGTCCTTGTTTAAGTTGGTGAATGCTGCCATAATCTTTGACGTCAGTTCACATTTGGTGTCACAGATGGTGCCCAACTGACCCTACTATATTGTGTAGACGAAAATAATTAAACAAAACATAATGGGGCGAAATTAAAAATATAAAATGACGACAATTTATCCGTCGCAAACAGTTTTGCGCATTTGGTGCCTATCTATCTATCTATCTATCTATCTATCTATCTATCTATCTGTTCACACGTCTGTTGTCTATCTGTCTCAGTTTGTCAATAATTCTCCCTCTCTCTCTCTCTGTATATATATATATATATATATATATATATATATATATATATATATATATATATATATTGTTCATTTTTTTTATTATCTATATATATATATATATATATATATATATATATATATATATATATATATATGTACATCACACGTCGGTTATCTATGTGTCTCAGTTTGTTCATATTTCTCTTTCTGTCTTTCTCTTTGTCTCTCCCTCTCTCCCGCTCTCTCTATATATATTGTTCATTTGTTATCTATCTATCTATCTATCTATCTATCTATCTATCTATCTATATATATATATATATATATATATATATATATATATATAAATCGATTATCTAGCTGTTTATGCATACATCTTGCATCTGTTATCATATTCATAACACAATATCATCTATCTATCTATCTATCTATCTATCTATCTATCTATCTATACAGTCTGCATCTGGTATTTGAAAACACACATTTAGTGGGTTATAAGTACATATAGTTTAAACGTAATGAGCCGAAATATGTGAATAGAAATAATTATTGATACATATATAAATCGTCGTGAGAAAATTAAACACACATGGCCTGAAGATCGCGTTCATAAATGAAAGAGATTCTCCCTCGGTGTTTACTCATGCATACAAATTCTCTCTCAGTTTCCACACACACACACACACATACACATGCTGTATTCGGTTATCTATTAGCTAGCTAGCTAGGTGGCTAAATAGATAGATTAATAGGTAATAATAATAAACCGCCTCTTTTTAATATCAGATTTTTAAAAAAAAATACACACAGACTTTAAACGGAAGGAGCGGGGACTTACCTATAAGGTACTCTGTCCAACTGACCAAGAGGAATTAAAAAAAGAAGAAAAATATAAAAAAAATCATACAGCAGTAAGACACATTAACAGCAAATCAATAAAACAACAGTGGTACTTGTGCCCATCCTATTAAAAATAATGAAATCCATATACATACACATATACAGGGCGTTGGTAGAAGCCAAGAAGGAACTGACACTGAGCCGATAAGAAAATACTTTAATAATTTTTTTATAAGAGCAATACAGAATTTACTATTAATTTAATACATAAGTCCTATTATAGTTTTAAATGAGTACAAAGTAATAATTTTAATGTTCATAGCTTTTGAAATTTCATTGAATTTCTTACATATCAAGACAAAAAAATACATACTCTTTAGGCTTAGTCTTACCAAAGAGTGGGAGGTTCTATTTGGCATCTATTTGTATTGAAATACAATGTAAATACCAGTTTTTATACGATTCAACAGATACATAAGCGGTTTATTATTTTTATATTGAACATTAAAACGAGGCTATGTTGCAGTCACAAACATATTTTTTTATCCCGTTACCCGTACGGTTGTAGGGACACCATGTAGCTACAGTATAAGTAGTGTTTCCTGGGCAAGATAGACTGACGGAGCCCAACCCTCTCCAGGCCTGATTTGAATTCGGAGTTTTTCTTTCTCCCAGATCAGTTGCCATCTAAGGTTATAAAAGCCAGTCTGTCCAGAAGAAGAGGTTTCATACCTTTCTCAAGAGAATTAGCACGTAAGTGAATGTAATGGATCCGACTGGAATTCGAACTCAGCGCTCCAATTCTAAGATTTAGGCATTAAATAACCTACAGAGGTGTTGATATGCCGCTAAACATTTCAACCACTCATCCTCAACGGCCTTTTCACTTCTCAAAATGATTTTTCGTGATGACCATCAAATTCCTTTTTCGCTCCCCAGACTGATTTCCCTTTTTCAAGGGTGACCCCAGCTTTATCTACTCAATCCGAGCCGCTATCCATTAAGCCACATCAATATATACATTCATCTTCATGTTCTTCTTCTTCTTCTTCTTCTTCTTCTTCTTCTTCTTCTTATTATTATTATTATTATTATTATTATTATTATTATTATTATTATTATTATTATTATTATCATCATCATCACCGCCATTATTATTATTAGACCATTGTGTTTATTTGGTATGTAGATTTCAGATCTGCATGTTAGCTGCACCAGGAAAAGGTGCATAGGCAATATTGAACCATGTGAAGTGTATTTGACCAAATGACTCACAAAAGAAACAACAAAGATGGATGTCCTCGCAAACCCATTTGTGGGTTAAAACATTCAGAGAAGGAAAGGCCAACAAAGACGAAAGATAAAGAATATCTATTCAGATTAATAATTGGTCGGGAAGAAAAGAATACCATTCCTGTCCGGAAAATATCTTTACAATTTAAATAATAATATTCTTGAAGTATCGTGCAAGCTTCTTGGCATAAGTACCAAATCAGCCGTCACTTCCAAACTCCTTCTTCTTCTTCTCCTCCTCCTCCTCCATCAATCGCATCACCCATGTCTCTTAAACCCTTTCTTTCCATCGACCACCCAGGTTTGCCGACAAACTCCTACCATCTTATCATTCATCTCTGCCAAATCCAATCCTATGAGCGCATCACCCAGATCTGTCAGATGCACTCCTATCATTACTCATCGGATTTGCAAACTATATCTTTTTGATTTTTATGAAGCTGGGTTCGCCCTTGAAAGAGAGAAATTAGACCGTGGACGAGATCAAAGAGAACGCTAAGAGGAAGCTGATGGTAATATCGAAAAATCATTTTAAAAAGTAAAAAAGGCGTTGAGATTGAGTGGTTGAATTTGTTTAGCGGCATATCAACATCTCTATGGGTTATTTAATGCCGACATCTAAATATTTTGAAAACAATTTTATGACTTCAACTAAATATATTTTGAACGCAATGGTATGATAAAGTTGGTCAGTTCGCTAGAAAATCCATTGTTGGTAATTCTAATATAAATAGGTATTCCTGGGCATTTTACTACAAATATGAATTGTTGGTCATTTTACAATAATATATTGTTGGTAATTTTTATATGAAAATGTATTACTGGTATTTTTACTATAAACCTATTTTTATATACTTTATATAGCGTTTTGTTTTAGTTTGAGGGTTCTCTATTTGTCCATAGATAGGACGCTAACAGATGCTAACACCGCGGGCCAGGCTGGACCTGAACAAGAGCAAATAACAGGTGGTTCTACGCTCCCCATAACCTCCGAGCTTCCGATCAGTGGCTTTGCTGCCTGATGTAGTTTATCGTCATGCCCGGGTCTAAATACGTAGCATCCAACTGGATATTGGTCAATCAGACGTGAGAATAATTTCGCAACAGCAAAACCAACTTTAGCTTTAGTGATCAGACGTCTTCATAAGGAAATGTGACCGAAGACAGTTACTAATAATATACTACAGCGTTGTGATAAGGACACTTATGGAGAAAATAGTCAAATGTTAAAATGAAACTTGAGAAATACTCGATACATAAACGAAGATGACAAATAAACTACGATTTCGAATTTTCCATGAATAATATCCTGTCTTTCTTATCTCGTGAATATAATTTAAAAAAAATAAACCTATGAGATGAACGAAACAATGTGGTAAATACGAAAAAGTATATTGAATATGAGTCTAATATCCTTACATATATACCTATTCTAATAATGAAACGTGGGTAAGTGGTTCGAACGTTAACATTCTGGCCATGAGATTCGGGTTCGAAACTCACTATGGTCGATTTATCAGGAACGTGACTGGAGAGATTGATGCCAATGCGTAGCACCTTTGGAAAGAGCCTGAAAACCACACCAGGGGTTGACCACAGTCTTGTGAATTAAATTGGGTAGATGGAACCCTTGGTGGACGTCGAAGCTGTGATATCACGAAGTCTAGCCGAGGGCTTGAGCGTTCTGGCCTTGTTCCGAATGTTGATCACGCTAAATAATACGCTCTTTCTCAGAATCTGTAACTAAGCTCTGCTCAGTATACTTGCAGTATGAACAGGAGGACTCTGTTGGTATTGAATAAACACAAATGTGCCTGAGGCAGCGTCTGCAACAGGGATTGGATAGCCGCCCTAAGAGACGGGTATCCTCGAATACGAGTGGCCAGCTATACAATAATAACAAACTTATTTAGGAACATTTAGTCTCTTGAATATAACAAATTTAATTTAATTAGTCATTGATCGACGCTTCTTTGATATTCTATATATCGATTATTTGATTGCATTTATTATTCCGATTGAAGTGTCAGGCCAAAGCGACTTGACAACATTTGCTCGGTCACAAGCAAAATAATTTCAACACTGTGTTCCACTCTTCTTCTCAATATGCTATATTCTTCTTCTTTTTCATCCTCTTATCATGAATTAGTTCTATTATTATTATTATTATTATTATTATTATTATTATTATTATTATTTTATTTCCTTTGATTTCTGATGTGTACAAATTTCTTTTCGGGTCGCGACCAGAGACCTAAAGTCAGAAATTGCGTCGTGACATTTTCTACTGAGCAGTGAAAAAAAAAAACACACACTTCTTTTACATAGAAAAAAGCCCTTCGTAAGGTGTGGGCTGCACTCGTGAGAACAATTTTTGTATTTCTTTAAGGCATGGGCTTCCAGGAATCCCTTCAATGAGTCTATTGAAATTTTTTCCAACAATCCGAGGTCACCAACTTCACAGGGATTGCTGATGTTTTCATATGTCACAGTTTTGAGATTTCGATTTCAAGGTACTGGTATTTTGATAGCTTTTTGAAGATCTTCAAAGTTACGTAGCAGTCTGCAGAGACTGCTATATCATTATTATTGTTATTATATGGATTTATTATTATTTAATACAGTAAATCACATCAGAATTTCGGTCAAAAATTTCAGAGAATTCATCAGCCAAAATACATTGATAAAAAATCACCAGTGGGAGTAATATTCCGAATTCTTCCATGGAAACTGATAATGAATTGCTTCAGGAATTCGGACAATCAGAAAAGTTGAAATATACATCAGCTTTGCAATAAAAAATAACAAGAATAGGATGCATAAGATGCTTCAATTTATATTTGTGTAGTAGACTTAAATTCATACGGTCGAAATACCGAGAAAGAGAGCTCTTGAGAACAGCTGCCATGAATTATTCATAGAAAAGACACAGGGCAGCGGTGGTGGGAAAAGTGAATTCGAGATGCCAGATCAGGACCGATAGCATTACAAACACTTCTTGGTAATCGCGAGATATATAGTCCGAGAGTATATATTCATTGCACAGGTGCATTCTGACATTAGATTTACTATCTTGCAAGAGACAGTGCACCAAGCTTCTTAGCAGCAGACCCCAGCAATCGATTTGATATGTTTACTTCACTTCATGTCAGTCGACAACTTTTGACCAAGAAGTGATTTGCTTTTGCGTTCCTGGAGGTTAGCATCAGTCATGGTGACTGGAGAGCAAAAATGGATCTCTATGATGCCTTAAGGATAACGATATCGCTTTGGAGGTGTTCAAATTTACAAGACCTTTCTTGCCCTCGTTATCAACAAACTGGATGTCATTTTTGAAAGCAGTGGCCAGTTTTACTTTTCCGAATCCCTCGGATTTCATATGAAGAAAGGAGCAAATACTTGTATCATCAGAATATGTACCCAGTTGGAAACTGATGACATCAGTAAGGTCCTTGGTGAAGACTGGAATCTGACAATGAAACCTCCAGAAATTTCTACTTTCGACCTGAAGATATTCATGAAATATATCATCCTCAGAAATAATAATAAGACCAGATTTCAATGGAGAATCATTTTTTTAATATTTTATTTTAAAACTTTTCAATGCTCCTCAAAATTCAAATGGAAAGAAATTACAAATAATTCCATTCAAGCGTTCTTCTAAATGTTTCGTTTCACTTAATTCCATATTGTATATTTTTTTAATATACTACACAAAACACTTTCATCAGCTACGATACAAAGATCTATTTAAACTGCTAGGAAAACTTGATTTAATTGGGAAATATGTCAGAATCCTCCAGAAGTGTTAATGAGAACAAATCGCCTGAATGTGGATAGAAAATGATTGAATAATTACAAAAAACACAAATGGTCATGAGACAAGAATGTGTCTTCCCACAGGATTTATTTAGCCTTTGCAGAATTGTGATCCTAGAAGAACTAGAACACCTACTAGGATCTATTATCGGTAGACACGAGATTAACAACACAAGATACGCAAATGAAACCATTTTGATTGTAGACAGAAAAAAAAAAAACGATGAAGTGTAGAAAGACATAATTTATGATCGTTGGCATGCAAAACAGCCCAAGAAGACACCGGAAAAATGTTACACGGAAGTTGGAAGTTACATTGGAATAGATAAAGATTCCTTCTGAAGTATCGTGAAATAAGAAAAATTCGTTAGGAACAAATAATCCTGCTGAAGTGTTATGCAATATAAGTTCTCCTTACATTATTCGGACTATTGTCCTCATAATTGTCGCCATATTTATTACAACGTTTCGGTCTTTCAGTATCTGTCTATATTTCTGACATGAGGTATTATGTACACTATTTACATTATTCAGACTCTTGTCCTCATCTTTGTCGCCATATTTATTACAACGTTTCGGCCTTTTAGTATCTGTCTATATTTCTGAGATGAGTTATTATGTACACTATTTACATTATTCGGATTATTGTCCTCATATTTGTCGCCATGTTTATTACAAAGTTTCGACCTTTCAGTATCTCTCTATATTTCCGAGATGAGATATTATGTACATTATTTACATTATTCGGACTATTGTCTTCATCTTTGTAGCCATATTTATTACAACGTTTCGGCCGTTGTAAGTTCCGGCCTTCTTCAGGTGGTTGGAATGTTGAACTGTACCCATTATTTTGCTCACTGGGGTAGACTGTTCTAGTTCGACGTGCCATGTCTAATAGATGTCAGTTATCAGTTATCTCCTGTTAATTCCCCTCTCCAAGTTCTCCACTGCCTTAACCGGGTATTGAACTCACACTCTTTGTGTCCTGTCATTGGATATAACTAACGACTTTATCAACTGTGCCAAGTGTCGTGAAGAAGGTCGGAGCGAACAACGACCGAAACGTTGTAATGAATATGGCGACAAAGATTAGTACAATAGTCCGAGTAATGTAAAATGTGTACATAATACCCCATCTCAGAAATATAGACAGATAATGACAGTGAAGATGTTCTACAGAAGGATTCTGGGAATATCATGGACGCGACATATGAGCAAATAGGAGGTATTAAAGAAAATGGGATCAAAAAGGACATTTTATTTAGAATTTGAAAAAAACAGTTGTAATTTCTACAACACATAATGAAGAAAGTCAGTTTAGAGAATTTGGCACTCATTAGGACATATTGAAGGCAGAGGTGCAGAAAGAATCCGTGAGTAAACTGCCTAACCTACACGTGTCAATGTATGACAGATCATGGAGCGGGAAGAATAGTAAAAAGGCAAACGTTACTGAGAGCTACAAATAATAAGTAATGAATGGAGTGAAATACTTATGAATCAAAAGATTGTTTATATTTCAAGAAGCTTTAAGAAATAATTCAAGCCAGTTACATACGGAAAGCGTTTATTCATCAAAATATGTCACATCCTATTCTGTTGTCTGTTACCATCGTTGTGACGGAAGCTCCACATTTATAGTATTTGGATGATTTAGAGGCAAAACAAAACCACCCGCAGAGTAAATGAGCCATGGCTTGGAAAATGTGGTAACCTGTTGGTAGAAAGTATGGGCTGTTGGCAGGGTGAAGCATCACTTCCAATCCCTCAAGCTCGTCAAGTTTGCACATGGTCACATAGACGGTGTTGCCCTGGGAAGTTCTCCTGCTTTGGAAATGCGTGTTTTCGATTGACCAATGCCGGGTAGTGGAGCATTCAAAAACATCATATATTCGCGCGCAGTTGTTGATCATGTCAGCTTTCACAGCATGAACTTCTAGAACAAGTCACACCCTCGACATTACGCCAAACACACAACATGACCTTCTCTCCAAACTACCCTTTGTTTGACAACATTTTCTGAAACCCGACTCGAACGAAGTCATTGATTTCTTTTATTAGGATTACGAAAATAGATCCATTTTCCATCCCCAGTTTAAATTCGACGGCCAAATATTGAAAATTTGCTTGCACTTTTCAAATGTTCACAAGCCGTTGAACCTGATCCTTGATCATTTCTTGAGGAACTTATCAACAGTCTCTTCACAAGCCCGAGCTTATAGAGGTGTAGATTGAGGGTTGATTTGTGAAGCAGCAAGTTCTGTTAACAATATACATGTGCTTGTGCTTGGCTGTTGTTCAAGCATTTGAAACAAGAACTCATCTTTCACAGCAAAAAGTCTCCCTACCCTTGAATTGTCTTCGACGCTGGTGGCATTTTCCTTGAAACGTCTGAGCCAATTTTGTGGCGAATATTATATATATATATATATATATATATATATATATATATATATATATCGTAATGTAACAATTCCGTTGGTATATAATGCAAGTGGATCCTAATAATAGAAAATTATTAGCACTGATCTGTAATAAAGAGTTGGATATGTTTTATTTATACAGAGCAATATCATTAATAATCAAACAAATCGTTTTGCCTCATATAGGGAATAGGCTATTTCGGCAGACAGTTGCTAGGCCTCCTATGTCATTAATTTCTTTTACCGCTTCCATTGCACTCAATCCTATTTTTACACAAATTTTGATGTACGATGGCCGTTAATGATTATGTATAATTGAAGATTTCAATGGTAAATAAAACAGTATTTAAATACAAGCGCAAATAAATACTTTACTAGAAAAAGGAAGTAAAAGTCAATCAAAGTTAATTAACCATTTCAGTGATTGTTAGTAGCGCAACTCGGCTTAAAGTCCGGTAAATCCTAAATCAAAACCCAAATCATCGACGCACAATAATTCACACTAATTCGACTGGATAGTTCCACTCAATAGTCAGTCAATAATCACAGCAGTCAGTAGCCTGACACCGCTATTTATACAGCTGGCGGAAATATATATTCATTAGTCCAGAATGTCACGCTCGAACCTCAGTGCCGGTAGTTTCTTTCCTACGATACAAATATAGGTTAAAATGGCTTTAATTTCAATTTTTTACCACTCATTATCAATGCTGTGAAACAAAGAATATACAATTATTGTTTATATGTTATATATGACAATAAAGAATAAACAATTTCATAACAATTAAGCTTTATTTTGTATCAAATTAAGGATTTAACAATGAGGATAGAAGTTACCAAAAATCATCAGTGAAAATCGGAGAAAAAACTTTTGACTCAACATGGTTGTTGTGCAAAGACATGATTGCTCACATTCTGAACGGGCATGACACATAAAAGATGAATACGCAATTGTTATCAGGTTCGTCTAACAAATAACATTTGGCGAACAACGTATATGTGACTGTGACCTTGTTGGATAATAAATTCAATGAAATAACCCTTATTGAGAAATAAATGCATTGTCCATTGTCATCACCAATCCTCTTTTGAAGGAAATAAAAACCACTGATGATTTTAATGACTCTTGTTCAGCAAATTTAAAGCCACTCTGCTGTCGTGTTTATTTATTCGTTCGCCGACCTTCGTTATTATCGAATTATTACAATTCAAAACGTTTCCGTTTGTTTTTTAATAAAAACACCTGACATTTGAAAATAAAATGTCGGGTATTTTGAAGTGTTTTACACAAAATTATTTCATAGTTATAAGATATATGTTACCGCTACTTAAGCTGAAATATGGGGTCGGTAACCACGATCTGCTGGCCAAGGTCATGGTACTATGTCAAACGATGCGCTAACCACATGAAAAGAATATTATGAAAGAAGAGTTAATTCTCTGTCCATTATACACTGTTCGCCCATAATTTTGCATGCGCACATATAGCTTTCATGAACAGGGCACCTCGAGACGGTGTAATGGTTGGCAAGCTTGTCTTGCTAGAACAATTACGACTGAGTAGTGAGTTCAATCCTCACTGGGTGCCCCATACTTTTAGAATGCGTTTCAAATTATTTTCCAATTGTAATACATTGGAAATTATTTTACTATGAAAATACTTTGGAAATTATTTTACTATGGGAATGCATTGTAATTTATTTTACTAGGAAAATATATTTGAAACTATTTCATCATGGAAATGCGTTGGAAAATATTTTATTATGCAAATGCCTTGAAAATTATTTTATTATGGAAACGGGTTTGAATCTTTTATTTTGAAAATGCGTTGAAAATTATTTTATATTGAAAAGCAATGGAAATTATTTTACTATGGGAATGCTTTGGAAACTATTTTACTATGAAAATAATTTAAAAATTATTTTACTGTGAAAATACTTTGGAAATTATTTTACTATGGGAATTCATCGTAAATTATTTTGCTATAGGAATGCTTTGGCTATTATTTTACTAGGGAAATTATTTTACTATGTGAATTATTTTACTATGGGAATTCATTGTAAATTATTTTGCTATAGGAATGCTTTGGCTATTATTTTACTAGGGAAATTATTTTACTATGTGAATTATTTTACTATGGGAATTCATCGTAAATTATTTTGCTATAGGAATGCTTTGGCTATTATTTTACTAGGGAAATTATTTTACTATGTGAATTATTTTACTATGGGAATTCATCGTAAATTATTTTGCTATAGGAATGCATTGGCTATTATTTTACTAGGGAAATTATTTTACTATGGAAATTATTTTACTATGGGAATTCATCGTAAATTATTTTGCTATAGGAATGCTTTGGCTATTATTTTACTAGGGAAATTATTTTACTATGTGAATTATTTTACTATGGGAATTCATCGTAAATTATTTTGCTATAGGAATGCTTTGGCTATTATTTTACTAGGGAAATTATTTTACTATGGAAATTATTTTACTATGGGAATTCATCGTAAATTATTTTGCTATAGGAATGCTTTGGCTATTATTTTACTAGGGAAATTATTTTACTATGGAAATTATTTTACTATGGGAATGCATTGAAAAATACTTTGCTGTTGGAATGCATTAGAAATACGTTTGAAACTCTTTTATTATAGAATTATGTTTGTGACTCTTTTATTATTGAAATATGTTGGGAATTATTTTCTTATTCAGAAACATAGGGAAGTATTTTACTATAGGCATGATTTGGAAATTATTTAATGATGAAATTACTTTGGAAATTATTTTACTATAGGAATGCATTGGAGATGCGTTTGAAACCCTTTTATTATGAAAATACATTGGAAGTTATTTTATAACAGAAAGAGAATAATTTTGTTAAAGATATATATATTTAAAATCAAGACAAATATGACAGAAAATGGTCAGGTATTATTATCCGAATGGTAAGGACGTTCACTTTCGGACCATGAGATTCGGTTTCAAATCTCATCATAGTCTATTTGTCAGGAAGGTGATTTCTTGATGCAGAAGCGATGCACCACTAGAAAGTGCCTTAAAATCGTTCTTCAGCGACTTTTGAATGAAACTGGGAAGATGTAGCTATTTGTGTTAGCACGAAGTGACAAGTCATCGTGAACGAGTGTATGAGCATCCTGGACTTTTTCAGACTTTTGAACACGCTCTCTCTCTCTTTCACTCTTCCTCTCTCTCTCCCAGAAACTGTAATTAAGGTTCGATTAGCCTAGTTGGACTCTAGGTGGACTCTGTGTGTATGAGAATGCACCTTCAATGAATTGACTAACTAGGATTATTTTATGCATAATATAGGGTACGGCAAAAATGCCTACGGCATAATGGTCAGACCTTAGCTAGATGAAAACACCATTGTGACTAATGTCATATTATTATGTGGAAGGTATTTCTTGGAGGTATATATTGGAGGTATTAGAAAACGTATTTTAAATTACTACAAGGGAAATGCGTTGGAAATCAAGAAGTACTGGATGCCCGTGGCGAGGAATGAATATAGGTGTTACTGATAGAATAATGCTATTATACGTTTATGTATAATGTAAATATACTGGCAATGGAAATTCATTGAAAATTAAGTAATAGTCTGGAATTAATTGTTGTTTTAGGTTGGTGCAAAATAATGTCGTTTTCTCACATATTTTACTACGTGAGAAAATGACATTATTTTTGCACCAACCTAATATTTCAGATCGAGTAGCACTATAACGAGTACAATGTAAATTAATTGCTAATTATTTAAATAAAGAAATGCTGTTTCAAGATGGAAGATAAGAAATGCGTGTTATCATGAATTAAAGTAATTGTTATAGATAGTATGGGACTTTCATATAGTCACCTCTCACTTTATGTCTATTCTCTGTTCCATTGAACTGGTCGCTAAGTGAGAATTTATATCTGGCTACTATTTCAGACAAGTACGCTTGGAATTGGTTTGTGCCATTTCGTTTTCCCTCATTGCTTTACTTTTCTAAATTATTTCTAAGTACTTATACAGTATACTAGTCTACTGAACACAGTACCTAATTCGGAAATCTGTTCTTTCTCTACATGCTTTAGGTCTGTATTCTGGAAATACAACAGAATTAATTTTTTCTGTTTATTTATTCATTTTGAATCCATTTGAAAAAAAAAATAAAAGCAATTAGGATTAAAGATTTTGTACATACCTGATTATACTGACTCTGGATGGACTTTCTTTTAAAAAAAATTATGTTGTGAGATTTTTTATACCTGGTCGTAAATTCGGGGAATTTTTAACATATAAGTCGTTAAGTGAGGAGTGGATGTATGTATTAACAGAATGAGAAATGTTTATTTTGGAAAGATGACGTAATACTCCCAAACGATATGGATATATCTGTCAGCCACGTTGGTAGGAAGTATACGTTAATCGCAATATCCATGTTTATATAAGCGTTACTTTTACTTGTTTATAATCAGACAAATCAGCTGTCCGTTTCTATTTAAAGAAATTCTCCAAAAAGATGATTAAATTATTTACCATTCCTAAATATATTTTCTAAGTGTATAGTGTCGATTTTTAAGAGCAAACATTTTTTTAAAAATTAAAAAAATAATGAATTCTCCGTTAGTTGCATTCCAAAAAGACATACATTTATTTTTGACTTACCGAATTGAACTTTCATACCAATTTTGCGCTCACCAGGCGGACAGAACTTGATTAACCTGTCGATCCATTTCAAGGGGAGTTAACTCAAAGGCGTCAGTTGTCATTAGATGGTCAACGTAAAGACTGAACGCCCTCATTCTTGTTGCTGTCCAAACGGTTATTTCAAAGGATTCCTTATCTCTGCAAAAGAAAGACAATTGATTTGTACATCTCGCTGATGGCAGTAACCGTAGTCATCGTTGATAATTTTGGCAATATTTCCTTCGGCCACCGCTCATATCAATAAATGCAATCCTCCCGTCCGGCTATCTATTTGCTGCGAGTCCCGTTGTCAGTTCAATGTGATAAGTGTCCAACGCCTCAAGTTTAATTCATTCCTCGCTCTTTCAACTGAGATAGCCAGACTCGCGTTCTACTCTGTGCTCTGTGCACAATCTTCCAGAGGCAAAATGTTGATTACGCTGAGTCGAGATTCGCCAAATTATATCGGATTTATGACTGAGAATTCCAGCGATAAAAATCTGTGATCATATAGATAGTTTCGCTCGTTTCCTTTTTGATTCATCGTGCGCAGTCCGTCAGACGAAACCTGAAACTTGTACGCCATTTTTCTTAACACTGAAGCGGCGGACACTTTTCCACGATATGAACATGTTCAGCGCTTTGCTAGAAAAAGGAAAAATAAAACTCTAAAATGTTTAATCTTAGCACTTAATTTCTTTAATAAAATAGAACATTTCCATACCGACTACATTCAACCCAGATGCGTTGTACTATAATTAATATTTTCCCACAATTATGCAAACCCGCATGTCGACAAGAATTGTAATTTTCATCGTCATCAACATCGCCCTCGTCGTCATCGTAATCATCCACGTGGACGTGTGGGTTCGAAGGTTTGTTGAAAAGTTTCTTCTACATGTCTCTGTTGCGTACCTATATCTAGGTCGAAAGACGGAGGCGTCCTGGGTAAGACGATAAACAACATCCGCGTCCTGGGTAAGACGGTAAACAGCAAATCTCTGATCAGGAAGTTTTGAGGAGCGTGTATCCACCTCTTAATTGCTGGCATTCCTAGGTCTAGGTAGCACCTGTTAGGGTCCCAGCTATGAGCAAATACTTACCCCCCGCCAAATTGGGATCAAAACACTATGTAAGTGTAAAAATAAGCTTTAATATCAGAAATACTTAGTAAAAAAATGATTACCAGTAATACATTTTTGAAGAACAAAAATAGATATTACCAGCTACACATTTTTGTAGGAAAAATATTACCAGAAATAAAAATTGCCAAAATAACCCAAATCTATCCTAAAAATATTGTCGGCATTAAATAACCCATTGAGGTTGATATGCCGTAAAACAAGATACACCAAACCAATCTAAACCAAAGAATACATATTCTATTCATACGAATCTATCCTAAAAATGTTGTCGGCATTAAATAACCCATTGAGGTTGATATGCCGTAAAACAAAATAAACCAATAAAAACCAAATTATACTTATGCTTTTCGTACGAATCTATCGTAAAAATGTTGTCAGCATTAAATAACCCATTGAGGTTGATATGCTGCAAACCAAAACAAACCAAAACCAAACCAAACCAAAGAAAAGAAAAGAAAAGAAAAGAAAAGACAAGACAAGACAAGACAAGACAAGACAAGACAGGAAAAGAAAAGACAAGACAGAGATCTAATCACTGGTGCGTAGCGTGTTTTAGACAAGTATTTCTAGAGGAGCACATCTCTCTCCGAGTATTTTTTTTTTTTAATGTTTTATTGAAATTTAAATCATTAAATGGTTTCAATCGCTAGAGATGTTAGTTACTTTTTAGAATAACTGGGGATTAAATTGCCTGTATGAGGATAAAGAACGGAATCGAAAAAATAAAAAGGCAAGTAAGAAAATGATGTCTTCTGACACCGGATTTATTTAACCTAGAGAGCGTAGCAATCCTAAGAGAATTATAAATCGAACTATTATTATTGGCAGACAGCATTACATACGCGGACGACACTTTATTGATGGCAGACCCAGGAGAAGAACTGAAAAAAATCAAACCTGGTAGGAAAGCAAAAAGGACTAACTATTATCTTCAGGAAGAAATAATACATGACTGTCAGAAAAAGAAAACAGTAGGAGATCTTTGTATTGTGGACGTCAAAATCAAGCAGATACAGGAATTTAATTATCTTGGCAGTGTAGTAAGACATCTGACAGAGATGAAGAAGATGATGTTAAGCGACAAAGGCGTGGTTCTATCGATGAATGATCGGATTGCATGGATAGAATATGTAAGGAACGTTGAAGTCTTAAGGATCACAGAAAGTAGAAGGTCAGTTCTAATTACAGTCAGAAAGAGACAGATGAAATTTGTGTATTACATACAAAGGAAACGAGGCTTATAGACTTTTAACACTCACAAGATGAGAAAGCAAAAACAGTAAACAACTTTGTATGAATGGATGGCAGAACAAGGTCAAAGTGGGATAATAAATGTTCAAAACTTAATTTGAATGACAAAAGACAGAAGTTTTGGCGAGCCATGATGGCCCACGTCCTCAAGGGATATGACACATAAAAGATGTATTTTCGCAGAACTGACGATGTCATCAAATTCTCGCTCAGGTTTTGTTTCTCTGTGCGTGTTATTTACCAAGATATTTCTTTGGATTGATAGTGAAGTGGTTTCCTGTTTTCCTTCTTCACAGGGATTTATGGAGACATCACCCTAAGTTAGCTGACCGTTGACTTATCGGGAGTTCTTCCGCCCTTTGTTAGGTCTGATTTTTCGGCTTGGATTGAGGAATCGGAGATCCGAATTAGAATTCAAGTCGAATCCATTTCATTCACTTACGTACTAATACCCTTGGGAAAGGTGTGAATCCTCTTCTTCTCTCTCCAGCTATGGGTAAATAGCAGGTCAGACTGGGTTCTATATCCTTAGATGACAACTGGTCTAGGAGAAGGACAACTCTGAATTCAAAACCTGCAGAGGCTCGTTTGGGGAGCTTGTGGCACGTAGTACAACAGGTCTCTGTATTCGTCCCTTCAAAAGGTGTGGATGGTCCTGCATGAAACCTTCATCGCTATAATCAAATCTCATGTGCTATTGTCCTAGGAACTGATCTGCTTGACTCTCATACGTCGAATTCGCCGGGAGCGAGTCGAGTATATATATATATATATATATATATATATATATATATATATATATATATATGAGAGAGAGAGAGAGAGTCCCCCAATCTGTTTGCGGTAAATAGGTTTGTGGGTCAGAGTTAGTAAGGTGAGAGAATAGAATAAGATTATTAATTTTTAACTTATTATAAGATCCATTACCCACTATTAAATCAATACACGATTATCGAGGAATTCTATTAGAGTTAGTGTCAGACCAGTTACCAAAAACCTGAAGTCAGATTAAAGATATATATGTATATATATATATATGCACACACACATTAATCTAACAGGTCCGAAACAAAATAATATAAAGAATATACTTCCAAACGTCATGGAAAAGGAATTCTTATTACTTACTATTGGAATTTTTTTGTCAATCCTGCTAGCCTCTAATCAATGGCAATTTAGTGAAAGGTGTGGCAGACTTGATTTCAGGGACCAAATGCGCTGGCTTGGATAGACTAGAGGGATGGAAGTGTGTGTGGGGGTAAACAAAGACGAAGTCACTTGGTTGTGGGGTGGAGTTCAATGAGATTCTAGGCTGACTAAGCCTCTTTTAAACCATTGAAACCATTTGCAATTCTAATAAAATAAAAGACAAAAAGAAAAACATTCTTTTTTTCTTCATTTTCTTTGTTTTTATCGGGCAATTACTTTAGAGTCACACTAGTTACCAAAAAAGTGCCGACTGCGGAAGCGATCATTACTCTGTTCTTTGTAAACTAAGAGTGAAACTACGGAAACTGAAAAAGCCTAATATTGACACCCAAATTGCAATACAACAAACTCCTGAGCGATCCGTACCTGGAAGAAAAATATTTGGACATTGTGAAAAGAAGATACAAAGGACACAATGGAAATGGAATCTCGAAATGAGACGCACTAAGAGACGCTTTACTGACATTAGCAAACGATATCATCCCAAAGGAAAATGGAGGAAGAAGGAAAAAGGAATGGATGACTGATATGATTCTCGACATGATACAAAGGAGACAAAATTCTTTGTCAAAATACGGAACGGAATACGGAAAACTAGACAATGAAATAAGAACCAAATGCAGACATACTAAAGAAGGGTGGCTAAACAAAAAATGTGCAGAAATAGAGAAGATTAATTACCACAAAGGAAATATGCATAATTAAGTAAGGAAACTAACAGGAATGAAGACACGCTTGTCAATAGACTGCATAAAATAAAAAAGATGGAACAATCATATTAGAGAAGGAAAGAATTCTTCAACGCTGGAGCGAGTATATTGGAGAACTCTTCCACGATGAAAGAGAACAACCAACAATACACAGAGGGGTACCTGAGATTCTATAAACCGAAATAGAAACTGCACTTGCCAAATTGAACAGAAACAAGGTGGAAGGGCCGGTCTGAGTTCTCACTCCGAGACGCTGTCCGTCACACCACAACGCACATAAATAGTAATTACTCAGGTTTTGTACAGCGCGAGATCGAGCTAAAAATGAAGTTAATATTTAGACTAAACGTCCAAATATTAGCTAAGAAAATATATCAAGTTGGCTTGCAGCAAAAAACATGCAAGCTAATGTAAATTTAAATGGGCGAGTATAATATACTTTCTTTGGTTGTACTTATTGGTGACAGTCATTCATCATTCATATCTGAATCAGTATAATATAAAAATCCATAGGATGTGTTGGCTACATTAACACAGAAAAAACAGCACATCGTAGCAAGATTGCTTTTAGCAAAATAACATTAAAATGCGTTAATTTAAAGAATGAAACCATTTCCCGTCCAATCCATTGGCAGAATTCATGTTTGCCTTCACCTTGATAAAAATGTTTCTGTTTTCGGTCTGTTAAAAAGTTGAAAATAATCAAAAGCAAAAGAGAAAGAATAAAACGATTTATAATTACTAAATAATACAATTTTAGCCATGAAATAATGCCATGTTCGTTTTTTATTTTAAAAAAGAAAACTTTTCAGTTTAGATAAAGACCAAAAAGAGTTCAAAACGATTTACATTCCCACATCCATTTTCACATCTACGTCACTTTTCAGGATCAGATCAGAGAAATTTACTGAATTCGTTAACAGATATATATATATATGTATATATATATATATATATATATATATATATATATATATATTTAAAATATGATATCTGTTAATAAAAACAGATTTATATAATTCTAGGAAGCGTGTATATCGGTGAAACTGGAAATGCGATAGAAAATGGTTTTAAGCTTTTCTCTATCAATTTGAATTTTCCGCATGTTTGCATATATATATATATATATATATATATATATATATATATATATATATATATATTAGTATTACACAGTCGGAATGCCGGCGACTAAAGTGGCTATGGATCTCCAAGTTTTTGGGAGTGAGGCGTCTTGTTAGCGAGCCAGTAGGACGAAAAATAGGTCCTAGCAAAGGGCGGAAGAACTCACGATGAGTCAATGGCCTGCTAACTAGGGGTGGTGTCTCCATAAATCACCATAGAGAAGGCAACAGGAAACCACTCCACTATCAATCGAAAGAAATATCATGACAAATAACAAACACAGAGAGCAACAAAACCTTAGCGAGCATTTAATGACATCGTCAGCTCTGCGAAAATACATCATTTATGTGCCATGTCTGTTTCTCTATCAATTAACTATTGTTGAACGATTTTTTTTTTTATTCTTGAACACTTTGTTTCCAAAACTTTGATCGCTATTAAACTTTTTTAAAATCATTTCAACGTCCCCGAAACGAGGTGATAACGCTAATAAGAAGCAAACGGGTGACTCTGATAGATGAAAATAATGAGAAAGCTTTAGTGAGGGGAAAGGACAATAAAAGAACAGGTTTCAGGAAAATAGAAGATGGCGATACTGCTATTAAGACGCAAAGTGGGTTACTGGGAGTGAAAAAGAATGAGAAGATTTTAGTAAGTAGAAAAGAAAAAAAAAGTCAGATTTCAGGAAGACCAAAGATGACAATAATGTCATTAAGAGGTATGGTACTACTGGGAATGAAAGAGAATGAGAAGACACTAGTGTAGAGAAAGGAGACTACAAGGACGGGGTTCAGGAAGACAGAAGATGTCGACAATGCCACAAACAAGCAAAGTGTTATTGGGAGTAAAAACGTATGACAAAACTTTAGTGAGAGGAAAGGACAATAAAAGAACTGATTTCAGGAAGACAGATGAAGGCGATAATGCCACTAAAACGTAAGGGGGTTACTGGGAGTGAAAGAGAATGAAAAGACTTTTGTGAGGAGAAAGGACAATAAAAGAACAGGTTGACAGAAGATGGCGATGTAGCCACTAAGTCGCAAGGTGTTAATGGGAGTGAAAGAGAATGGGAAGATTTTGGTGAGGAGAAAGGACAATAAAATAACTAATATTAGGAAGACAAAAGATGGAGATAATGCTACTAAAATGCAAGGTGATACTGAGAGTAAAAGTTGATAAGAAGATTTTACTGAGGAGAAAGGACAATAAAAGAACAGGTTTCAGGAAGACAGAAGATGGCGATAATGCCACTAAGACGCAAGGGTTTACTGGGAATGAAAGGGAATGGGAAGACTTTAGGCAGGAGAAAGGAAAACAAAGGAACAGCGTTCAAGAAGACAGCAGATGGTGACTTGCTTTGCATTTAAAAGTTTGAAGATTGTAGGCGGCAGGGAATGCTACGTCACAGCGGTAGGAAAGTGACTGGAGTTATATACCAGGTTCGGTTCGATTACATTAGAGATTCTTCTATGTATTTTGTCCAGTATCTCGACATATATATATATATATATATATATATATATATATATATATATATATATATATATATATATATTAGGAGCGGCATACCAGATATGGTAGCAGTATTCAATGCAATGACAAACGGTAGATTTATTGATTTGTACGACACAGTGAACCAACTTCCGTATCTTTAGACCTAGCAGTTGGTTCAATATAATCATTCTATTTCATTCCCGTGTAAAACGTGAGACAAAAATGGGATCATTTGGATTTTAGCATCTGTCATGATGAGGGAATGCAGAAAAGGTTTTCTATGGTGATTAAATGAAAGCAGTTCTCTTTTGGGGACGTTAAAATTTGAATAATATTCCTTGCCGCAGTTATGCACTGATTGGAGGCGCTTTTCGTAGCAGTTCCAACAGCGTTAAGCTGCACTATTTCCATATTTCTTTAAGTGTCTAGAATTTGTGTTATTGTCATTTGCTTTATTTATATCTACATCTATCTATATTTTATGCAGGATTTTCCCTAGAAAATATTCCTATCCTTATTTTTCAAGAACCCTTATTTTGTTCAAAAATTATTAACCTTTTAATATCTTCTTCTTTTCCGTTACAAGCATTCTGACGCTTTATTAAAAAGAAAGAATTAAACAATCATTTGCACTAGAATTCTGAAGATTAGCGAACAAACCTTTACATTTTACATGTTGCTGGAGTTTAGCTAATTACAGTAATGTTCTTTTATATATTCATTGATTTTCAGATAATTTTAATTTGATTTCTTTTCTGTACCTCACTGTTAAGCGATTGTCTTCAACAAGCAAACTATGTTATTAAACCTATAAAGACAAACTTTATTTGAACTATAGGCGCGGAAAGTCTATTGGAGGATCGATATTCCATTTCTATTCTGTTTACTTTTATACGTATAATTATTCTTAAAGAAGCCATGAATTAATCACTTTCTCTTCAGTTATGGGTTCAGTCGTAAGTTAGACTGGACTTTCTAGTCTTTGGTTGCAGCCAGTTCTAGGGATGGAAAACTCTGACTTTTAAAACCGTGAAGACGGCAACAGGAAACACTCAGTCTTTCAGAAAAGTTATAGCAATTCACAAATAGCAAAGGAAATTGTTTACACTCTCCAGGGATGTCGTATCAAAACAATGATGAATTCACATTCTGTGAAAGCATGTAAAGAACTTTACACCATTTTTTTTTCACTTTATACTAAAGAAGTATACATAATCGATTATTTTGAGTAGGGTCTGATCTTCAAAGCGAATGCACTTGATAAAGTCCATTTGAAATCAGTCAACCAAATTCACCAAATATATTTTCCATTAAGTGACATAAACAAATATTTTATAAAAATCATGTATCTGATGAAAATTCAGTTCCATGTTCTGGCATTGATTCCTAATACAGATCGATATTGTCCATGTAAAAAGCTGCATATTTGAGGCCAGATCGTGTATGACAATTAAATAGATTCCTGTATATGAGCATTAGACCTTTGTAGTCAAGAGCGGCTTTGCAACGTCCACAAGATTAAACCATCACATTTCCTTCGGTTTTTCCTTTAACAAAGAGGGCCACAACTTCTTCCCAGGTACTTCTATATTACGGAAGAGACTCCCGATTGAATGCTTCCCAGAATACTTTAATCTGTCTATCGGCCATATCTTTGTTATATTCATTTTTTTACTTCTTTCTTGTCTTCATATCAGACACCTGTCTGCCAAAATATTAAAACATCTGCTCGTATCACATACCGTAACAGGTAACAGGGGATGATACCCTGGGTCTAGGTTGACCTGGGAACAATACTGTAATCTGAAAATCTTCAGGTCTCGGCTTAATAGTTGTCTATCGGCCATATCTCTGTTATGTTCATTTTTTATTTCTTCCTTGTCTTCATATCAGACATCTGCCATTCGTTCAATCAATCTTGGGCCTTGTACTGGGTGAACTTTAGTAAAAAAGAATATGAATATTTTCATCTTAAATCTTTTCTTCTGTTATTTTAATAAAACTCACATCTGACTCTTGTCGAAATATGGTGCTTATTAAAGCAAACAATTCAGATAATAACGACTCCTCGATGATAACTTTCCAGTTCTTATGTCCACTCAGTTTTGTCTGGCAAAATATTAAAACCTCTCCTCGTATCAGGCCCCGTAACAGAAGTATTTTTCAGTTGGTTGATTGGCTGATTTTGTTTAGCAGCATATGGGTTAACTCTTTGGGTTATTTAATGCCAAAATCTAAATATTTTGAACATAATTTTATGGCTTCAACTAAATATATTTTGAACTCAATTGTATGTCACCAACTATAGATAAAATGTATTGTTGGTCATTTCGTTTTAAATATATATTGTTGGTAATTTGATTTTGTCTAGCGGCATATCAACCTCTATAGGTTATTTAATGCTGAAATCTAAATATTTTGAACACAAT
Source organism: Acanthosepion lycidas (assembly GCA_963932145.1). Classification (NCBI taxonomy): domain Eukaryota; kingdom Metazoa; phylum Mollusca; class Cephalopoda; order Sepiida; family Sepiidae; genus Acanthosepion; species Acanthosepion lycidas. The sequence goes on from OZ010583.1 coordinate 122,458,569, forward strand.
TTTATGGCTTCAACTAAATATATTTTAAACGTAATTGTATGGCTTCAATTACTGATGAAATGTATTGTTGGTCATTTAGCTATAAAATGTATTGTTGAAATTTTACTCTAAAATCGTATTGCTGTTCAATTTGCTTTAAAATTCTATCGTTATTATTGTTATTTTACTCTTTTAGGTCCTGTTGGAAAATTTTACTATAACTATGTACTGTACTAATTTTTTATATAAAATATATATTGATAGTAATTTTACTATGACAATGCATTATTATACTTTCATAGTGATTTGTTTTTGATTGGGGTTCACTATTTGCCTACAGCTGGGATCCTAACAGGTACTACCACCCCGGGTCCAGGTTGACGTGGGAACAGCAGTAATTAAGAGGTGAATTATTCAGTAATATGTGAATTATATATACATAAAAAAATTCTGTTGCAATTTTCTTGGATAAAAATCGATTACAAAATTGTAAGTTTATAAACGTTTTTATTAAGAAAAGCAGATTGACTGAGGGTTATACGAATAGAATCGGCAAATCGAGTTTAGAGTATGCCTAGGTCGGTTTATATTTAATTTAAACTAATACTCTTGGGAAAAACAAGGCTACTTCTTAAACATCTGTAGATAGCAGATCAGTGAGTCTTTCGGCCCTGTAAACCAGTACGGCTCGAGTCTTTAGCCTGTAAGCCAGCACGGCTGGATTCATTTAGCCCTGTAAGTCAGCAGAGTTTGAGTCTTTTAACCCTGTAAGCCAGTACAGCTTGAGTCTTTTAGCCCTGCCAGCCAGTACGGCTTGAGTCTTTTAGCCCTGCCAGCCAGTACGGCTTGAGTCTTTTAGGCCTGTAAGCCAGCACGGCTGGAGTATTTTAGACCTGTAAGCCAGCACGGCTGAAGTCATTTAGCCCTGTAAGCTAGTACGACTGGAGTCTTTTAGCCTGTAAGACAGCACGGCTGGATTTTTTTAGCCCTGTAATTCAGGAAAAGCTTGAGTCTTTTTAACCATGTAAGCCAGTACGGCTTGAGTCTTTTAGGCCTGTAAAACAGCACGGCTGGAGTCTTTTAGCCCTGTAAGCCAGTACGGATTGAGTCTTTTAGCCCTGTAAGCCAGTACGGCTGGTGTCTTTTAGCCTGTAAGCCAGTACGGATTGAGTCTTTTAGCCCTGTAAGACAGTACGGATTGAGTCTTTTAGGCCTGTAAGCCAGTACGACTGGCGTCTTTTAGCCCTGTAAGTCAGCAGAGCTTGAGTCTTTTAGCCCTGTATGCCAGTACGACTTGCTAGTCATAGAAGTCCAGCTCCGTAAAAGTTTATTTGTAACCTGAAAATATCTGAGTTGAACGTGTTCAATCCTTTCTATTCCAGCCTCATTTGTGCGACCTTATGGAGAACGGATTGTTTTCAACCAAAAAAAAAAAAACCCTTCCTTCACTGACGAAACATTTCCAGCCTCTCCCTACTCTATCCCTATTAACATGACATATATTTGGGCTAACTACATCTTTCTTGCTGCTTCAATATCTTGAACATCACAGTTAAGACCCACCAGACCAAATACATTTATCCTCATTCCATTAGTAAGGATGATGTTCTCAGACAGATTCTTTCGTTGTCATTTTCTTTCAGCTTTGTTTTGCGGGTGGGGGGGATGCTTCACAAACCACTAAAATCGTAACCTCTTCAAGTTGAGAGTCAACCGTTATTTATCGTCATACTATGAACCACTTGATTCTCTCCGTAAAACCTTAAAACAATTTAGTAACTCTAGGGGGAGTTATGGATAGTGGCTCGTATTGAGGAATCGGAGAGCCGAGTTCGAATTCTAGTCGAATCCATTACATTTACTTCCGTGCTAATACTCTTGGGAAAGGTATGAATCCTCTTCTTCCCCACTCCACCTATGGGTAAACAGCAGGACAAACTGAGTTCTATAGCCTTGGATGGCAGCTGCAGAAAGAAATTGCAACCTACTGCGGGAATAACAATCTGTCTCGTCAGTCATGTATCGAGAGATAAATGATCGCCTAAGCGTGTATCACGCATGGCACATAACTGACCCTATCTCGAGTGGCTCTTTGAATTTGTGTTAGGTGGAAAAACAACAACAACACAAAAAGAAAACATAGAAAGACAGAATAGTATATATTTTTGCCGTCCGAAGCAGTCAGGACTCTATAGGAAAATAAGTGTCGATAATGCTTAAAATATTCTCTAAAATTCTATTTTACTGAATAGTGAATAATTTTTGCAGTCTATATTGAAAGATGATCAAAAAAAATAAAGGCCGCTTACGTTTCTCGTTTTCGTTTTTCTTTTGCATATTTAAGGTCGAAACAAATGTTTAGAAACCCTCATATCAGTCAGTTTGGAACATAAATTCAAAGTTAGTAGGAACGCTCACAAGTATAGTAATGATCACCAACATTTCGTTAACGTTACATGACTCCAGTTGGAAAAAAAAATTAATGACTGATTTCTCCTCGTTTCTTTCTCCAGAAGATCAATAAAGATTTTCAACGGTTATCACTGATATCATAAAGGCAATTGCCCGAATATCAAGGCCCGAGGGTAGGAGAATCGGTGGCAGATACTGGTTCCATCATTTCACTAACTTTAATGCGCGCACTTTCAAATCGATACGCTGGGCATAAACTGTTCGTATAAACGGGATGGAAAGAAAATCTTCAATCGAACGTGTATGGCTTTGCGGAGATATGGCGTCCGATTCCAACATGTCTGCCATGGCTATCTCTCAAGCGGACCGACGGCTCGTGTAATAACAGTTCGGTGCTCGTATCTGATACGTGAAGATAGAAACACTGACAATAAAAATATAGGTAGAAATTTCCCCTTCTCACTGGAACGGGTTTGAGATGGTCAAGATAGGCGAGTCAACTTGGATACTAACCCCTTACTTTGTGTCAGTTTTTTTTTCTTCTTTTTTCGCTTTTTAATTTCACTTTTCTTATTTCTTTTGGCTTTTCTTTTCCTATTAGTTTTCTTTTTCTTTCTTTCTTTCTTTCTTTATTTCTTACTTTCTTTCTTTCTTTCCTCTGTTTCAATTATCTTGCTTTTTCTTTGTCTTCTTTTTCTTCTTTCTATTTGCTTCACTTGTCTGTTTTTATCGATTAGTTTCTTTTAATTTTCTTTCTTTTCCTCGAGGTTTTCATATTTTTCTTTCTTTTTTTTTCTTTCTTTTCATCGAGTCTTTTATGTTTCTTTTTTTCTTTCTTTCTTTCTTTCTTTCTTTCTTTCTTTCTTTATTTCTTTCTTTCTTTCTTTCTTTCTTTGCCCCGCATCAATTTTTTTTGTTAAGTGTTCTTTTTCTTCTTTCTTTCTCTTTGCTTCAATTTTTTTACTTTCTTTTCCCATTTCTTGATTATTTATTTCTGCTTACTTTCTTTCTTTCTTTCTTTCTTTCTTTCTTTCTTTCTTTCTTTCTTTCTTTCTTTCTTTCTTTCTTTTCTTCACTGCGCTTCAATTTTCTTTCTTTCTTCTTTTCTTTCAATCTTTCCGTTTCATATTTTTACTAGTTTTCTTCTACTATGCGCTATAATTTTCTTTCTTTCTTTCTTTCTTTCTTTCTTTCTTTCTTTCTTTCTTTCTTTCTTTCTTGCGCGACCCAAGGGCATAAAAGTCGAAATTAGTCATTCAAGGGAGGTAATTGTGCAAGCAGCTTTCACAATAGTAGAGAAAGAGAGATTCGATAATTACAATACATGTAACTAAAGAATTGTACTGTGGAATCCGACATTGAAAACACGTCCCTCGAAGACCGTAAATAATAGAACCACGCGCTGTTCTTGTGAAACAAAATTCTAATCCACCAGCGTCATCGATTCCTTGTCTTCTTAGAATTAAGATTAGCAATCACATTTGCAATACCTTAATGGGATGATTGAAACTGATGTTATTGGTTTTATATTTCTGCCTACAATAAAGATTACCTTTGATTAGGTTGGTCCTATTGTTATTCTTTATATAAATTTAATTATTTATTGTTGAAGATAGTTACTTTTATTACCGACTCTAGAAAAGAAGAACGTCCAGATCTTAAGCACTCCGTATAAATAATTTCTTCTGTGTCGTCATTGAGGAACCTATAACAGTCAGTCAGTGTCACAAATATACGCCGAGCGGATAAATTGAAAGAGAAAAGAAATTTATGCGTAACGAAGAAAGGAAAGACAGCCTTTAAAACTTATTAAATACGATAACTTTCTTTGTTCATTTTATTTATTTTTTTATTTTTTGGTGGAGGTGTTGGATTTCAGAACAATAAAATTAAATGTGTATGATTAGAATAATTATTACGGTTTGTTTGTTTATACTATTTACATTGTTAGGACTTTTGTCCTCATAATCGTCTCCAATATTCACGACGTTTCGGCTGTTGTACGTTGCAGTCATCATCAGGTGGTTGGAATTTCGAACTGAAACCCTTTATTTCGTCCATCTTATGTCTCAGGATCTGTTGTCCTCCCTTTAACTCGACTCTCTAGGTTGTTGTTTTTTAATCTCAGTTGTAGCCAGGTATTAAACTCACAACTCTTTGGGTCAAGTCACTGGTTTCAACTAACGCTTTGGACCATGTGTCCTTAGCACAGTCCAAACATTATAAATAGTGCAAATAATTGCAATATTTCATCTCAGAAACATAGAGTGATACCGTTTGTTTGGTAGGCGAAACAATAGTGCTAGAGATATGCAAACGAATCCATGAAATGGCAAAGGCTCCATACAGGAAACACTGGGCATTTATTTACCGAAAAGTTAATATTACTGACAGTTGAACTTTATAAATTCATTTTCTTCAATCAGCTTTCGGGAAATTAGATTTCTCAAGTTCACTAAATGTTATAGATTTTTCTAGTACTGATATGCGTTTCCTCTTAAACTTTTTGTTTTGGGTCGTATGGAAAGTTATGATTAGCTTCGAGTTTCATATGCTACGCGTTATAATTGTTGTTGGGACATGAAGTGATACGGGTTTCTCTATTTGCTAAAGCTCTTCGGCATTTTGTAGTCTGATGAAGAATCGTCTTTTGTTAAGAATTGAAGCGTCTCATCATTAGTCATTAATGCCTTAGATTTCTTGTTTTGGAAGCAGTTGACATTAATGATGTTCCGAATCGCCTCACATCTCTTCGGCTTTAGAAATGAAAGCTGAGCCAATAGTAGACAAGATAGTGGTCATTGTTGGACTATAAACTGGGTTTACTCAAAGAGGCTTATCATCTTTTGTCATTCTGTTCCATTAGAATGATTATAATGATAATGGTGTGAATAACCGTTTCCATACATAAAACATGAGGCATTCATTGTCCGGACAGTTCGGTTAAGATTTATAAAAACCTTTTCTTTAAACATTTTTCCAGGGATCTAGATTTCTCAACTAACTGTTAAAGATCTTTCTAGTATTGATGGGAGTTTCTATTTCATTTTTAACTTTTCTTTTTTTTTGGTATTATCCAAATTCAACATATTGATTATATAATTATTTTCCTTTATTGTTACATGTGCTACCAATTTTTGATATTGCAACTATTGGAAATCTTCAAGATTTAAAGGATTTATTCTTTTTAAGATATTTTTAATCATGGATCTGAAAAACAATTGGATTTCCAGTGAGAATTTAGATATTTCTGAACGAGAATTCGTTTTTAAATACGGTCTTTCAAGACAGTCATCTCCCCTAAAGAAAGGACTGTCATCCAATCCTTTTCCCAACATACTACTGTATATACCGACTGTATATACCGACTGTATATACCGAATAGATGCATGGAATAGCATTTGAGATAGGAATAATTTCATATCTACGGAAAATCCAGTTTAGGTATATGGGCTCAAAAACTTTCCGTCCTGGATATGACGATAAACTACATCAGGCAGTAAGGTAGCTGATCAGGAGTTTTTCAGGAGCATGGAACAACCTCTTTAATTGCTGTTGTTCCAGGTTCACCCTAACCCAGAGTGGTAGCACCTGTCCGGGTCGCAGCTATGGGTAAATAGTTAACCCAAAACTGAAGTCAAAACACTATGAAAGTGTAGAAATACATTTTTATAGTGTAAGGAAAAATGAAATGTACCAGCAAAGTACCGATGAGGTTTTGGAGAGGATGCAAACAAGGAAGAAGCTTATACTTAACATCAGGAAGAGGCAGCTGAAATTTCTGGGATACGTAATGAGAAAGGAGAGCTTGGAGAATCTGATACTCACAAGTCGAATAGAGGAAACGTGGGACAAGGGAAAGCAACGTGTGAAATACCTAGTGAGCTTAAGCAAGTGGATGACAAAACATGCTCTGGCGAAGTAGCAATGGGACAAAACTTATTGAGAGCTAGAAGGGATAGGGGGAAGTGGAGAGCCATGCTCGCCAACGCCCTGAAGGGACACGGCACATAAAAATAAAAGAAAGAAAAAATATTACCAGCAACACATTTTTGTAAAATAAATTACTAACGATCCCAAGAAAATTCAGTTACGGCATTAATTGACTCATAAGGATCTGGCTATACTTCTGAGATGAGGTATTATGTACACTATTTATATTATTCGGACTGTTGTCCTCATCTTTGTTGCCATATTTATTACAACGTTTCAAATTCGACATTCCAATCACCTAAAGAAGGACGGAGCGTACAACGGCCGAAACGTTGTGCTGAGCAATAAAATCATAAATATAAAAGGTAAAAAGAAACAATTAGGATTTTTATTGGACTCTTCGGAAATTATTCGGTCGTAAGTAGAATTTTACATTTAGTGCCTCGAAAGCCAAACTGGGTTCCATTCCATTATCGCCTATCAGACCCTGAATTATCACCAGTTACAATAAATGGATGTTCCGGTTTGGTTTATCAACTTTATTCTTCAAATTATTACAACTGGTTCACAAAAAAACGAAAATTCCTTATGCTACAACCTAATATATTATAAGAGGTGATGAAAAATGGGTTCCATACAACAATGTTCAATTCAAAATGCAGATGATTGGAAAGGTTAAATTTCCAAAACCACTTCAGAAGCTGAACTCCATAGAAGAAAGATAATAACAATAATTTGCAGGACCCGCATAAATTACACGGATTTACTAATAAATTTGTTAATACTGTACTCTGTACTTTTCAAGCTATGACCGTTCCTAGATCATCATCATTATCATCATCATCATCATCATCATCATCATCATCTATGTACCACGCTCCTTTAGGGCAGCGGGAAGCATTGCTCTCCTTACCTTCACAGTTGCTTTTCCTTTGGTAAGCACCCCCAATAATAATAATCCTTACCTTGCCCAACTCTAGATAGGTCATGCCACCTGTCTGTCCAAATGCACCTCCACATATTGAGATCTTCTGTTAGTATAAGAAGCGACATTGTAACCAGTACCGGCTTGCTAGGGCCTGTTGCATGGCTTACAGAACCTGGTATTCCCCAGCAGTCACCCATCTGAACCATGACCATGTTCATCATTGCTTAACTTCAGCAATCGAACGGGAACTGGTGTTTCAATGCCTCGAAAGCCAAAATGAGTTCCATTCCATTACCGCCTATCAGACCCTGACTTTTCACCAGTCACAATAAATGGATGTTCCGGTTTGGTTTATCAACTTTATTCTTCAAATTATTACAATTGGTTCACAAAAGAAAAAAAAAGTAAATTCCTTATGCTACAACCTAATATATTATAACAGTTGATGAAAAATGGGTTCCATACAACAATGTTCAATTCAAAACGCAAATGACTGACAAGGTTAAAATTCCAAAACCACTTCAGAAGCTGAACTCCATAGAAGAAAGATAATGTATCTGTGTGTGATCTCGTTTACATATCAATCTTTTAGAGTTCTTCAAAACAATGAAACACTAAAAGCACATTTATACATTCAGCAGCTGCAACGTGGCTATAAGAATTTGGACGAAATCGTTTGAGCTCGTCAAGAGGAAAAAATATACAAGACTGATTACAGCAAGAATAACAGAAAAAAATAATCGAAGTTGGTTACTCGCCATATTCAACTCACCTTTCACCAATCGGCTGTTCCATTTTTTTATCGCTATAAAATGATTTTGAAGGAAACATTTTCTCTAATGAAAACTAGATTAAAAAATTCGTCGAAAACTGAATTTTTCCCAAAAGTTATCAAAGAACTGACTGCTTTGAGGCAAGAAGACAGTGCAAATGATGGTGAATATATAAATGAATAAAATATGACGATACTTTCATTATTTTGGGGGAAGAATGAAATTGATAAAGAAAATAACAGAAATTATTTCTGACTATACCTAAAAGATATCTTGACACGATGATGTCTTTAAATTTATATTCTTTTAGCAGCATGTGCAAATATTTATAAAGGGTTGTTATTGTGATATGCTGAGCGCCTCATCCCTTCGCTATAAGACAACAAAAGAACTATAGCTACATGGAATCTAAGCTGCAATAAAAAAAGATTTGCAGAGCGTAAGCCAAGAGAAAAAAATGAAGAACGAAGTGTATACTAATGCGCAGTTTTTTAAACAATGTCCGATGAGATATTTCGAATTATTTGACAAGAGAAATCTCGTAGTTAATCCTCTTTGCGTCCCAAATTCTATAAATCTGCTTGGTTAAACTATTGAAAATCAGTATTTGTGATCGGCATTCTATATTTGAGCCGGATAGCAACCTACGTGCTTCCACATCTGTGGAACTAGTCGATTCAATGCAAGACACAGAAATAGACATATTTGCAGTTAGCAGGGTCCGCATTCCGGAATGAAATTAAGCATATGTATAGATACGCAATGCTCTTTGCGTAGATAACAGTCGAATCTTTCATACATTTCCATATACACACTCACATATACAACATAACGTATGCGTATTATTTAAATGCTTCTACAAACTTATGGGAAGATATAACACAAAAGACTGTAGTCTGACATCGATTCTTTCATTTACTAAATGTCTCTCTCTCTCTCTCTCTATATATATATATATATATATATATATATATATATATATATATATATCTCACATATTATTATATTGCATTATTTACATTATATTAATATATTATATTATATTATTTTATTATATTATATTAATATATTATATTATATTATATTATTTTCTATATGTAATAGGCACGATGGTTTAATGGATAGCGGCTCGGATTGAGAGAGCAAAGTTCGAATACCAGTCAAATCCATTACATTCACTTACGTGCTAATACCCCTTGGAAAGGTACGTTTCCTCTTATCTCCCCAGCCTGCTGGGTTCTATAGCCTTGTACGCTCCGGCCTTCTTCAGGTGGTTGGAATGTCGAACTGAACCCTAGAACAGTCTACTCCAGTGAGCGAAATAAAGGTTTCAGTTCGACATTCCAAACACCTGAAGAAGGCCGGAGCGTACAACGGCCGAAACGCTGTTATAAATATGGCGACAAAGATGAGGACAATAGTCCGAATAATTTAATAATTGTTTTTATGAGTTATCAACTTTTTGCTGGTTATTTAAAACCGGAAATATTTTGAGATTGTAATAAATTATGATTTACTTATACAAGTCCTACTAATTAACCCATAGCTGAGGGACGATGTGAAATCAAATTTTTCTCAAGGGCATCTGCGCGTAAATAAATATAACAAACCCGACTGAAGTTGGAACTCTGCTCTCCGTTTTCCAATTTCGAGTTATTATTCATTACACTACCACACATCCAAGCTTACAGCAATTGGTAGCCACCAGTTCAAACATTGACAACTAATAAACACATTGCTACTTTAACAGAGTCACCCCAGCGCCATTTTTCCCGTATTTCAAATGGAAGAAAAACTTAAGCTCAATGGCTTTTTCCCAAGAATTGCTACTTTGTGGCGGATGCTTCCACGGAGGATGCATTCCTGAAAGCTTCAATCCGAGACCTTTATGCAAATCTCAGCCACTTGGAGATGGTCCTGGTAATCTAACCACTTTCAAGAAATTCGCACTAAGGTTGATGTCTAGCGTTTAACAGATTGAAATCATGGCACGTGAAACTAGACCAGTCTACCCCAGCGAGCAAAATATAGGGTTCAGTTCGACATTCCACCGCACACACTTGAAGAAGGCCGGAGCGTACAACGGCCGAAACGTTGTGATAAATATGGCAACAAAGATGAGGACGATAGTCCGAACAATGTAAATAGTGTACATAATACCTCATCTCAGAAAGATAGACATGTGAATTCTACTATTCATTAATGGAACAGTGAAATATTTGTTCTCAAATACCTGGTACAACCTATAAAGTTTTCTTTTTAATATAAAAAAGTCACTATATCAACTTTGTAAAAAAAAAAAAGAAACAGATTTCAGCAAAGTTTATTAGAATATTAAAGACGTGATCCAATCTATAAATATTTTAAATATTTTCCCTATACTATATATATTTTTCTCCCAAAACTTTGTTTCTCATTTTTATTTTCCTATGTCTAACGACCATTTTATTTTAACATATTTCCCCATTGATCTGTTAAATGATATATTTTAAAATTTTATTGGCTGTTTTAATTTTTCAGATTAACCTAAGCATTTTTATGTAACAGGTCTGCCAAGGTAACGACTTTCTTTTTAGACATTTTCAGATTTATTTTGATAATGTTCACGTAAAAGGAGAGAAATGTCAACTAGAAAGCAAAAGTCTGAAACATCGAACTGGTTTGCACGTGCACATTTTCAATTTACATATTTTGTCTTGTAAATAATGTTCATACAATGTTTTTTTCTATTTTTGTTAGGCAATGATTTATGATTTTAAGGAATAGGTGATTATTCAGAGAGTTCGATCCTTTTTCGGTTCATCGACCTTATGGACGGATGCCAGACTAAAAAAAAAAAATGTCGATCGATATGTTCGACCTTCATTCTTTTTGAGGTAATGGCGGCTTCTTGCTAAAGTTAGATGCGTCCAGCAAATATATTTGGTGAACGGCTTTAGAAGATTTGTTTTTTCACCGAAATAGTTACACACGTGCAAACTTTGATTCCAAGTGATAAATACAAGAATAGGTTACGGTATTTTTTTTTATATTGGCTGTTCATTTTACCTTTGTTATAAGATCCTTAAAAGATTCCGTACCATAGTGACGGCTTTTAATTGACATGAATAAGTAAATTGTTTTCAACAAGATTATTGAGTTGGGAGAGTATGTCGTTCTCGTGTAATATTAGAAATGAGGACTTTATATATATATATATGACATCCGTGACTATATATTTAAGCTCTCTCTATCCCTGAGATATTGATCACTTTTATCCTTTAGTATAAAACTATATCTTATCCATCTATCTCTGTATACACAAACATACGTACACACACACACACACATATATTTATATATGAATATAGATAAAAGGAAAACTTTGCTTTACTACCGGGGTTCGTCCTCTGATCAACGTAAATGTAAAGATTTTATGTTGCTACAAATATTTAGAAAGAGAGAGTGAAGGAGAAAATATCGTTAAGTTCATTCAGAAAGGAAATATTTTGAAAAAAAATTGGGCATCCGTTAACATTTTGGCAAGAAGCGATAGTTGCACTCTCAAGAAATTTTCCTATAAATGAGTTATTTTCTCTATTAATGTCATTGGATCTTTAGATCGAAGTTGCAGCTGAATTTATTCATCTGTATAAATAATGCATTTTATAAATTGTTATGAGATTCTTTTTGTGTTTCATAAGTGAAAGTGTCTTGTAGGCAGGTTGTACGTGTGTATGTGTGTATGCGCGTATAAAATAGGATAAACAAATCTATATGTCAAACTAAGAGTGGGTATTTGAAATGACAAAATGGAGAAAAAATTGCTACGTTATGCATTTGTTGTATTTCGACCCTGTGATATTTGTGCGATTCTATCGATAAGACAATTATTAGCCTGAATATCGTCCCCATCAAAGGATGACACATAAAAGTTGGGTATTTTTTGCAGTAGCAGGAAATTTATGCATATTTATGTATGAATAGGTGGACCAGTGTTCTCAAACAATGCTTTGTGAACACGCCTCACACCATTACTAAACAATCACTAGATTGCATAATTCCCTCAGTGCTCATTAGCGACATCATGTCCGGTGCCGTAGTGTTAACAGTGCGACCCTGATGGGTCTTCTGCTCTTATATCCTATGGAAGCTAAAGAATGCTGAACGTGTCTACTGGATATACATCTAATCTCATCGAATGTAGAGCTCATCGAATGATATATACCTAATATCATTTAATCTGCATATGATTTGAGCCAGTAGTTGACTCCTATGTTGTTCACTGTTTATCATGTATTTCAGCGACAAAAATGACACCAAATATCATGTGATATCTATTATCTCCCCAGTTTCTGAAATGGTATGTTCGCATGCGCTTAGCACTCACCACTTTCTTTTTCTGTTTTCCGCTATGTGCAGCTTAGGCTAATTTACTAGATATTAGATCCCAACTAAATTATTTCCATGACACCAAGAAACGGTGGGGCTATCTATCATTACTATAACACAATATTCACTCCTGAATTTTGACATGTCCATGTGTGGCAGTCTAAGTTGAATAATGTTACTAATAACCCATAAATAACCCTATCTATTTTCAGATGGCAGATGAGTGTCAGTCTGGCAAAATTACATCTGTCATGAAAGTGCATACAAAAAGTGTCAACGAATTCGAACTAATCAAAAAAAAAAAAAAAAAAAAATCCCAATCGATATTTCCTGAACGTTTACAGTGACGAAGTAATGGGCCGCAGTCTTTCTGGATTGAAGCTACTCACGTTATTTATATTATTCGGACTATTGTCCTCATCTTTGTCGCCATATCTATTACAACGTTTCAGCCGTTGTACGCTCCAGTCTTTTTCAGGTGGTTGGATTGTCGAACTGAACCCTTTATTTCGCTCACTGGGGTAGACTGTTCTAGTTCCACGTGCCATGTTTAATGGATGTCAGTTATTAGTTATCTCCTTGTTAATTTTCCTCTGAAAGTTCTCCACTGCATTAACCGGGTATTGAACTCACACTCTTTGGGTCCTCTCACTGGATCTAACCAATGCCTTTATCCACTGTGCCATGTGTCCTTGTTATGTAAATAATGTGAATAATGTGCATAATACCTCATCTCAGAAATATAGACAGATACTGAAGCTACTCAGTCTTCATTTCCGGTCTAAAATAATCTACACGGGCTTGTGGGTGATGAACGAGCTATATTGTTTGGTTCCACTAACTCTAATCCTCACAACTGAGAACCGCCCGGCCATGTACACTGAGATGAAGCACCTTCATTCTCACTGTATTCCACTACTGGCAAAAACGTTCCAGTCGATCAGATTCTTGCAACGAACGGCTACTTTCCGGAACCGACTTCTAAGAGGCTGCATTCTCGACCACTAAAATATTAATCTGATCAAGTATAGGGGTCACCGTTATCTTCCTCCCATATCCTCATAAAATTCGCCTCTTAATTCTTACCGCTGAGATATGCTCTTTCAGTAACCCTCTAGCATGAGTGACTCTTGGGCCTTGTATAAGGTGAACATCAGTAAAAATAAATATCAGAGCCTGTTATTTTAGGGTCCTGTATCTGTTGTAGTATCCAAAAAATAAATGAGACATAATTTATGTGAGTGTATGTGTATGAAGGTGTGTATATGTTTATGTGTTTGTGTATGCGCGTGCGTGCGTTCGCCTGTGCATTTTGGTTTATGTGTATTTTCTTATGTGCGCGTGTGTGTGCATTTTTGGTATATGAGTAATTTCTTATGTGTGCACATGTGTGTGTACTTGTGGAGAACAATCGCCATTACGCTTCTCTTTCTCCAGTTCTGAATGTAGTTTTCCTGCCAAAAGAAATTTTTTTTTTTTCGTTCTCACCGGAAAGCGATCAAAGAAAAAGATAATAGACAAACTCTAATTCATGATTGAAAAATATTTCAACGTGGTCGGTGATGCATGAAAAATCCAATATTTTGGCTGACTGACTGAACAAGAAAAGAGAAGAAGAAAAAAAAAAAACGGAAAGAGAATATGTTTAAATAAAAAAAGATCGTAAAGCAGATATTTTAGCGGATTTTTACGCTATAGGACGATAAGTAAAACGTTGTAATGAATGACATATTATTTCCGTAAATATATGCTTTATTTTATTCTGTTATTTTTTTTTTTCTTTAATTTTTTTGTCGTTTTATATTCATCACCACCTATCCATCTTATCCATCTTTCTACAAATGGCTGAAAGCGGACGAAACCTTTGCGCATGCGTGTGTACATAAGCAAAGACGCGTCTCACTATTTAATAGAATGACGGAATATAAGAAATGTGTAGTGGATTGATCATTTCCAGAAAGTCGCTCTTGATTCAGTATATGGGCAAACGCATACACACACAGAGACGCACACATAAACACATAAATCCATAAACACACGCAAACGTGTCGATATCGTTACAGATTTATATCTATATGCTAAACATCTCTACTTGTATTTACTTATGTGAAAAGCCCCACAAAATTTAAGTAAATACACATTAAAAAATATCAAAATACGATGAATTGCTGAGATATTCTCGGCTTGATCATGAAAGGATTCCCAAAATGTCTGATATCTGATCAGCTGATATTAAGGAAGTGGGAAGATTTACGAACTTTTCAGTATTCGCTCGTATACATCTATATGATGAATTTACATATTCTTGATAAAATCCAAAGAAGAATTTTCGGTCCTCTTCTGGCATCTCGGTTTTAGTCATCTGTCCATCGTTGTAACCAATCAACCCTGTAATTTTTTTATAAATATTTTATTCTTTAGTACCTCGACTTTACGAATTTAAGCGCAGTACTGGGTTGGCAGCTTGGTCTCATCAATTTGAAGTTTAATTTGCTAGATGTAAGCGTAAATTCTGTGCAAACAATTTCTTTTCTCGCGCTTCACGCTTGTGGTAGTCTTTCGGATTCTTTCTTCTGAGTCTACTTTCATCTTCAAAAATTTAAATGCAATGTCAATCGTTACCTACTGTCTTCTTGATTGCTTTTATTGTTCTTCCTCTTTATAAATTATTTTAATCATTTCACCTCATGCAAGACCGTAAAGCCTCTAGGACACAAGGGGTTACTGAGTGTGAAAGAATAAGAAAAAAGAAACATTATCAAGGAGTAACAACAATACAAGAGCAATCAAGAAGATAGTAGATTACGATTGACATTGCATTTAAATTTGTTTTCTAATCATTTCACTCGATGCAAGGCAGTAAAGCCACTAAAACACAAGGGCTTACTGAGTGTTAGAGAATAAGAAAAAAGAGAAACATTATGAAGAAGGAAGAACAATAGAAGAGTAATCAAGAAGAGAGGAGATAACGGTTGACATTGCATTTAAATCTTTTAAGGTCAAAGTTAGCTGGAAAGGATGGAGCCGGTCGAGAGTTCCACAAGCGAGAAGTGTGAGAAAAGAAAGTGTTAGTATTGAACTTACGATTACATCTGGCCAATTCAATTGTGAATTGATAAAACCTTGTTGCCAATCTGTTACTGCGCTTAAATTCGAATAGTTCAGGAACCATAGCGAAGAGGTCATACGAACAATTGACATCAAAGTATTTATAGAAAACACCCAGGTAAGCTAAATTACGGGGGTGGGAAAGGAACTGAAGCCGAGATGCCAAGTTAAGAACAATGATATTGCTGATTCTTCTTTGGATGGTGTCGATATAAATAGCAGGATCACCGGACCATATGTGACAGTAATATTGCTAGTATGAATATACGGTAGACTTATAGATATGCAAAATGTTTTTTCTTTTTATCATATTCTGTCACACTCGTTAGCGCGTACACTAGGGCAAGAAACAAAAATTCCCCGAACTACCGAAACTGTCAGTTGCGCTGGCCTCGGTGCGTGCACCGATGCTTCTCTCTAGTGCAATGAGAAGGCGCGGCCTCGGGCAGCTGTTCCCCAGGGCCGGCACGTCTGGTTACCGAAGTAACTGTTTTGATTTCCAGTCTAACCTACCCACCTTGTAATTTGATCTTAGGCAGACGAAATCAATCAGTCGCCGGGGCGTAATGCAAGTCGAGTTCGAACAAGGGTGATATCGCACAAGTATATGTATAATAAAATAAAATAATAACTCGAAAAGTTCAAATGTGTTAAAAAAAGGATAACAATATTTTATATATGGTTGCTGAATACAGGACTGCGTCTTCTTCCCAACCCGCTATATGGATTCGTGACACTTTGCGTTTGTTAGGCGAGTCTTAACATCCTAAGTTGTTTGTTCTTTAAGAAACTGGTTCTTGGTGTATCTTCAGGCGATATTCGTAAAACTTGTTTCGGTGATGTGAGTCTAAGTCGTTCTTCAAAAATAAACTGTTCTTGATTAGAAGTTGATGTCGATAATGCGCGAATCTTAGTCAGCTTCTGCGAGGCGGATCTTCAGAGCTCTCAGCTCACTGCAACTGCTTGCCTGTCTGTCTTCAACCCCAACTGCGAACTTGAACTCGAACTCGAACTTAACTCGCTGTGACTCTGCTTATATGGACGCCGACCAAAACCGGGGTTGGGCTTGTCGGGGTTTGAGGTTCCTTGATAATTCTAAACCCACAATCCACTTCTTTGTTTTCGGTCAGGAAAATTTTATTATTTTCCATTTTTAGAAGTCTTTCGTCTTCTCACCTTCTTCTGTTCTCATATTGGTATCTCACCATGCCCTCAGAGGGTGTCAACAGGTTTCCCTTCTCTCTCTCTCAAAGTGGCATCTCACACCTATCCTTTCAGGGGTCTCAACAGGCCTTCCCTCCTTCTTCACATGATTACCTCCGCCTAACACTCATGCCACCATTCACCCAATGAGCGCTCAGCAGCATGGGTGTAGCCAGACTAGCCTCGGTTTAAAAAATCTTGCTCAAAGAAAAAAAAATTATCTTCCCTTTTTTTTTTCTTTCTTTTCTTCGAGGAGACCTCACACCCTAGACTCTTATCTCAACCGAATCACCTGGAATTCGTCAATCAGATTTTCGCCAGCATCAAGTGGGTGGCCATTTGGACGTATTTGCATTCTTGGTGCCAATTACTGATCCGATAAAATAGTTTCGCTATCATAGCCAGCCCTGATAATAACCAGATGCTCCTCTCAATGATATTCTGCATATAGACAAAGGCTTAATCTTTCCTTCATGGTGGTCAGCGGACACTTTTGTTTTTCTCGGACAATGCGTGCTTAATTAATTTTTATTTTTATCTCTTTAGAATTCTGCGTAGGTAACTTGTCCAACTAGAAAATTCCCTTCACCATTGCCATGGGCAGATTGGACATATCTTACTCTCCGCCCCGTAACATAAATCAGATTAAATTCTGTGTTTTACTTTCTCGGCAATGGAAATAAAAATCTTACCACTTTTCCTTGCCAGAAAAATAACACCGCTTAGTGTCCTTTTCGTGATGGCTTCTTATCACCTAAATTTAATTCTCCCCTTTCTTTTTTTCTTCTTTCTTTCTAGCGACGTAAATAGTGTCACACTATTGTCCTTATCTTTGTCGTCATATTTATTACAACGTTTCGGCCTTTCAGTATCTGTCTATATTTCTGAGATTAGGTATTATGTACACTATTTACATTATTCAGACAATTGTCCTCATCTTTGTGGCCATATATATTACAACGTTTCGGCCTTTCAGTATCTGTCTATATTTCTGAGATGAGGTATTGTGTACACTATTTACATTATTCAGACAATTGTCCTCATCTTTGTGGCCATATTTATTACAACGTTTTGACTGTTGTTCGCTCTGGTGACAGAGCGAAAAACGGCCGATTCGTTTTAAAATTCAAAATTCTTCTCTTTGACTTGCTATGACACAAATCTAGAAGGAACAATCTACCTTGCCATTTAACCAAATTTTATCCGTTTATATTTAAAACTAGTTTGAATAGAACGCTTATAATTAGGATAATATTTTAATAAAAATGCAATGTCCGTTCTGTGTACCGCTACATTATGTACCTAACTCATCCTGCTATTCTCTTTTACAAGAGCGAAGTGAGTTTGGAAATGCAGTCCAGCTGCTATATCTGGGAGCTACCGATTCTTCAGTTTCCAGTTCAAAAGCGTCTGTGGGGGCTTAATGGATTTATTTTCTATCCTACAACAGTTTTCCCACAGACGAAAAGTTGCATCGCAATTTTCATGGAAAATGTTCTGATGATACACATTCCTATTTTCACCAGTTATAAACTTTCCAGCTAAGCCATGTACACTGGATCGAACTCACCTCGTTCTCACCTTAATCCATTAGTAACAAGGTAGCTCTTCTCGAAACAGCGCCCGAGAGAATGCTTTCCCAACCACTATAATCTTTACGTTTTCCTGCCTAGGGTTAAGCATTATCTTTCTCACATGACTAGACTTCTAAAAACTTACTCTTACCACTCATACACCAAAACCACTGCAATAACCACTGAGCCTTGTACAGTGCGAAAATTAATAAAAGAAAAATATATCCTATCAGGACATATACGATTATGTCTTTGCATGGTTTGTTTCTTTATTATCTCTGAATGGAATTGACTTCTTGAGAAAGGTAAAGAAATATTTTGTTTCTTCTATCGTTCTGAAGCCAGATTTTTCCTTCTTTTAGATTGTCTGTCACGAGAGGCTAGAAGGAACAGTCTATTCTGTTATTTAATCCGAAGGTGGGGAGAGAAAAGATGGTTTCAAGTCGTTTTCAAATGCATCAGTGCAGAGTGCACCCAACAGAATTGGCCGGTCGTTTTTTATTGGCACTCTGGTTCCATTGATCACGTCGACAACTTGTTATGCCACAAGCGCATTAGCGCTCATACTGTATCCAGAGCTGCAGTTTTATTTTCTGTTAATACGTGTACGTGTGTGAAGAGTGGTGGGTGCTGAAGGGCGTAGCGGCTACTGATGCGGTGAAGAGAGATCAGATTTTCGGTCGGGGTTCGTTTGCCTTCAGTATGCACAAATGCACTTGGTGTTCTTTAGTCAGGAAACGTCAAGGTCCAAAACTTTAATGGATGCAGATAAAACCTGTAACAAATTTTGGCGTTCATCCGTTTTGATGAAGTCGCTGACGAAGCAACAGATAAATCGCGCCTGAAGCAATAATAAATATTTTAAAATATTCTTGAGATTCTCATGTAATAATAATAATAATAATAATAATAATAATAATAATAATAATGATAAATGACTCTCTCGTTGTTTTCGACGTATGAGTGTCTTTCAGTTCAGTTTGTTGTTTTTATGTCTCGTATGAGACAACAATCCTGAACGCAAAACTGAACTGTAGACTACCCACGCAGAAGATTTGTTTAGAGTGGTGAGGGCTTCTGTAGAATCAGCTACACAAGGTTATAGAACCCCGTCTGTCCTGCTAGTTTACCATAGCTGAGGTGGTGGTGGGGATTCATACCTTTCCGAAGGGATATAGTACGTAAATGAATGTAATGGATTCGAATGCAATTCGAACTCGGCTCTCCAATTCCTCAATCCGAGCTGCTATCCATTACTACAGCATACATCCTTTCCTTAACACACACATGCACACACACACACACGCACACACGCAAACACACACACGTACGCGCGCATTATATATATATATATATATATATATATATATATATATATATATATATATATATGTATGTGTGTGTGTGTGTGTGTGTGTGTGTGTGTGCGCGCGTGTTGTCGGTGTGAATTTGAGATATAACTAAAAGTATATCTGTAAAAGACTATCTGAATAAACATGCATTATTTAAAAATTAAAGAACATTCATTTCTTTAAAATAAATTCTCAAACTAAAATAAAAATAAATAATAATTACCTCATAAAAATTAATCAAAAATAACATTTGCTTTGGTTTATTAAACATTAAATAGATACTTAGACAATGGCCATATAACTTTCAAACTCCGGTTCCTGTACGAACAGCGAAGTTAAGCAACGTCGAACCTAATATGTGACCCCTTGGGTATACCAGTTGTTGAATATTTTGATTTGCGGTTGGGACTCAGATCAGAAATTGTTAATTGGAGAGACGATTTCTAATTCCAGCTGGGTTCGTTATATTCACTTATAACGTTCGGAAAAGTATAAATACACCTATTCTCCATCTTGCTGTGGATTTAATTATTAAGGCTTGTATCACTAAACCATCACAAATCATACTTATATCTAAAAATAAAATAAAAGTGAGTGGGCAATAGAAAGATTTCGGCATTAAATAACCCAGAAAAGTTGATAGACTGCTAAACAAACAACCAACATTTGCCTTGATAAAGTCTATGAGAGGGCGAAACTCATTGCCTAAGATAAGTTTTCCTTTCCTTATATATATATATATATATATATATATATATATATATATATATATATATATATATATTCATTTATATATATATACAAGAGGAAAACATATCTTGGACAATCTGCAGGCATTAAATAATTCTTAGCCCTGTATAACCACATTGAACACATTTTGTTTATACCTTAAATTTAGTAAATATTTATTCGCTTGCCTGTGCATCTACGCCAACGCACGTATATAGTGTTCCTAATATCTAGTTATTTGATTTATCCACATTAATACACACACACACATATATATATGTTATGCAGATGACAGTCGTCTTCGAGTAGAGAATCCAGAGGTTAGCAGTGAATATTTCGGAGACAGTAGGAAATCGTAGTTCATGTTAGCAGTGGATATCGCAGCAAAGTAGCAGAGCGTAGTACTTCCTTCGGTTCTTCGTGGGTATTGGTTATTCGGGAAGAGTGAACAAAATGGCCGCCTTTATACACGACGGGTTGAATGTTCTACGTCTACTGATTGGTTAACCTTCTATTGGTGGACTATAAAGTGAGTCAAGGCATTTGGACTAACTCACTAGTTACATATATACATTGTTTGGATTGTTTGGTGATGGACGAGTTCGTGTGGTGAATGGGTAAATTGTAACGTATGAATGGGCCGTGAATCTGATTAGCTAG
Source organism: Acanthosepion lycidas (assembly GCA_963932145.1). NCBI lineage: Eukaryota > Metazoa > Mollusca > Cephalopoda > Sepiida > Sepiidae > Acanthosepion > Acanthosepion lycidas. The sequence goes on from OZ010583.1 coordinate 122,479,591, forward strand.
GAAGCAATGGAAGAAGCTTTAAAAGTGTTGAACATTAAGCCCCAAGTGCTAGCGAGGAGGAGTAATGCGTTGTGGGATATCCTCCTGCCAACCGAGCAACAAGCTAAAGATCTGGCAGGTAGCATCTTAAACGCAAAAATTTGCGGATCCAAACTGAGTATATGGGCACGAGGAGAGTAAGAATTACCATCCATGGTGTGCCAGCCGATATCTGCGAAGACAGGATGGGTGGCTTTTTTTTCTGCATATGGACAGGTACATGAGGTGAAAGTCGTAAGGAGCAAGACAGGGATAGCGACAGGTGATTTGGAGCTATCAATTACGGTGGATCGAGACAATTTCAGAGACATTCCGAATGTTCTCGTCTGTCGTAAGAAACGTATGTTGGTGGTGGTGGAAGGCTGGAGGCCCTGTTGCTGGGCATGTGGAGCCGCGGAGCACATGGCCAAAGAGTGTCCTGGGAAGAGTATTCAACCACCACCTCAACCAGCAACAACAAAGACAGCAGCAGCAACAACAACAAGAGCAGCAGTGGTTGAGGGGACTCCTTCAAAGAACAATGAAGGAGAGTGGTAGGAGGTGAAGAGCTGGAGTTTCTAGTGCGCCGTTGAAAGATAAGCTTTTTAAGTTTAAATTTTGCAACCTTTTTGAATTTCAGTTTTCCTGGTTCTGCTTTTTGCGTTTCTATATATTTTATCCTTGTGTTCCGTTTGAATTCTATTTTGTTTTTGAATTTTTTTCCCCCTTTTATTTTCCTTTTCTTTCAGCTTTTGTTTTGTGATTTTCCGTGCTTTGCTGTCTGTCCTTCCCACTTTGTTTTGAATTGTTTTTTACCACTTGAGTTTGCTTGTTTGTTTCTACTATTATTTTACGTTTGTGGAAAAAAGAGAAAATAACTTAAGAAACAAAACCTTTTTGTTCGGCGTAGTGGGCCGGAAAAATCCCATCATGGCTGACAATAGGAACGAAAACAATACACCGTTCCCCGTCCCGGTGTCGCCTGATAAAACGGCCTGGTCTAAAGATAGGCCGCTCACAAAAGATCCGGATTTCTACAGAGATCAAATGAAAAATTTTGAAAACTCGTTCAATGGTAATGAGTTTTTAACCATTAAGGAAGCTTTGAATGCCGTGAGTACCCGCACTATTTCCCTGATGACATCCGACGTCAAAACGCGGAAATTGATTGGAGTTAGCAGAGACAACATGGAAGAAGCACTAAAAGCTTTAAATATAAGCCCAAAAGTTTTAGCAAGAAGAACGAATGTCCTTTGGGATATCTTACTTGCAACAGAACAACAAGCAAAGGAACTAGCAGGCAGTATACTAATATCCAAAAACCTGCGCCTGCAGACTGAGTATATGGGCACACGCAGAACAAGAGTAACGATCCATGGAGTGCTGGTGGATATCCCGGAAGACAGGATAGGGGCCTTCTTTTCCAAATATGGAGATGTACACGAAGTCAAGGCCCTCAAAAGTAAATACGGGATTGCTACAGGGGACATAGAGGTACAAATTACAGTCAACCAGGAAAATTTTCGGGATATACCCAATGTCCTGGTGTGCCGAGTGAAAAGGATGCTAGTGGTGGTTGAGGGCAGGCGACCATTCTGCTGGTCATGTGGCGTTTTAGGGCACATGGCCAAAGAGTGCCCTGGGAAAAACCCAAAACATCCATCTGGTCCAGCAACAACAGCAGCGACAGTGGTGGCGAAACCAACAACAACGAGGACAAGCGCCAAACCAGTAGAGGGAACCTGGAAGGAGGCGGTGAGAGGTCGGAAATCCCCTAGTAGACAGACCCCGTAGGATGCACCCCATCCTAAGAAGCTCCAAGAAGTGAAGCTGCCACAAAAGGAGGTACAGCCTCCAAAGAAGGCACAAGAAAAACACCATGACAAAAAGCAGCAACAACAGCAGCAGCATCAACAAAACGAACATAAACAGCAGCAACTCCAACAGCCGGAACAGCCGCAACCTCAACAGTTGGAACAACAGCAACCCAAACAATTGGAACAAGATCAACAACAGATGGAGGTGGAACAAATGCCTCCACCTCGGGCTACATCCCTCAAGAGGTCAAGGGAGGAAGATGACGAGGAACCTCCACAAAGGCACCATGACCGTGGTAGGGCGGAGAGGGTCATGGAGAGATCCAGGGCAATCTCCGTCCCTGCTTCGTTCAAAGATGTCAAAGAACCGACAAGAATCAGGCGTCACTCTTCTTCCCCTTCCCGTATTACCTCCCCTTCCCCCTCCACTTCTCCCCTTAATTCAGTTTCCACCCCTCCTCACTCATCCACTTCTTCCCCTCCTCATCCATCAAGGGAAAAGAAGAAAAAGAAGAAAAATACTTTTTCTAATGCGGAATGGATTTGTAGAATAGACAGAGAGGAGTACAAAAAGGGTCTCTCCAAACAGAGAAAAGCCCTTCTAGGCATACTTTATAAAATGGAGTCTGTAGATGGGAAAAGCATTGAGGATCCTCGAAATTTCCCTCGAGCTCCAGGAGTTATAACCTGTGTAAGAGAAACCGGGAGCCAGCTTGAAGTATGGAACCATCTATATGAAGCGAGGGCAGCGTTCCAGAACATCAGAATGTTCGAGTTGGAAAATTCAAATTTAAAAAGAATAAGGCAATTTTGTTATGGGAGGGTCCCGGTGTTACTCCCCTCCTCCTTATATAGAGCAATCAAACAAACATACCACACGGACGTCGGCGGGATTGTCTCAGAGGGACGGATGACGTCGGAGTTAGGCGTAGGGAGCCTGGGATAATCCGTCGGTGTCCTTTCACCCGCAGATTTCCGCCCCGTATGTGAGTAGGTTTTTTGCACTTATTCTTTTCTTTTTTGTAGGATTAGAAGATGTCAATTAAGATAGCGACGTTGAATGTTGAGTGTGTCTTTGATTGCAATTTTAAAAATTTAAGACCGTCAACCTTATGCTCAAAAATAACAACACACCAGCTAAGTCAAAATTACAAAGAACGAACATTATCTATGAGTTCAAATGCCCCTTAAGAAACTGTATTCCTGATCAAACCGGACTCATAAATAATTACATCGGTTATACAACCACATGCTTATCCAGACGTCTTACGTTACACCTATCTGATCACAGCTCCATTAGAACCCATTTAAACACACGCACAAATTTACCCGACTCCATTAGGAACATACTAGTAGAAAACACAAATATATTAACTGCATCCACCTGCAAAAAAAGACTTACAATAATGGAAGCTTTAATAATAAAAAAGAAGAAAAACAACTCTTAACAATATTAACTAAGAACAAGACCACAATGTGCTAACCGTATTCGGAAATTAAAACATCCCTACTACACACTAAGACATACACATAATGCACACACTCAATTAAGCTGAAAAATCGAATCATCCTTGATAATGGCTAAAGGTATAGCCGAAAGCGCTCGGAACTATAAAACATTTGCACAGTTTTTACACACTGTCCAGAAAAGAAAGCTCTTCGAAAACTAGAAAAAAAGTAAATAAAAAGTTTAACCGTAGTACCTTGTCCGTCGATTTTAATTTTGATTTCGACATATGAGGTCCTAATAGTGTTTTTTTTTTTTTTTTTTTTTTTTTTTTTTAGAACTGAACCGTTGGACAATCACACATGTGATTGATTACAATTATGAAGACTTGTGTTGAACCAAACTAACTTTTGGGGAAAAATGATAATCGATAAATTACCTTGATAACGTCTCTCAGGGGAGGAAACGCATGGGCAAAGAAATTTTTTCCTTTTGTTTTGTTTTTTATATTATCGTTACAGATATATTTTATTTATACCTAACGTATCCAGAAAATTGTTTGAAAATAATTGTTCGAAGACATTTATTCTAAAAACAATTATTCTTAAAAAATTTATTCAAATTGTAAATTGTTTGAATGAAAGTTATTCGAAAGGACACATACTGAATGATAATTATTTGAAATGTCTATGTTTGAAATATGTATGTAGTCTTACTTTGAGAGAGTCAATGCTGATTTACCTAGAAGTAATAACGCCTTTGAAGGATGGCATAGGGCTTTTTTGCAACATTATCCGACAATATGGAAATTCTTAGGAGCTCTCAAAAGAGAACAGGGCCTGTAAGAAATTCATATTGCAAAATTTAAAGTAGGTTGCCAAAATATCAATATCGCCAAGAAATACTATGACGTAAATTGAAAACTTTAAAAAAATAGCGACATCCTTTTACGAGTACTCATCAGTAGTTGACTATTTGTGTATCGTGTAACTTAAGGTTATTAGGATTTTTCTTACTAAATTATTTTATTAACGGTATTTGTATTTCAAATAATTGTCATTTGTTTATTTCCTCTTTTAATTTTTATATTTTTATTGCAATGAATAATTTGACATATGTAATAATTATCATTGATAAATTTTCGTCTAAATTATGCAAAAATGAAAATAACACTGATATTTCATTTTAACAGATATATTTACTAAAATTACATCAAAATATCGTGAAAAACTAAAGAGTACATTTATTTAATAAAATCGCCATTGGCTCAAACCACGGCCTCAAGACGACTTCGAAATCTCCTGTAACTCTTCTGGACGGTCTCCTTCTTTACTTTGATGAATGCTGCAATAATCCTTGCCTTCAGTTCATCTTTGCTGTTAAAAGGAGTTTTGTTGGTCTCTCGCTCAACTGCTCACCACACATAATAATCAAGGGAGTTGCAGTCTGGAGAGTTAGGTGGTTAGATGTAAGGGGTTATGTGGTCGCTGATATTGTCTGATAGTCCTGACTGGATTCTCTTTCTTGTAGGTATTCTCTTGACTCAGGGCAGCACCATCTCCTTGATGTAGGCCTCGCTGTCGAGACTGAGGTACTGTGGGAAGATGAATGAAGGCGTAACGTCGCCATCATTAGTGATCACTCCAAACACCATGATGTTGGCTGGATATATCATCCAACTCTTTCCGAATCCTCTGCTCTGTTTTCAGATTGATACCTAGACACTCTTAGCGGTATAGTACGTCGTTTCAAAATTTCTGGCGGAGCGAATTGCGTCATGGTGCTCTTTTTCTCACAGACGATGCCCAAATTAAAAAACAAGCAACACGCATGCGCGAAATTAAAAATATGAAATGGGGACAATTTACCCATCGCAACCTATATATATATATAGAGAGAGAGACACACACACACACACACATATGTGTATGTTTGTGTATATGTGTGTCTGTATCCAAGTGTAAGTTAGTTTAATAGCAATGTCTACTTCAAACACATTTTTTAAAAATTGCTCAATACATAGTAGAGCTTAATAATAATAATAATAATTATTAACAATTATAACAAAAACATTAAACTGCGTGCCAAATTATTATTGAGATAACTTTTTTCTAATATTTCCAAAATTCTCTAATCAATTCACACAAAATTTTTACACAATGTTAGCAATACTGACCTGTGCAATCACTGAAATTTTCGTACTGATCTGTGCCATGTAAACAAACTGGCGCCATATTTGTTATCAGTATGGTGATTTGAGCGTGCCAAATTATTAGAAAAGTGTAAGAATTTAGTGAAAAGATGGGCCGTAAAAGCAGTTTATGTCATGCTGAAAAGAAAACTATCATCTCAGAACTCTCAAAAGGTAAATCTACCCTAGAAATTTTAAAAATGATAGGGAGGTGTCTTCAAACAGTGCAAAAGTTCACCGCCGACCCTACACAAGTACGCAAAAGGGCAGATAAAGGCAAGCCGAGTGTTATTTCACGTGGTCTCAGGTCACGACTTAAACGAGAGGCCACGTAGAACCCTGGACTTACCAGTCAAGAGCTTTTCAGTTGCATTGGGTATTCTACTGTGTCTAAAAGTACTCGGTGTCGGTATCTGAGGGAAATAGCAACAACAGTCAAACCTCTATCGAAGCCTCCGTTGACGAGAAATCGCATTCAAAATCGATTGAAATGGGCCGAGGACAATATGAAGATTGACTTCTCTAAAGTTTTGTTCACAGACAAAACTCGAGCAATACTTGATGGGCCAGATAGATGGCGCAAAGGCTGGGTAATGAACGGACAGAATCGCCATCAGCTTTTGAGACGCCAATAAGGCGGTGGAGGCATAATGATCTGGGGTGGTATTATTGGAAACACATTAGTGGGCCCATGGAGAGTACCAGATGGCGTCAAAATGAATGATGATAAAAAGGCGAAGAGTTGCCTTCAGAAGGGCCATTGTTTTTATGCAAGATAATGCTCCCTCACATGCTGTTCACAAGACTACTGAATATTTGAAACACTTAGGTTTCGATGGACCTCGAAAAATGAAGTGGCCAACAAATTACTCCGGATTTGAACCCAATCGAAACCTTTAGAGCATCATGAAGCGAAGGCTGTACGCCAACGGACGACAATTCAGGAGCAACACTGAGTTGTGGGAAGCAATTCTTGACATCTCGCGACATTACAGCAGACGACATCCTACAATTAACAAATTCTATGGATCGTCAACTTCAAGTAATTTCAAAACAGGAAAAGCACATTCCCCATTAATTTGTTTAAAACTGTGCCTTTGTTTGTATCTGTTATTATTTGTTTGATTATCTGATTTATTAGCTTCTTTTGATCATAAACATTCACGTGCAGCATTAATAAACGTTTTGTTTACTCAATTCTGGGAATTTTACTAAACCTTTCTAATAATTTGGCACGGTCAAATCACCGTTCCTATAACAAATATGGCACCAGTTTGTTTACATTGCGCAGATCAGCATGAAAAATTCAGTGATTGTGCAGGTCAGTGTTGCCAACATTGTGTGGATTGGACGGTTTTTGAAATATTAGAAAAAAAATGTTATCTCGATAATAATTTGGCACGCAGTGTATATAAACGTTATAAATAATTTTGTTATAATTGTTAATATTATATATATATATATATATATATATATATATATACATATATATATATATATATATATATATATATATGTTATGAACAATAAAAAATATTAAAAAATTAAAATCTTCAGACACACTAGATTGCATATTAATATTCTTTCGTTTTTATTATTTCATTTAGATTTCTCAACTAGTTTCGGCCAGCATAGTAATCATCAGGAGAAAAAAATTCTGCTTGTTAGTAGCCGTGAACTACAGAAATGAATAACTTGATGGAGAAAATGAACTTTATCTGTAGTTTTCATTTACCTTTTATTTGTATTGTTTTTTATCATGAATTTTGGTCATGCTTTGTGTTGGTCAAACAGTCTCTTTCAAGTTGTTATTTAAGATAAGGGCTGGCTGGATTCTCCTGGTCATTTTGACAGTTTTATTGGTTCCTGGAAAGGGCACGTGTCTCTGTTAACTGTGTGCCATTTGGTTGATAGAGAGTGAGTGACTATGATGTATGTAAGTGTGTATATTATTATGGGTGTATATATATATATATATATATATATATATATATATATATATATATATATATATATATATATATATAAAGGCTCAAACACTAATATTCCATATTTTAGTGAGAGTGTATGTGTGGGAGTGAGAAACATGTGTGAGATGGAAATGTTTGAAAGCTCTAGAGAGAGGTGTAGCAGAAGAAAGAAAAAGAGGAAGGCCTAAAGGTGAAGGTGGGGTTTAAAATTTTACAGAGAGAAGTTTTAAAGAGATGAGTTAAATAACGGTTTAAATGAGTGAGATACAGATAAATATAAATTATTTTCAGATGCATAAATCACTACCGATTCGCTGACCTAAAATTAAAATTAAAAAAAACAAAAACAGACACCGGAAACGTGTGGATACATTTGTGGTGACACTACGCACAATAAAAAACGATATGATATAAACTTAAAATCCAGCCAATTCATATTGCTGATATATATGTGAAAATTTTCCGATTGCTTTGTGTACTCTTTATCTTCTATACGTCATACACATTCAGGCCGTGGTAAATCATGGCTTTCAACAACTTTTTTGTCTTTTGCATCCCTTAGGAAGGCGTATCATTTTTGTTATATCTCCTAATCCCCGTTCTGCTTATGCATTATCATTAGTTTAGGTGTTGTTTTTCTTCTATCCCTCTTGTCTTGAATATCTCCTGTGAGTGTTAAATTTTCTAAGCAATCTTTATATGTTCTACAAATTTAAAACTATCTCTTTCTGATGATATAATGTCAGATCTGTTTCCATTTTCTGTAAAACACCTTCGTGCTCACGTATCCTTACCATCCTTCTCTATAACAACATTTCTCTTGCCTCAAGCCTCTTCTCCAGTATAGGAGGAACCATATAACGTAACGGTTCATTAGACTTTTTTCTTCGTTCATAATGAAATGTTATACTTTGCTTTGCTTGGGCATTTTTACATATACCAATGCGCTTTCGGATTTCAGAGTCACATTTTCCGTTCTTTTTTAAACAGGTAGACAAGTTTGGTTTTAATATTTCTGTTTTCTTGTTAATAGAGTTGGTAGCGCTTACTTTTAATTTTGTATTCAATCACTGTATTTTGTACCAGCATACATTAAAATAAATTGTCGAAATCGGTGTATTTTTGCGATTGGCTCTAACAATAATAATAAAAAAAGGCAAATAAAATATTAAGTCTTTTTAATTCAAGAAAATTGGTATACATCTCAAGCACATGTCGGCTTTTTTGAGAAACGACCCTCTAAATGATCGATGGTATCAAATTTTCTTTGATAAATTTCTTTCTTGAATTTCTAAATGAACGATGCTCCACGGTTGGATTGTCCGACTGAAGGTGATGGTAATCCAATCAAGATATTACTTGAGAAAAAAAACAAACAAACAAAAAAACATCGTAGCACAACGTACTAAATCGTTAACGTTTTCAAAACTTTCGAATTACGCGTTGAAAATCGTTTGCCCGCACAAGTTTGGTTAGATGTATTGGGTTACCTTCTCCTAATTTTTAAAACCGCTACTAGGAAACGCTCTCTGGACTATAAATATTCTGCAATATTTTTCTCGTTCTCTTCTTACCTTATCCGCTTACTCGTCAACATGTAAATTTCTCGCGAGAATGCATGAACAATACACACACACACACATACACACATACGCAGGCATGCATCTACATTCACTCTGGGCACATACTTTGGACAATTAGGTTTTCACATTCATTTGTTACGCACATTATTGTCTTCTTGCTTGTATACCATTGTTATTAATGCGTTATCATTTGTTTGTACATATTGGTTCTTTTCGTGTCTTTACTTTTCTTTACGTGGACTCACATACCGAATCCACCATGTTTATTGTGGGTATTTCATGAGACACATGTGTTTATCTCTCAATGCATACACCGACCTGCAGCAGATGAATAAATGTTCGAAGACAATTATTCTAAAAACAATTATTCTTTAAAAAAATTATTCCAATTGTAAATTGGTTGAATGAAAATTATTCGAAAGGACACATACTGAATGATAATTATTTGAAATGTCTATGTTTGAAATACGTATGTAGTCTTACTTTGATACAGGTTTGAAATGTAACTTTAACTTAAAGAAAATAAAATAAATCGATTAATTTTCCGTGAGCGATTCGTTATTTCAAATTAAACATGCCATTTAAAAAGAAATCAGTAGCGATGAAAAGTGGATACTTTACGACGACCCGGAGTGAAATAGATGTTGGGGCAATCAAAATCGTACAAAAGACCGGTCTTCATCCGAAGCAAGGATGATATTTATATTGTGGAACTGGAAAGGATTTCTCTACTATAGGCTTCTCTTAGCGAAACCTACATTTTTACTGCGATCTAAATTTTTGATTCAAAGGTTATGGTAATTTTTCGAAAATGCAAAGTTATTTATTGCAATAAACAGTTGAAGGCATCATTTCTAATACTTGTCCTTTATCCTATTTTTATACTACAACCAAAAAATAAAATGAATTGGGATTTTATAGGAGAATATTATTTACAAACTCTATGTAACAGATTAATATTAGGTTGGTACAAAAATAATATGTTACTATGTGAGAAAACGACATTATTTTTGCACAAACCTAATAACAGGTAACTTATTGACAAAATTGAAAAACTTCTTACGTTAGACGCTACATCCTTCGAAAGGGCTTATCTAGACGAAATATTTCTATCAATGGAATCATATCTATGTAGGAAATGCAACAAACATCGGTTACAATTCTACATGGAGAGAACTCGGAAAAACAGGGTGCATTTAGGTCTTAAATTTTTACATCCGATGTTTCTAGATGTACAACATAGCCTACCTCATTCAGATTCCTTTTTGTGTTTTGTATTTATCGCTAATGATTGTAAAGTCCCCACATTAACCGCAGCAGTTTTATTAAGAAAGGTGACATGTATGATCCTGGACGTAAATTTACCGTGGAAGGCACAGAAATTAGCGCATATTTTATACAATTTCACCTTAATACATTAAGAGAGACCTACGTTAGGACAATCCTTTGATCTTGCTCTTAACACACGCAAACAAAACAGATCATAACTTCGATTTAATAAATGCCACTTTAATAAGTAAAGAATTATTATGCGGAAAATATCTAAAAGGAATCTTGATAAATATTTTCTCATCAATCAACACACGCCAAATGCATATATTATATCATCAACTTTTATAAAAGTCCATATTTAAAGAATCTAAGGTCTATCTACCTACAAGCGCAAGCAATATATCCTTAATTTTTTCACTCTCCCACAAAATACTACCCCCCAATCAACATATGCACACTAGCAGACATGAACAAAAATGCCCACCAGACGCACAAATGCACGCGCATCATAAACCAAATTCAACATAGACTAACTAGAATTATAATACACAAACGCACAAGAATTATACATACGAATGATGCTTGACAGGACAAATACCCGTGAAGTCTGCTTAATCAATAAAAAACGAACAGCACTAGAATAAAAAAAATCACTGCCAGAATTTTTATTTTTGTTGGAACTTAAGTAAAAGCTACACATGATAAATTCATAAAAGTTTCCTTTTGTTCTTTATTTTATCATTCTGCCGGCTTTTAACTCATATTTGATCCCAATTCATTCTCATTTAAATAAAATTCTATCAAGTCGAAATCATTTATTACGATAAGCCACTAATGGGTTTATTACATTGTAAAAGAACCCTTTTGTGTTTTTTCTTTCCATTTCATTAAACAAAGCAATAAAAGCCGCCATGAAACAATATTTTACTTTTTCATATAAGTTTATTATATTGAATCCAAATAAAATTTTATTTCAGTTACACGTTGCAATATAAAATACTTTTTTAAAAAATGACAAAATTAATGGGGTATTTGTAATATTCTATCAGGATAATTCCTTCCACCGGTTTCATACGTAATATCCATATGGACGATTATATCTTTTTTTGATTGATGACTGACTAGGCCGAAGCATTCGCGCAGTAGGATGCCGTTACATTCTGCGGTAGACTGGTTACAAACCAAGGCTATATAATCTAATCTGTGCTTTTATTTAACCTGTAGGTGAGATAGACTCATATATTTCCTGACTGAAACGACGTCAACTGGGATTCGAACTCGGCTTTCCGATTTCTCATACCGAGCCATTATCTATCACACCACCTGAACATCAAAGCTTACAGCATGTAGTAATCCCAAGCGGTAACCGATCTAGGTACTGCCCAAACTGAACGTGGCTTAACTTCGGTGATCGAATGAGAACCGTTGTTTCAGCGTGATAGGGCCACAATTAAGATTATCGTAGATCGAATTTGTTAAAGTTTTGTTGTGACTAGAGAAAACTGATGGAACTTGATTTGGAAATGTTCATTCCTACGCCGTAATTATCGATTATTAGATAATTCTTTACATGGAACTCATTTCAATTCCCCTGAAGACTGTAAAAGGTAGATCAGTTTGAATTATAAAGTTGCTGGGGGGGGGAAGGCAGAAGGGAATGCAATAAACTAGTAAACATGTTATTCATAAAATTAATTTTTCATTTAAAAATATGTCGCTTATTTATTTTTAAATATTTATTTTGAAATTAATTCGAACATTCGTGGCCAATTGGTTCTAAGGAAATAAAAAATACAAACACAAAACACAGAGAGAGAAAAATTAAAACAGATGTACATAATTTAGTAGACACGAAAACGCACACGCAAACACATATATATATGTGTGTGTGTGTGTACCTATGTAAGTGTGTGTGCGTATATACATCATGGTCTGAAGATCGCTTGAATAGTGAAACTGAGAGAAACGAGAGAGTATTGATTCATATGTTCACATAAGATCAACATCTGTATCTCTCTCTCACACAGTCATTTTTCCTCTCTCTCTTTCTCTGGTTATATATATATATATATATATATATATATATATATATATATATATATATATATATATGTGTGTGTGTGTGTATACATGCTGTCCATAAAGTTCGTGTGCACTTTAAACAATTTGTAACTTTATTTGTATTGCGATAGAAATAATCTGTAAAAAAAATTATGAAGTTTAATTTTATTAGGTTGGTGCAAAAATAATGACGTAATAATGACTTTTTTGACGTCAAAAAACGACATTATTACGTCATTATTTTTGCACCAACCTAATAGTTTTAAGTATAGCTAAAATAACTAATGTGATTTCAGGCATTACTGTAAATCAGTTGGCAAATGTTTTCCGTGAACTGCAAAATTGTATTACCTTTTGTATTTGCTAATGACAGAGAAAATGTGGAAACTTAAATAAAATTTCAATAAAACAGTAAAAAATAGATTTACTTCTTTCTAATCCTTTTTACAAATTATTTCTATCGCAAATACAAATAGAGGTATAATTTTTTTAAAGTGCACGCGAACTTTATGGACACAATCCACAGAATGTTTCGCTGTATCACAGCTCATCTGTGTGGCTAGATATCCGATTGCTTAAAACGAAACTCGACCCCTTTGTAGAGACATATAATTTTTTAACGTATTTTATACGTGATGTATATAAACACCAGTACAACAGCGAAAACGCTCAACTCTTATGAGGAGCTATGCATTAAGCAGCAGCAGCCTTTAAAAATTCCATTCTCTATAGTGCTCAATCGGTGAACGAGAAATATCGAGAGAGAGAGAGAGAGAGAGAGAATCATATATCATATATGAAGCATGAACATGGCCACAGTGTGCTGATCGTGTTTGAAAAATAATAAAATGCATTCCCATCCACATAGATACATATATATATAAAGGGATACATATTCAATTTAAAAGAAGATAATTCGTAATGGCTAATACATTAGCCGAAAGTATTCTGATGTATATATAGAATATTTGGACAGCTTTTAGACACTTTATGCCCAGAAAGGCAAATTTGTTTACGAATGAAGAAAAATTTAATAAAATGCTTAATCACAATACTTTATCAGTCGCTTTTAATAAAATTGTATAAAAGAGGGATTGCTGCCCAAATACACAATTAGCGAAACAGTACTGTCTGCGAATGACATAATTTAACTCTTGAAAATATATTTCAGTTGAGCACTGTTGAGTGATAAGCTAATTCTACAAACAATAGCCACCTGCGCAAATGCAAAGCTCTTCAGCAAAAAGAATGGAGCACTTCGGTTGATTTGTTTACATTCGAAAAAAACAACACGCTAGATTTAGCTGCGTAACTCTACCGAGTGAAGATAGCTGCGACTGCCACCAACTCGGTTGGGTTTCGATCCTGGCTTGAGGCATTCACATATCTAGTCGCACCAAGGAGCTGTGATAAACAGTACTGTCTGTGAATGATATATATATATATATATATATATATATATATATATACACGCGCGCTCTACAAAACAAATGTTTGAAGATATCCCTAGTAATTTGTTAAATTAGCCTCAAAAGGAGTTTTTTGTACTTTAAATAAGGAAAAATTATTATGCATGTGTAAAAAAATAGTGAAGCATGATTTTTTTATAAGAAATTATATTATGTAAAAGCATTTTCTGATTAAATTTTGCTCGCGTCAAAATATTCTCCTTTATCTTTGATGACTGCAGCACAAATTTTTAGCATTCGTTGCAAAAATTTTTGAAACTATAAGTTTGATAATTGATTTCATTCTTTTTTTAATGATTCTAAGAGTTCTTTTTTTTAATGTCAAATTCATCACATACTAAGTGTGGGGGCTGCATCAAATAATATATATATATATATATATATATATATATATATATATATATATATTAAATAATATGAAGAAATATACTCTTAAGGTGTGCTATTTTTATGGGATAAACTGCTCAATATCAGTGATAGAGAGTGTGTAAAAAGAAATAAATGAATGTACAAACACACACACACACACACACACACACACACACATATATATATATATATATATATATATATATATATTAAATTTGGTATACTTATGGAGGTGTTCTATTTTGGAGATTGAGCGTTTGCGGTATAGACATTATAGACAGTCAATTTCACTCATTAACCCAGAAGTTATCTATCTATCGCAGTCTGTTCATATCTATCTATATCCATCGTAATCTATCTATCTATCTATCTATCTATCTATATATATATATATATATATATATATATATATATATATATATATATTTATATATATGTATGTATATATATAGTTAGATAAATAGATAGCAGACAGACAGATCGATAGATAGACATGAACATAATGCGATATATATATATATATATATATATATATATATATATATATATATATATATATATATCTCAGTCTATTCATATATATATAGATAGATATGAACATATATATATGTATATATATATATATATGTATATATAGACAGATATGTATGTGTATATATATATATATATATATATATATATATGCGCGATAGATAGATAGATAGACATGAACAGAATGCGATATATATATATATATATATATATATATATATATATATATATATATAGCTGTCTGTCTCAGTCTGTATCTATCTATCTATAATTCAAATAATATCTACAAGAATCATTAACCATAAGAATACAAATTGCATATTATCAACAAAATTTCATTCAATTTTTGAAGAACATTCTCATTATATTAAATAAAGAAAAATCATCACTCCATAAACTTACGCGAAAAAAAAAAAACAAAAAAACAAAAAAAAACGACGAATGAAAAAATAGCAAATACAAAACAAAAACCAATGCAAATCAAGTATGACAGTTTTATCAACTTGCGAATAATTTTTTAATATTCGCGTATGAATGACGAAATTCTACATGCAAGTCAGAAAAATGCTTCAAGAGAGTTTTTTTTAATTCTCGTAAGATCTATATAATATGTACTATATATATAGATCTTAGATACATATTTCAGTTTCTTCTTATCTATGTTTATATTCAATTACTTTTACTTATAACCACTGTACGTGGAAGTGGTAAAATTTCTCGGCCGACCAAGAAGCCCGGCCCAACTGGAATATAGTGCTCGATCTTTGAAGCATTTTTTCGAGAACAGCATCAGGCCGAATACTTTTCACCTCCTCCACAACTATCCGCTCACACACACACACACACACACACACTCTCTCTCTCACTTTCTCTCCCTCTTTTTTTCTCTGTCTCTCTCTCGGTATCTATCTGTCTATCTATCTATCTATCTTGATGTCTTTCCGTATATCTATCTGTGTAATTTCTATGTTTATATCTACCTCATCTATCTACGCGACCAAAATATGATATTTGACAATCTAGTTATTTTTCGAGAATTGTGTAGAGCCGAAAACTTCACCTTCTCTTCAAATATTAATTCATATCTATCTATCTATCTATCTATCTATCTATCTATCTATCTATCTATCTATCTATCTATCTATCTATCTATCTATCTATTTCAGTATGTTAATTATCTATCTATCTATCTATCTATCTATCTATCTATCTATTTCAGTATGTTAATTATCTATCTATCTATCTATCTATCTATCTTCAGTCTGTTCATTATCTATCTATCTATCTATCTATCTGTAAATATAAAACGAGTGTTGATACAAGCACACGCACTATTTACAGGCACAAACCCCCACACCCAAACATACATACATATATATATATATATATATATATATATATATATATATATATATATATATGTGTGTGTGTGTGTGTGTATGAGTGTGCGTGTGTTAGATAAATAAATTAGTATTTATAGTTTGATACTTGAAAATAATTCTTTTCCACTAGGTGTGGACAAGATTAATTTCAAATAAAAATAAATGTTTTTCCTCTGAAAAAACACCGTCCAATGATCAGCCATGTCGTTCCCCTGTGTGTGTTTTAGTCGGCTTTCCTCAAAAGTTCCGTTTTAATTGGCTTAACTGAGACATTTTGATTCAAACCACGTTTATCGTGGGCAAGTCTCAACACCTGCTCAACTACTTGAGTGAGTCCTGGGAACGAGAGACGGACAAGGAAAACTAATTTGCCCTCCTTTTCTTCCGGCGATTTCGAAAACTGTTATATTCCTACGCACAGTGAGAGGTGAAATAGCGTACAGTGAATGAGCTGAAGAACACACTTCTCTCGGCCAGACTATTCGCTTTGAAATAAGTTCCATGAAAGTAGAAATGTGTCAACTTTAAACCAAAGTTGAAATAAATAAATATTTATCGAGCTGAAATAAAGGTAAATATATTAACAAAAAAAAAAAAAAAAAAGAAAAGACAAGAAAAATAATTTTAAAAATTACCTTTAAAGAAATTTTATTTGTGTTTAAACAAACTTATACATTAATTTGCATTTTTTATGGTTTATCCACCCTTTGTGTTTTCTAATGCCGAAACATATTTTGGGTTGAAAGAATAATTTCTTATTTTACGAGGGAATACTGCATTAACATTTTTTACAATAACAATGTTTTATTCAGGTACATGTCCTACTATTTAACCCATAGCTAGGAGAAGTATGCTCATACCAAAGCAATATGAAGTATTGGAGTTTGAACAGATGTATGGGTTTCCGGTTCCTTCTAAAGTCTTCTCACACTCTTCCATTCCCAGTCATCCGTTGCGTCTTAGTGGCATTGTTGCCTTGCATGGGGTGAAATGATTTAAAAAAAAATATAGGAACTGACGTGGCAAAAGTTATAAGAAATCAGGATGCATAGGTAATGATAGGTAGTGCCACCATACATTTTAGGTCAGAAAAATGCCCAGCTTTCTATCAATTGCGCTTTGTCATCTAGTGTGTTAGTATGAGCGCTAGTGAGACTGCTTATATCAGTTGATTGATTGATTTTTTTACAGTTTATCAACCCTTTAGAGATTGTTTTAAACTGAAAGGTATTTGAGATTGTAAGAATAATGACTTCTTTTGTGAGTGAATATTGCATTAACATTTTTTTCTTTTAGAATGAATATAATTTTCTAGAGAAAAAGTCCTATACATAGCTTGGGGAAGAAAAGGGGGGGATTCATCCTTTCCTCTTTCCTGGATATGATCATAAAGTACATCCGGCAGCAAGGATTCTGATCGGAAGGTTTTGAGGATCGTGAGACCATCTCTTAATTGCTGTTGTTCCCAAGTCTACCCTGACCCGAGGTGGTAGCAACTGTTATAGCTTCAGTTATGGTCAAATAGTTAACCCCCAAACTTGGGTGAAAACACTGTTAAAGTATTAAAAGTTTTCATAGTAAAAATACCAGCAATACATTTTCATAGTAAAAGAAATTACCAAACAATAATTTTTTTTGTAAAAAATGAAAAAAACAAAACAAAAAAAATAACCGGTAATACATTTTTGTAAAAGAAATTACTAATGTTTCCGAGAAAATTAAATTTCGGTATTAAATGACCCATAAGGTGTTGATATGCCGCTACACAAACAAACAAACATGTCTTTTCGAAGGGGTATTTGCGCGTAAGCGAATGTAACGGACTGGAAATCGAATTTGATCCGCATTGCACCATTCGCAAACCCTTTCAAACTTATATAAATAAATCTCTATCTATAAAAAGCAGGATGTGTGTGTGTAAGTGTAACGAATGCACGGCCTCAATTTTCAACGGATTTGCACCAAAATTTGCATGCCCATGCTCCAAGCCAGCTGGAAGGCCAAGACCTACTTTTCCCAACTCCCATCGATAGTAGAAATAATCGATATTTTCATGCTTCTACGGTAGTTTTCATGTAGTTTGCGGACATTTTCTACTGGCCAGACTGAGAGCCTATAGCTGGCTGCCACGAATAGGAAGGAAGATTCTATTGGCCAGCGTGAGAGCCAACAGCTGACTGACACGAATTTTAACTAGCATGCTAGCATGCAAAAAAAAAATCGATAGCTGCATTTGTCACAAGTGGGAAAAATTTAAATCTGCATGGCACTTTACTCCAATTGGCTCATTCGCTTGCTTAAACTCAACGTTGATTTTGATTCCGCAGAACTGGGTTGGGTGTGAAAAATGTATTTGTTTTTAACATTCATTTTTCATTCGGTTTTTCCAGTTACGAGTCTTTTTTTTTTGAGCTGATCGTTTTGTGTTCATTTTGTTTAGTTCTTTTTTTCGTAACAGATTTAATGTTTAGTATAGAGCTTAGAAAAAAAATTCGCAGTGTGAGATAGGCAAGAAGTAAGGTATGTAGCAACATCAGCATGGCAAAGGGCACTCCTTTAAAGGCAAGAAAGGGCAAAAATATTTTAAGTTAAGTGATAGCGATTGCTGTATGAGTCGTACGATTTTTGAATCAAGCACGGGCAACGCCGGACCATGCTGCTAGTTAGTAATAATGAGCCTGCACGGATTAATTAATCAGTTTAATTTTAAATCAAATCGATATAACAAAAAATTAATTAGGACTGCCTCAATGTAACCAGTAGAAAATAATTTATTTAATCGATATAACTATAAGCTAGGCATTATATATATATATGTCATTACAAATTTAATTTATGCATATATAATTATATATATATATATATATATATATATATATATATATATATATATATATATATATGCAAGCACATGCATAACATAAAGCAAAGATAGAAAAATGTTTACCTTTTATTAGTGCTTCATCAGAGAAATTGCTATGGAAAAAAATTTGTTAGTTTTTATTTTTGTGTTTATTGATTTTCATTAATTAATAAGTCTCCGCAGTGCATTTAACTAGTCAAGCAGTATTCTTCTCATCCCTCAGTTATTCTGTTCTATGACACTTTCTCTTCCCAATGTTATTTTTCATATATATATATATATATATATCTTTAAAAAAGAGAGAGAAACCGCAAACGTTTTTAGTTAAACAGTGGATTTTTTTAAAAATATAAATTATACTTTATTTTCCATAATTTTGCTACACGCGTTTCCGGTCACGCGACCTTCATCATTCAAAGAGTGTATATTTCCACATATTATTAAAAGGGATTAATTTCTCTTATGTTTTTCGATGTTAAATATTCTCGATATTAGACAACCTCTTTTTTGTGTGTTAGTGACCCAAATGTCTTCAGTGAAAAAGTTCTACGTAAAGGGTAATAAAACAAATTAAGACTGGCCCAAGAAAGGATGAGAAAGATATTTGTATTCTTATCTTTTGATGACCCCCTCTGTGTTGTTAGATCTATATCTATTTTTTTGTTGTGTTTTTGTCAGCATGCGTACGTATCACCCTTCCACAATCCACATTACAACAAAAGCTTTTTGCGGTTTCTCTCTTCTTTTTAATATACACACTTTTTTCTCGTTGGAACTACTATAACCTATTCCCTTCATATATATATATATATATATATATATATATATATATATATATATATATATAAAGTGGGGAGAAAAAAATTCGTACACATGCAAATTTTTAATTTATCGTTTTTCCATCTAATTAATAAACATACTTATCATATAATTAACTATATACAGATGCATAATAATAATGAAATATGCATAGAAAACAGAAACAAATTTGATTTAATAGAAATAAATCCTATTTATCCATTATAATTGGTGAAAAATTATTTGTACAATGCAAATTTCAGATTTTAAAACTTTTAAATTGCTTTAATACTCTAGATTGTTCAAGTGGAACATTCTAGAATGTTCTACTAATGTTATCAGCAGTTATTTTTAATTCGAAAAGTACAAACAGAACATTCTGTAATTGATATTTGTGAAAAAAGGTTTTCATCATGGTAAGAAGCAAACAATTGACAAATTCGCAGAAAGAACTAAGTGTTAAGTTTTGGAAAGAAGGTAAAAATTGCAGGAAAATCTCAGACAACCTGAATATTCCATTTACTACCATTAGTTCATTCATTTCAAGGTATAAAAACTCAAAACTTGAAAACTAAGGAAGAAGATGTGCTGCATGGAAGATTTCTACAAGATCTTCAAGGAAATTAATGCGTCAAATTAAACAATATGTAATGGTTACTCATCAAGAGTTGCAGGATAATTTGCTTTCATCAGGAATCTGTTTCACTAAATGAACAATAAGCAATGAAATTCATAGGAACAGTCTAAAGTCACGCTCCCCCCCCCAGAAAACTCCTCTGCTATTGAAAAGATAAAGAGATGTCAGGTTGAAATTCGTTCGTGAACATAAGGATAAGGAAATATCGTATTGAAGAGTATTATGGACAAACGAAACGAAAATTGAGTTTTTGGGGAGTAATTCTAGAAATAATCTATGGAGGAAAGATGGCGATGCCTTCAAACAAAAGAACACAGTTCTAACAGTAAAATTTGGTGGTGGCAGCATCATGGTTTGGGGAAGTTTTTTTCTGCAAAAGGTACTGGCAACATATAACATAATCGATCATAGAATGAATGCCGCAGCATATCAAAATATTTTGAAAGCAAATTTAATGATTTCGGTTGAAAATTTTGAACTTCCTCCTGTTTGGATCTTCCAACAAGATAATGTTCCTAAGCACACTGAAAAATCTACAAAAAGAAATGGCTTGCTGAAAATAATGTAAATATCCTGAAATGGCCAAGTCAGTCCCCAGATTTAAACTCAATTGAGAATCTGTGGCATTATTTGAAAATACAAATCCGATCGAGAGCTCAAACAAACACCCAGGATCTGAAGACCATCTCCGAAGAAGAATGGAACAAAATAGAAACTAAAATTTGCAACATATTATTTGAGAACTACAAGAACTGTAGAAGTAAATAATTGCTGTACTACAAAGTATTAAATAAAGATTATGTATTGTTTTTTGTATTGTATGAATACTTTTTTCACCCATTAAAATGGATAAATGGAATTTATTTCTATTAAATCAAATTTGTTTGTTTTTTTATGCATATTTAGTTACTATGTGTCTATGTACACTTAATTATATGAATGTGTATGAATATTTGTTTCTCCCCACTGACATATATATATATATATATATATATATATATATATATATATATATATATATATATATATATATATATATATATATATATATATATATAGTGTATTTACATAGCATGAATTATTTTAAATATGTTTGTTGAATCATATCAAGAATTTCGGTCTGCCAAATTTTGTATTAACTTTTTCAAATTTTCGAATTAGTTGTTTATGTAATTTTTAGATTAACCTAATTTTATTTTTATTTAATTTTTTTTCCTATTACTTACAATTTGCATTCGAAAACACCCGGAAAAAGATGAAATTTTGTTAAATTTAACGATTATATATGTATATATATCAACTAATTCGCCAATTTGAAAATGTTAATAAAACATTTGTTAAACAGAAACTTTCGATATTACAAAACCAACATATTTGAAAGAATATATACTATTGTTTCATGGTGTGATTCAACCTTGACCACTAACCTTTTATATATATATATATATATATATATATATATATATATATATATATATATATCCTTTGTATTGAGTCCTCTTTGAAATTAAATGTTACGAACGTTTTAATTGCACTCTATCCATTCTGATCTTACCTGGATAAATATATATATATATATATATATAATAATAAGCGGTAACAAAAGAATAGTAATCGGGAGGGCAGTAGATAGCGATTGATTTTGTATTTAAATTTTTGCAAGTTAAAGTTGGTTGGAAATCATGTAGCCGAAAACGAGTTCCATAAGCAAGAAGTACGAGAAAAACAAACTTTCAACATAGAATTTACGGTTACATCTAGCGAGCTAAACTGTAAATTGATGAGACTTCGTCGCCAGTCAAGTACTAACATCTAAAATGTGTTGCCTTATCTGCGTTGTATATAATGTATATATTTGCATTTATCAACTTAGATAAAGAGCAAAGAAGTTAACAAGAAATAACCACATGTCTGAAGAGCTAACTCTTCCGCATGACATGAATGTAAGAGTTCGTTGTCCCGTCAGCCATATATAAATAGTTAGACACTGGTAACATATACGGCTACTCTCATTAACAGAAGTTCTGAATGGTGCGGCCATATGTCTCCTTTCGGAAACCATGCAACTTTCTTGAGTACCACGTGAACAAAATAGCATTACTGGAGAACGACAGGCATATTTTAATGTGTCATGGCAATTTTAATTCGGGCCTTATTATAATTCACGTAATCTTCCATTAATTTTAAGATTAATGTCATTTAACACTTCGATTGGTATATTTACATACTGTTTAGTTACGCGTAATTGTTTCAACACGTATATATATATATATATATATATATATATATATATATATATATATATATATATATATATATATATGAAAGGAATGATTGTGATTGATCGTAGCCTTGACAGCAAACAGCTGCTTCAATTCAAGAATTACCAATTCTTGGATTTTCTTCACAGATCTTGAGTTTTCATTTATCGTCTGACAAATTAAACCAGCAATTTATCGCATTTTAATCATATTTTTAGTACTTAGTCATTAAAGATAAAATTTAAATTTGCCACGAATTTTGAATGAAAGATTCTTGAAAATATGTTTTTACGTTAGTCGGCCTCCCACTCCCTTAATTTAATTTAATTCAAATCTCACAAAAATATTCTAGTTCACAAACACCCACGCACACAGACACACACATATATACCGTAGTTTCTCATGTCTAATATGCATTTTTATTTTTAAAATTAATAAGCAAAATTAGGGGTACTTATAATGCACAGCTACAAAAAATCTTTAAAAAACTGCCGTTTCATAGTTGCGAAATGATTACTCACTACAAACATATGAAAATTTACACTAACATTCGGCGATTGCGACCCCATAAGGATGTCAAATACAATCATATGTACCTAACAATACTTACAAATGTTAAATAAAATAAGAATTTTCATAAAACTAAATTAGAATAATGTTATTCCATATTTAAAACCATTGTTTAATTAGACAAGGAAATGCAGACCGCCATGAAATTAGAGAGGTACAATTTATAGCGTTTCATGACCAAACAAGCAGTGCGTATGATGCGTGAGTAGAAGCATTTCCCCCAATTTCAGCACAATTTTAAGTATGCATATTATGAATGAAGGTATATTATACACGGGGACTTACGGTAGATATATATATATATATATATATATATATATATATATATATATATATATATATATATAAAGAAAGAACAGTAAGATATATAATCGGGTGTTCTTATAGATATTTTTATTTTTATAAAATAGTGCTCAATGTAAATTTACAGAGCATTAATATTATAAATTAATTGATTTAAAATATGTTTTTTCCGCTACACAGTTCTAACCATGTTTCAAAAATGGAAGGTCGGAATTTAATTTTGTAATTAAATTAAAGACATTAGTTCCATTTCATACTCAAGCAAATTTTGGAGTAACTTTTAAAAATACTGGGTTTTAAAGACACAGCTAAAATCATAATTCACGTTTCCAAGGTTACAGATTAATTCCCTTCCACTAGACAGGGGTGTTTGCGTGTTCTTTACGTCTGTATTTTTATGTATCCGTTACTAGCTACGTTTTGGTAGAGGGTAGGGATGTATTCTTCAATGAAATCTGATATCCGTTAAAAGCATGTCGTCTGGATTTTTTTAAATTTTATTGTTAACGGCAAAAATTCTTACGGCATTTTTTCTATTTGTATATTTAAAGATTTGGCGGGTGGGTGTTCAGGTTAGAATACGTTTTATTTAACTACAATTTGAAAAATATCTTCACGTTTAATTTTTAATATACTATATTTCTTTTAAGAACAAGTAAATGCATTAGAATCCCTTACAGTATGTAGAGTTATTTTCACATCAACTATAAGTATGTATATTATTAGGTAACAATTTTTTTTTTATTTATTTAAATATTATTTAAGTAAACTTTATGACAATGACGCCAAAAATAGCTAATTGATTTCACTGATTTAGTAAACTTTTATTTTTTATATAAACTTAGTCCAACCAAATATGTTGGCTCTATCTCTGATATTGAGCGCTTTCTAATAAGTACCGCGCATATAATATATATATATATATATATATATATATATATATATATATATATATATATATATATATATATATATATTTATTTATTCATATTTACATACACACACTTTTCATATATATATATATATATATATATATATATATGATAAGATAAGACAAGACTCCCGGGAATTTACTTCAGACTCTAACATTTAAAAAAAAAAATGGAATCCCTTACATTTAAAAAAAAAACTCTACACTTAAACGCAACATAGACTTCCGGTGGCCATTTTTATTTTAATCAAAGTAGCTGCAATATTTGGAATCGCCTAACGTATATTCGTCAAAAAATATTTCGAAAGATTTTCTCACATCTTTACTAAAAGTTGGCATTTCCCTTTTTTGAAAAACTGATAATTTTCTTTAAATCTATATTATAAAAGTTTACTTCTTCTGTCCATCTGACACTGTCTGCGTATGACTTTGCATGTATATACGTATGTATGTGTTGCGTGTGTGTGACTTACATGTGCTATTTAAAGTACACGAAAGCAAACACATACATGTACACATAATTTGACTGAGTTTGAAATACCGTATATGTTTGTGTATGAGTCTACTTCGTGTATAATCCGACACTTGAATTCATTTGTGAAAAAATGTTCTTCACATATTTCGTGTATAATGCAACCCTAGCTTCTGAGCAAAACTAGTGTTGTAGCATACCTACGGACGATAATGTTTATCTTCCCATTCGGTTGAATTTAGTTCATTTGGTGAGTTAGATAATGGCAGATTTCCTATCAATGCCATTTGACGATGTTCAAGTTCTGATAAAAGCTGTGGTTTAAGAGGCTGGCCTCTAAGATAGGCAGTTGTCTTCTCACTTGGAAGACTGGCGTACTTGAAAAAAACTATCGATACTTAGGTATATATAATCATGTTTTATGGGTAATGAACCAGTAACAGGGATAAATATAAAAAGGAAAATTTATTTTAAATACATTTTTAACATATTGTTGTAGCATAACTACGGACGATAATTTATATTTTTATTCACATATATACAGTAGTAAATACTGTATGTTGGTCTGCAGTTGGAGATTCGGCTCCAGCTGTGATGATCACACTCTCTGCCTCCTAGGTTACAACATTTTGGCGACGAGCATGAGGTCCAAAATTTTCTAACCTTGGAAACGTTACTGAATATTTCTAACCAAACGAAGGTTGGCATTGAACAATAATATGAGAAGAAAAATACATATAAGATTCGACAGCGGCGCGTAGTAAAAGTATTCAACTGCTAGAAGTGAGTCAAGTGAATGAAGTGCTATTAATTCCACAATGAATCTCCAACTGCAGGATATCTATTAACTGCCCCACACGGTCAGATATAGCACAAGGCCGAATTTAATGTGGTGTATCCGAGCCCGTAGGCTCGGCCGAAAATTCTCCGTAGACCCCGTATAAAACGGCGCCGGGTAGCTGTTTCCCGAGACGAGACTCTGATCTTCCTACATTGACTCATCTGGGGATCCTCTCTTCTCGGAGGCAAAGTTTGACTAGCACAGCTGGAGATGAATTTGTAATTGCAGAATATCTACCAACCGTCCCACGCGGTCAAATGTGGCACATGGCCGAATTTAATGTGCGGTCTCTGAGCCCGTAGGCTAGGACAAAGATTCCCCGTAGACTCCATATAAAACAACGACGAGTAGCTATTTCCCGAGACGAGACACTGCCCTTCGACATAGCCTCGTCTCAGGATCATACGGTATTTACTACTATATTTATGTGAATGTGCATACCAATTATCGTATGTAGGTATGCTACAACAACTAGTAGGCCTAGCGTAATCAAATATTGCAGGACTGGGTCACATCCTAGACATATTTGATAGCATATTTTTTGCACAAAGCTAACCCAAAATTGTGAGAAAAAAACATTTACCGTAAAATATCTGACGCGAAGATTTAGATATCGTATTATGGTTTTCGTTCATGCCTAGAGTACAGGAAGCAGACTAAAGGAGTCTACCTGTACCATTAAGGTTAGCCAAATGTACGTTGATAATGTAAGCCTACCAGGCAGGTTAGTGTCGCCAAAAATTGATTAATTTTAACCTCTTCAAAAAATTATCTGTCTATAGCACGACCCTCTATTTTTTGCATAAAACTTGATCATAAAGCTCGCACTATACTCGAGTAAATATGGAAAGCAAATTGAGTAATACATTCCCTTTCCACTGATTCTGAAACAATCACTACTCCGGGATGAGTAATAAAACCAGAAATTCATAAACAATAAAAAAAAAAGAAAAAAGAAAACGTAAAAGTGTTTAACCATAAAAAAGATACTTGTAAACATTCCTTGAAATTTTAAGAAATTATTCGATAATTATTAATTAAAGTTTAATATTTTAAATTTAATAGAAATATTTCAGGTCTTCCTATGCACTCAGTTTGAATGAAAGTTAAATTGACATTTACATAACTAGAAGTAATTTCTTTTTCTATTTGGTAACAACACTGGATAACAGGAAAATAATATAAACCATAACAGGCAACACTTTCAAGTTATTTTTACGACTCCTTCTCTATTTAAAGTGAATATATTTTCTAATAAATGTAGTATTTTAAATGTATAACCAATTTAGGGTAGAAATTTGATCATCTTACAGCAACCGAAGCGACAGCTGACAAACGAGAGAATATTAAACATTTTATAGATTTTTATAGTTTTAAACAATACTGTACGAGAATGTCCATTGGGGTGCAATGGATGTCATTTCGGAATATAAAAAAAATCGTTAGGCCGAGTTCGAATTCCAGTCGAGTTCCTTGCATTCACTTCGGATCAAATACCCTTGAAAAAGGTATGAATCCACCACTTTCTCTGCCTCCTCAGCTGCAGGAAGAATAGCAAAACAGACTGGATCTTATAGCCTTGGTAGACATCCGGTCTACCACAGAAAAGAACAACAACCTACTTCGGAAAATCTTCTAGTCAAACACGAAACGAAAACGAAAACGACATAATCACCTCTGGCACAAACATATCCATTTGTTTAGAAAGCTATCTGAATATATCTATAAGCCATCTGAATTTTTACATATATATATATATATTTGGTGGTACAAAATTTTATCACTGCCATGAATAGACAAAAATTAGTTTTATTATTACAACTCATGATAATAAAAAGTAAAAATGAAAATCGGGCTACTAACCGGTTTCGTACCTCGCTCAACAGAGCTAAATCGAGGTAAATAGAGTAAATTATATAATTAAAAAAAAGACCAATGGACAAAGTTTATTGGTGGGAGGAAAAAAAATTTAAATGGTAATTAGTTGGAGGCCTAAAATAAAGTCCTTCTGTTTATAAAGAGAAAGATTTAAAGACAGAATATAGATGGCGTTCAACACTTTCAGGTTGTAATTTGAGTGGGACTTGCTAAGGATGGTAAAAGCGTCCGCACTAAAACTAACAGCACAATTATGGCTATTTATAAGGTGTTCAGCGATGGAAGACCCATACGTATTGGTCAGAATGTCCGAGGGAGTGTACTTCTGGTTTCGGATTTTCACTGGAACGTGTTGCTTTATTCTAGCATCTAGCGTTTGCGTCGTTCTCCCTATGTAGTGTGAACCGCAACTACATTTAAAGGAATACATATATATATTTCCATGGAAGTAATGGTTATTTTATTTAGATATCCGACAGATTTTTTATCACTTTAAACGTTATTTTTAGTGGATACTCGTATTTGAGTAGATGCTACGTTTGTTTATTAAACAGTATTTTATTTATTCGAACTTGCGGCCCCCCTCGTCAGAGGGAACCGACGTTAGATCCGATATGTTTTAGACTGATTCAGCCAACAAGTATTTTTTCTTGAATAAGATTTCTCGAATATTCGGGCTGGTAGCCGAAAATAAATAAATATACTGTTTAATAGATAAACAGAGCGTCTACTTAAATATGAGTATCCACTAAAAATAACGCTTAAATCGCTGTCAGATTAATAATAATAATAAAAAAAAAATTATTTTCTGGAAATTGCTTTGTTTACAAGTATAAAATTTCGAAAATCTATGAGAAGAAGGATTTTCGCTTAAAGACGCTATCCAGCTTTACTGCAGCGTTAAAAGATTTTGGTGTCCGAGTCGTTCTAAGGTATGTCGGATGTAACGACGGTACCCTCGGCTCAGGGTTGGATCTTGCCGGAGAGTGCATATATTTTTCATTAATAAGATTTCTCGAATATTCAGACCCGATAGACTAAAATAAATAAATATTCGGGACGGATCCGGACACGCCAAAATGAAATTTTGGATTCCCAAGTTTACATTACTGAGATTTTTTTTTTGACGATTTTTTTTATGTGATGGTTTGTTTTTTTTTTCCTTTTTTTTTCGGACGATAACAATTTATATAATTTGGAATTAATTTGAGAAAAATCGAAATTAATTGTGAAATCTAGCGACGGTCACCAATGAAATAAAAAATAATTGTTTATACGGAAAGTAAGTACCTACGTGCATTAAATGGTCTTTAAATTCAATTGCGGCAGAAGAATTATTGTTGAACTTTTAAAAGGTAAGCTTAAATATTAATGTAATACTTAAATGCAGCGATCAATTTTGAGTTCTTCTTTAGTTTATTGTTGCCTTTCTCATATTGCAGCAGTATGCCTCCCAAAAAGAAATCTCCGCCAACAGAATACGAGATTGCAATAAAAAGAGCCAAGGTTGCAGCGAGGAAAAGAAAGGTACGTGTAAATGAAAACCCAGATCCAATGGCAGCCAGAAAAGCTTTTAATGCTGAGAATATGCAAAAACTTAGGGACACTCAAACTCCAGAAAAAAAACAAAAAAACAACGAAGGACCAATCTAGAACTATCCGCAGTAGTTAGATTAAATGCCGCCCGATAGGGCAGCTTTTAAGCTAGTGTATATATGTATATATATATATATATATATATATATATATATATATATATATATATATATATATATATATGCTAAGATAAAGTACAAATAGGAAACGGTTATCAATCTAACATGTTTCGCTTTTATTAAAGGTTCATCAGAGAATGAGTTAGTGAGAAAAAGAAGAAAGAAATTCTGGTACTTTTACTTTTGTGTTGTTTGATTTTCATTGACCAGTCGTGTTTTACGTGTAATCGAATTTTTAAATAATTTGTGACGAATTCAAAGAGTGACGAAGCGACCATCCAAAGTTTCAAGAAATTAATGGATTCCAAGCTTGCCTGCAAAACGCAAATATTGTTTTATGCATGTAAGTATATAATAGTTCTAGTTTGTCAATGTAGGATTCAGATGATAATGTATATTCGTAAGTAGGTGTGTGTATGTTTATGTCTAAGAGACATTATGTTTGTTGGTTTTTCGCCTGTTAATTTGGGAAGTTTTTTACGTACATACCATTTGTTTTAGATAAACAAACGTTGGGCTGTTTAAGAATGGATTCAATAAATGTTGGTGATAAACTATAATAGATTTTTACGTGTGTTTATAGTTGGTAATATTATTATTATTATGCCCTTGAAGAATTTTTTTTAGTTAGGGTGGCGTTATTTACATTATTCGGACTATTGTCCTCATCTTTGTCGCCATATTTATTACAAGGTTTCAGCCGTTGTACGCACCGGCCTTCTTCACGTAGTTGGAATGTCAAACTGTACCCTTTATTTCGCTCACTTGGGTAGACTGTTCTAGTTCCACGTGCCATGTTTAATGATGTCATTTATCAGTTATCTCCTGTGACAAGACCCAAAGAGTGTGAGTTCAATAGCCAGTTAAAGCAGTGGAGGACTTTCAGAGGGGAATTAACAAGGGATAACTCATATTGACTATTTATTGCATGTAGTCCTATCGATAATTAATTCTATCTGTGCTGTACTAAAGCCTATTAATTTTATCTATATTGTCATATTGACTTCTAATTTTGTCAATGTTGTTGTGTC
>OZ010583.1:122512500-122535000 GCA_963932145.1 Acanthosepion lycidas
AATCTTTAGTTAAATAGAAATTAGCAGAGGCAGACATTAATTTCGGTCATCATTAGTTATTTTAATTATTTGTTTTACAAATTTAACTATATATTTTTTAAATTAATTTTCGAGAAAAAGTAAGATTCGCTATAGTTTTTGCTTTAATTTTAAATTTTTATGTTAGTTACAAACCAAATGAAGTTCATTTTTTAAAGATTGAATAAAAATTTATTTTAAATAAGATGGCAGAAAATATTAATAAGTCGCACACACACACAGACACATATACAAATAACAGCCCTTTAGGGTGATAATGAGTCTGTATATTTAATTCGTAGCTGGATAAACAGATACACACACACAAACACTACACATGAATATTTGAAAAACAAACAACTTTTTGACAAATAATTGTATTTAATATTCTTCTTCTAAATTTACTTCGTTGTATTAATAACCATTTTTTTTTAAAGTTACGCTTTTATTTACTATAGATATAAATATAAATACAAGAGAATAGAAATTTAAAAAAAAAGAGAGACATTTATATCATTTCGAAGTATAAAAAAGTAAAAACGAAGGGTAATTCGAATCTGGAATGAGAATTATTACCGTTTATTTTTACTTTTTAATTCTGAGAATTTCGAATGTATTCTAATGCATTTTAATTTTAAAATATCTTCGTAAATACAAAGCATACGAAAAAAAATTAAAATTTTTTTTTTTTTTACTAAAATCTGGCTTGGGTGATAACGTGTCTGTATACATATTTAATTTGTCATACTATTGTAGTTTTTTAGTTTTAGCCGGACACACATACATAGACACGCATACAGACAACTGTCTTTGATAGATAGATAGATAGATAGATAGATAGATAGATAGATAGATAGATAGATAGATTCCAAATGTGGCATGAACAGTCCGGTATATATATATATATATATATATATATATATATATATATATATATATATATATATATATATATATATATAAACCCCAGTAGATGGTTAAGAGAGAGATCGATTGATTTATGGGTCTATACAACCTGAGATACACATGAACAGAGTGAGGTAGATAGATAGATAGATAGATAGATAGATAGATATGAACAGGGTGAGATACCTAGCTATATATATATATATATATATATATATATATATATATATATATATATATGTGTGTGTGTGTGTGTGTATATATATATATATACATATATACATATATATATATATATATATATATATATATATATATATATATATATATATATAATGAAGAGAATGAAATATATATAAACATAGATAATGAAGAGAATGAGATAGATAGATAGATAGATAGATATGAACAGGATGAGATACCTAGCTATATATATATATATATATATATATATATAATGAATAGAATGAGCTAGATATAAACATAGATAATGAAGAGAATGAGATAGATAGATAGATAGATAGATAGATAGATAGATATGAACAGACTGAGATAGATAGTCCATAACCATAACTTTATCATTTTTCTTTATAAAATAAGCAATAGCAGAAACCCATAGAGTGAGCAGATAAAAATAGCTGTTATTAGAGACCACAAGGTTTACTGGCCAAAAATCATTTCTTCTCCTGACACAATATTCTTTAAGGAACATTAATCAACCTCGAATCAACCATATCTTCCCTAAACATGACCCATAGGTCGTTGATTAAACAAAGAGACCAATCAATGTTTAAAAGTACAAAGTAAACGCAGCGTTGGGAACTGTTTTCTATTTTTCGTTTGAAAGTTTTTAGCCGCACCAAATAAATCAGCACTTTCATTAATTCATTAAAAAGAATTTAATCATTTCAAATAGGCGAGAAACTTTTTTGCCCTCCAAAAAGTATAATATATATGATGGGCCCTATTCCGTTGATTTGAAAGGGTTCAACAATCTTTTGAGTTCATTTTTGTAAATGCTACTTCAGTCCAGCAGCTGGCTTAAATATCAAGCCCAATTTCGTGCAGATAACAGGATTTTGATTGAAGTAGTTTGGAAGTTTTAATCGAATTTTAGTGCAAGGTCTCGAAGACAGACCATACGAGATTTTTCAATATGGTAGACTGTCTTCCATTTTCAACGGTCATCTTCTGGAGTTTCAAAAGAACTATCAGGTGTGCTGACAGACTTAAGCTTGTACTTCACTATAAGTAGTGGTTGCATTTAGCTATTTCAACAGTAAAAATGTGGGATCTCGAATGCCAATCTAGTGGCACGCTTAAATTCATTTAGTCAGGGCACCAGGACAAAATAAGTCCGTCAGTCCAGCCAACATGAATTAGGATTCCATCGACGTTGCGCTTTGTGAACAATTCAGCACTGGAAACTTCGTCAGAAAGCGCATAATGTGCGGCAAAGTGTCCATCACTCCGAATTTTATAGGAGTTTGTCGACACAAAGACGAAAGGAAACATGTATCAATATAGTGATTTCCTTTCGTCTTTCAATGATAATGTTATTAAGCTTATCAGACAATACGAAAGGAACGTACTTAAAATAAATAGACAAAACTTGTCTATATTATTTAATGAATTAATTTTATTTATTTTATGAATTAATATATATATATATATATATATATATATATATATATATATATATATATTAGGTTGGTGGAAAAATAATATCGTTTTTTGACATTAAAAATACGTCAAAAAACGATATTATTTTTTCATTAACCTAATATATATATATATATATATATATATATATATATATATATATAGGATATAGGATATTACATCGAAAACATTTCAAAATTACTGCAAAATTGCAGTCGTGTTTCGATGCCATTTAAATGCACCTCATCAGGTGATTGTAAATTACTGGCCAGTGAATGATTTATTCAGATTTAAAAGCAAAATACAACCACTTTTTACGAAAAAGGGTATATATATATATATATATATATATATATATATATATATATATATATATATATATATATATATTTATATAGTAATTCACAGACAGACTGTTACACTGTATCACAGCGCTTCAGTTTGGTTAGACATGCAATTGCTTCAAGCCGGGGTTGGAACTCTGTATTTAGACAGCAGACCTTCTTTGATACAGGTTTCGTTAAACAATTAATTGTGAACACGACCACAGTTTACTGTCAGCATTTGAAAATTAAGAATATTTACCTCTTTAGCAACTTATATACCATCTATAATACCACCTACATACTATTTATTGTAGTAGTATAAAAAAATAACCTATGAAATATATAGTGATTTTCCAAGCGTAGCTTAGATGTCGCACAAAGCCGAATGATGGAGGCACCCATTGAGAATCGATATATATGAATATATATATATATATATATATATATTCATGTACAGCGCAATGAACTCTGCCTACCTGAATTCAGTTTCTTCATTCGTACTTTCTCTTCGCAATAGAGCGTGATCAAGATTGCCTTCACATGGTCTGATGGTTAGTTTCTCAGACATCTAAATTCTGAGGCACTAGGTTCTACATGATTATGTCCTTGTACCAGACTAAGTTAAGTATCGTACAAATTATAAAGCTCACTTCTGATGTTAAGTGGGACCATATATATATAGTGTCCACCGCTAAAGATGCTAGAAAAATGGTCGGTTCCATGCAGCCACACCGAAAGTATCCGACTCTTTCTGTCATGCTCTCTCTTTAAAATATTCAGATCAGATTAAAAGTGGAGTATTTCTTCCAAAATCTTGGTCTTTCCTCACTTACCAGAATTGCCCGAGTTCAAAAGCGTTGTACGCCTCCATGACAGTAATGACTACTTTTCAAGCATGGAGCCCTTATCCATCAGATGAAATATTGCTATCCGATGGCTATTTTCATGGCAGATATTTGAGCTAACTACATTCCTTGATTTCACCAGTCCATAGTTTCATAACTGCGCCCAGCCATGCCACATACGCAGAGTCGAATCGTCCTTATTCCCTCTCATATTCTAGTGGTATTCAACTCAGACTGCATTTTTCCAAGAGTCACTGATTTGTCGAACAGACTTCCGAGATTGAGTTTTCCTGATCATGGTAATCGTAACCGCTTGAAGCCTAAAGTCAACTGCTATCTCTCCTACATATCGCCATCACCTGCGCTTATTACCTCCTCTTACGTCCATAAAACCTCTTTTAATAACTTTCAACATTGAGTGGTTCTTGGGACTTTTATTGAGTTAACCATAGTAAAAAAGCAAAAGAGTCTTCCAAAGCACTTAAATGGTTAAGCGATATTTTAGCAAATACTGAATATGTTATTTTATATCACATTTGGTAATCCATATTTATTTTTAAACAAATCTATATATTATTTGTCTTTTGAGCAGCCATTTTCAAACGCCCTACCGTTTTGCGTAAAGATAAAACTTAGATGCCTTTGGTTTTGAAACATCATATAATTTGATTGAACCCTCTAAAATATAAGTAAAACCTGGTCAAAAAATTACAATCAGAACTTTGATTCAAAAGAATTGCTATAGAAAAAGAATCGCTTTTGTTGGAAGCTATTTCTTTTGCATCTGAATTCTTTTCCTTCATTTTCTGTGAGTTTTAATTGTCCTATAATTTGTTCGTTGGTGATTTTTGCCTCTAGGGGACGCCATCTTCTTCTCACTTTAACATGCACGCCTCGTCCAAGGTAAAAAATGTGACACTTTTAATTAAACAGCTAATAAAGCAAACACATTATTGAAAGGCGACCGAACAGAGTCGTCGTTGCGTTGATGATACTTGATTGACTTGAAGAATGACGCTTTCTTCATTGTGGTTCTTTCATTTGGACCATTCAGGCGTAAACATGTCATTTGCAAATTCAAAATTAATCAAGAGAAAGGGTGTTCCCATTAGCTGAGCTAGTTACCTGATTTCCAAGCTATCAGAGATGAATCTTCGAGTTCAGCTAAGAAAACACAGAAATTTCAAATGCGGATATTTAAAGTCAATGGCCCTCGTCAATTTGTAAGCTCAACAGAATAGAAAAATACTTACCATTTCTATTATTTGGGCGAATACAAATGTAAGCGAAACTACATCAAGATCAAAACACCTGACTTTACACATTTTCTTCTCTCCTTCTCTGTCTCTCTTTATATATATATATATATATATATATATGTGTGTCTTTACTTAATATATATATATATATATATATATATATATATATATATATATATATATATATATATATATATATATATATAAGTAAAGACAGAAGTAAAACAGTTTATGCCAACGCGTTTCGTTCCTTGAGGAACTTTATGAATGATAAGCGTTGGCATAAAAGTTTTTCCTCTTGCCCTTTCCATGATGTATATTGTCTTTACTGGTGTACTTATAACTGACTTTTTTACACACAGACACACACACACACACGATATATATATATATATATATATATATATATATATATATATATATATATATATATATATATATATATATATATATTGCTGAATGATATGGAAATACCGTGTCTCCTTATTTTTATATTGATCCTTTGAAGTTGTCTAATAATATTCTTGATATTGAGATGAAATCCGCCAAGGAAGCCTCAGTATTTATTTTGAAGCCAAGTAATTTCGACCTTTTCTAAGATCATTTCAATTCATTGTAGTTACAATAGCATAGTTTTATTTGTAGTTTACTCCTGAATATTAAAAAATGTCGAAAGTACTTGGCATAAAAAAACAAAACAAACTACGACGCCTTCCTTGATGGAGTGCATCTCAATATCAAGAAAAGTATTACACTAAATGAAAGGATCAACATTAAAATAAGTGGACACAATATTTCTATATTATTCAATAAAACATGTTAAAATGAAAATATGCTGCCTAAATAAACAGAAATATATACCTACATATATACATTATTTTGGGGACACCCTGTATACTCAAACATGTTTGATTAAATAATTTAGACATATCATGTCGAATAGTTTTTTTGTTGTGATCCTTTCCTGTCCGCCGATTAACTTTGGTAGACTTAGAAAATTGAGTAAGTAAAATAGAAAAATTTTCCTTCGATTGGTTTTTATTTTTCCAACTACTTTCAGTCTCATCTGAGACCAACTTCAGTCGGTTTAGTTGTCTGTGAGTATGCATATGATTTTCTGTGAATTTAAAACATTTCAATTGTTCGTCTTTTTTTACTCCTTATACAGCGTTATAGATTTCAGAGTTCAAAGTTCACATGTTCTTTTGTTTCTGCTCATGCGTATATATATATATATATATATATATATATATATATATATATACATATATATATATATATATATATATATATATATATATATATATATATATATATATATATATATACATATATATATATATATTTTAGAAAACATCCAAAGTTATTATGCGGCTATCCATGTTTGAATAGATACACTTTGTTTTTAAACAGTGTAAATGACGACTACCACTCTGCTACAGAATTAATAAAAGAAATGTGCTCTTCGTGCTCTTTATAGGAGAAACTAACATCTGATTCAGCGTGATTTAGACCGCATGGCCACTGAGAGCGTTACAGAAGAGAGTTTCATTTAGTTACTCTTCTGAAGAATACAATGAAAGAATACTAGTCAAAAAATTAATTTCTTTGAAATCTATCTATCTATCTATCTATCTATCTATCTATCTATCTATCTATCTATCTCTCGCTCTCTCTCTCTCTCTATATATATATATATAAAAATGATTAAGAAAATACTAAAATTTTCATTGAAATAGTTTTTATTTTCCCAAATACTTTCAATCTCATCTGAGGCAATCTTCAAGAGTGGGGGGAGGGGTTAAATTGTCTGTATGTATATGTGTTTCTGTAAATTCAAATCTGTTCGTTTTTCCTGCTTATGCAGCGTTCTAGAATTCAAAGTACAAAGTTTTTGGGTTTTTCTTCCCAGTATAAAGGTAGTAATTTTTACACTTTTGCTCATATATATATATATATATATATATATATATATATATATATATATATATATATATATATATATATATATAATCATTTAAGGACTTTGTTATTATATTCATAGTTGATTAATTATTTTGGGCATTATTTCTCTTATATAAATTTCTTAAAAGAATTTAAATTTTTGCTTATTATTGTTTTTATATAATATAGAAGTGTTTTCAACTAACATCCGCATAATCGACATGATATATCGAAATTATTTAACCAAACCTGTTTGAATGAAAATATGCTGCCTAAATATACACAATACATATTTTTTCTAATAAATAGTTGAACGTATTTTTGTATTTAGATACTTTTCAATTCTTTTTATACATGCTTTAAACGTTCTTCTGGGAGCACTCTGTCGAAATTTGAAACCATGCTGTTATTAATGCATACCACAATTCTTCAAGATCCGTTGCCTGGACATCAAGGTTCGAATGTCCATTTTCGCCACATCCTAAAGTTGGTCAGTGTGATTAAGGTCCAGTAACAGTATAGTGGGTTATTTAACAGAAAACATTCATTGCTAGGTTCCATGAACCGATATGTCACTAATTTATTACATTGTGCGCTGTTCTGCCCGAAGTCTTCACCAAATAATAGATACATCGTTGTCATAAATTGAGAAATGTGGTTAGCCACAATACCTAGATAATGCTGCCATATTTAAACGATTTTTATTTACCAAGTGTCCAAATGTATGTCAGGAAACTATTCCCTATACTATTAAAACGCTACTCTCAGATTGAACCCTTGACAAAAAGTAGGATGAATCTATACAAAATTAAATTACCATCCAAATGTCGAAGCAGAAAATGTCTCCTACTTTTTTCATGTTTAGCTTGGTTTGTTTTATGGCATATCAACCTTAATGAGTAATTTAATGCCGATAAGGTTTTTATTGATGATAATATTATTTTAAAAAAATATTTTTGCTAATATTTTTTCCAATAATGTATTGCTGGTAATAATTTCTTACAAAAATATTTTACTGGTATTAAAACCTATTTTTATACGTTCCATCCTACTATGTGCCCATAGCGAGTTCCCTAACAGGCACTACCATAAGGGTCAGGGTAGACCTGGGAACATCGGCAATTAAGAGGTGGTTTCACGCTTCTCGAAACCACCTGATGAGAGTCCTTGCTGTCGGATGTAGTTTATCGTTTTATCCAGGACGCGGATGTAGTTTATCATCATACCCAGGCGACTTTCTTAAGGCATACGTGATTTTCCCCTACATAATTACTGATCACTGGATTTCTTTTTTCTTTTACTTATCATTCTCTTTAAAACCTGTAAATGGTTGGTCGTAAAAATCGTAGACTATGATTAGTTTTCTGTAACACTCTTAACCAAGTGTCTGGTACCAACGAAAATACGGCGTTCAAAATCACTTAAAATACCTTTCTTTCCTATACTAATAAATGGGATAAAAATCAGTACAACGTTGCTACCGCGTATATATGCCTATCTGCATCATAATTGCTGACACTTCATTTTTATACACGTGTACTTAATTAACTGACCATACATTGTATATAATCAAACCGAAAAAAAGCTTTTATATATATATATATATATATATATATATATATACCCGAATGTAATGAGAACGAAAATAATATTTAAATTTTAACGTTCACATCATTAATTCAAATGAGCAATAATTATTTATTGTAATTTTTTCATATGGATAAAAACAATTGACTCACTACAAAGATTCAACTTCGTTTCAGTGCATTTAAAATTGCACTTCGCCTAGTGAAACCCAAAATGGTTATGAACATTTCTCTTTGTAAGCAAGTCGCATGTGAAACTAACTTGCTTTTTTCCATTTGTTTGAAAAAAATTTTTCAAAAAAAAAAAACATAGAGGCAAAAAGGTGACGGAGAGAAACAATAGTGATTGTTTTTGTCTATATGAAAAAAGTATTATATATATATATATATATATATATATATATATATATATATATATATATATATATATATATATAACTGAACATTGAACTCAACACTTAGAGGCGAGTCTGTTTTATGCAAGACGCAATCGTCATGCCACGAGAGCTGTTATTTTTCTCGGCTATTTATATATACGGGTCAGTGGTGTATTGTTGGTAGTCGATTTTGGCAGTTATTTTACCGGAATTCGCTTATTTGTTTATTTATTTGGGTTAAATTATTTTGCTTGTCATTATTTATTTTATTTTTTTGTTATTTAAATTTTTATTTCTTATCTTATATATCTATTTTTATTTTAATCGGTGTTTTTGTTAACATAGTAAAAATGTGTTTATATCGCTTATTTAATAGTTATGGTTTTGTTTGGGAAGATAATAAAAGCTATTTATTCATTTTTGGGGTTGATTGTTGTAGTTTATTTTAACTATTATTTTGGCGGCAGCAGGTTCTAATTTGTTTATTACTTCATGTATTTATTTGGATTGATTATCTTTATTTTTTTTCTAACGGTTAATTTATCGGGATTGGTCTGTCTGTTTATTTATTTGAATGAATTTAGATTAATTTATTTACTTGTTTTTTATTATTTATTTATTATACTGCATATTTTTATTTACTCTTTTCAGTTTTCGATTTTTAAGTAACATGTTATATTTTATCGTTATATAACAGTTATAGTTATTTTTTTCGTCCAATTTTTGGTTTGATTTTTGTAGTCTAACTAATACTTTTGTCATAATGGTTTGTAAATTTGTTTATTATGTACTTTATTTATTTGGGTTCATTGATTTTGTTTTTATTTTTTATTTATTTATTCTATTTCGTCTATTCCAACGGGTGTGATTTGGTAATTTATTTGGGCTAATTTATTTTACTTATTTCATTTTCATTTTGTTTATTTATTTTAATTA
Source organism: Acanthosepion lycidas (assembly GCA_963932145.1). NCBI lineage: Eukaryota > Metazoa > Mollusca > Cephalopoda > Sepiida > Sepiidae > Acanthosepion > Acanthosepion lycidas. The sequence goes on from OZ010583.1 coordinate 122,522,360, forward strand.
TTTTTTTTTTCAGTTTTCGATTTTTAAGTAACGTAATAAAAAAATGTTTTCATGTCTGCATTTTGAGATGAGCTCGGATCTTTTATCTAATAATTTATTTTGGTCTGAGAAGGTGATGAGAGCTATTATTTCCTCCAAGCAAAGTTTACAAGTTTTTAATTGGTTGTTGCAGGGCGATGATCTTTTCCTTATTTTCCAAGATATTTTTGCTGTGATGTGCGCTTAGTTTTTAATTTCCCAGATATACTTAGAAAGCATTGTGCTGTTCGCATATTTACTATTTGTGAAATATGTTTTGTGAGCATAATTTCTTTGCTTCCAGGGTCCTACAATTTCTCTTATATATACTTTTTCTTCATTATCAGGTGCTTTTATCGTGGCTTATCGTGGTATATTAGATAAACGATTTCCGGCAAAATAACGGCCAAAATAGACTACCCACAATGCACCACTGACCCGTATATATAAATAGCAAAAAAAAATAACAACACTCATGGCCTGACGATTAAATCTAGCATGAAACAGACTGTCGCCTCAAAGAGTTGACTTCAATGTTCACTTTTATATTTACACACGCTCTATCTTTGATACTGAGCAATTTATCCCATAAATATAGCAAATCTTGAGACTATATTTCTTTACACACACGCACAAACACACACACACACACACATATATATAAATATATATACATATAAAAGTGAACATTAGAGGCAACAATCTGTTTCACGCTAGACGCAAACGTCAGGCCACCATCTTCATATATATATATATATATATATATATATATGTATATATATATATAATGAAATGGACAAAGTCCGACAATTATTTTAAGACATTTTTATGTTTATACATTCTTTTTATAGATACAAATATATGTTCTGTTTATAATAAACAGTATTAAACAACATTTATCGGCTTGAATATCCGAGAAATTTTCTCAGAAATTAGGCTTCCTTATTTACTTGTATTGGTCGTCCTCTTATGTATCATCGTTATGTGGATGATACCTTCTGCCTCTTTAATAATGAGGCTGAAGCTGACAAATTTCTCACCAAATTAAACTCTGTCCATCCTGCTGTTAAGTTCACCGTAGAAAAGGAGTCCAATTCTTGTCTTTCCTTTTTGGATGTTCTTGTCCATAAGATTATTGACAAGTTTGAGACTTCGGTATTTAGGAAGGCCACTTTTTCGGAACTTTATACGCGTTGGGACTATTTTTGTCCCGGACAACGTAAGATTAATTTGATTAAGTCCTTAATTCACAGGGCACTTAAGTTATGTTCTGAGGGTCTTCTCTGCGGAGAAATTGACTTTTTTAGAATGACACTATCAAAAAAACGGATATCCGTCGGATATTTTAGACTCCATTATTCAAGACGTCATCAGTAAATTCCATAGGGTGAAGCCACAATTAGCTGATAAATGCCCAGTTTATTTGCGTCTTCCCTATATTGCTACAGAGAGTGAGAGTTTATCGAAACGTATTTCACGTTTAATCAATAGTTGTTATTTTTCGGCGAATGTTAGGGTAATATTTGTTACCCGTCCTGCTTTCTCTTCCATTCGTAAGGACGTCCTCCCTCCCCATCATGTTAATTCAGTGACTTACCAATACAAGTGTAGTTGTGGACACGACTACATAGGGAGGATGTCCCAGCGTTTGGATTCGGGAATAAAACAACATTTACCCCCTAGGATTTTGAATCCATCCTCCAGGAATAGCCAACTGACTAACAGTTCTGGTTCTGCTATTGCTGAACATTTAATAAATAGAAGGAAATTTGTGGAAAATTTTAGTGGTGACCGATTTATAATTTTATCTAGGTCCCACTCCACATTTCACCTCAAGGTCCTAGAGTCCTTGTATATCAGATCTCGTGAGCCTTCCCTTTGTAAACAGAGGGAATGCTTGCTGGGTCTGAATATTATTGGACTCTTGTCTCTTGAAATTAAGAATCCCCCCATTCGATTGCATTCGTTAATTAAAAATTAATTTACACGCTTTTTAAATACCCAGAATAAATAAATTTGATAAGTCCTGGGACGAAACCGGTTATTTTTATTTTAGCTTTTATAATCCCTTATAAATATTGTCTCTTCCTATCTATTATATATATATATATATATATATATATATATATATATATATATATATATATATATATATATATATCCGAATGTAAGTAGAACGAAAATAATATATAAATTCTAACGTTCACCCCATTACTTCAAAAGAGGGCTCAATACGGATAATAGAGCAATAATTATTTATTTTAATTTTTTCATATAAACAAAAACAATTGACTCACTACTAAGATGCAACTTCATTTCAGTGCATTTACAATTGCACTTTGCCTGGTGAGAAAAAAATCGTTATGAACAATTCTCTTTGTAAGCAAGCCGCATGTGAAACTCACTTACATTTTCCCATTTGTTTGAAAAAAAAAGATTAGAAAACAAAATATACATAAAGGCAAAAAGGCGACGCAGAGAAATAATAGGGATTGTTTTTGTCTGTATGAAAAAAGTATTATATATATATATATATATATATATATATATATATATATATATATATATATATATATATATATTGTTTAATTTGACAGACAAGCAAAATTTGACTATTTTTTTACTGGTTTTTCTAGTATTGTTAAACTTTTCCTTTTGATGGGGTTAGTAAGTGTAAAAATAGACTCTGTGTACAATTTTTACACTCCCTTATCACAACCAAACGAAAAAAAATAAGCATACTAAAATACGCAATAAGAAATCTACAAAATTTTGTTTGTCTGTCATGTTGAAAGAAACATTTTTGAAAGAAGAGTTGCCCCATCCCGGCAAATATATATTATTTAAACAACCATATTAACAAACATGTTCGTTCAAGTCACTTTCGAGTGAATAACATTGGTCATGAATCCATCTCTTATACAGTGAATTTAAACATTGCGACTGAAATGATCATTTCAAACAGTCATGGCAGTCGATGGTTAGAGAAATATTTATGTTGTACCAGCGTCTGTCAATAGAATTACAGGTACTTTAATACACGGTCACATTTGAAATCGAGTTGGTAGTCATCACACAGACATTATATATATATATATATATATATATATATATATATATATATATATATATATATATATAATATATATATATATATACAGGTAAGATGAGAACGAATAGAGGACAATTCCATCGTTCGTAACATTTTATTTAAAAGAGGGATCAATACAAAGAGGAGCAATATTATTTATTTTAGAATATCACCTCAAAAACATGTAAAAAAAACTTTACATTGGTTAATCATTTACAATTGCCTGATGAGATTCGTCGATTCGCATCGAATCACAACAACAATTGTATAGCGTTTTTTAGCATGTATTGATGTAATATGCTAAAACCAAAAAGCAAGTATACATACATACATATATATATATATATATATATATATATATATACATATATATATATATATATATATATGTATATATCAGAATATATATATATATATATATATATATATATATATATATATATATATATATATATATATTCTCATATATATATATATATATATATATATATATATATGTTATGGGGTCCTCCCGTTTTTCATATAAGTGGACTCGACCAGAGTGTTACTTGGACTGCTGCCGTTAAATACCCAAAGTCAGTTAGAATATACAGAGGGAGATTGAGATTGAGTAATAGTGTGAGGTAACCTCTTGTAGAAGTCACAGTTACAAGCACGTAGACTCTAAGGAAGTCCTACTTCATGACTGTATATATATATATATATATATATATATATATATATATATATATATATATATATATATATATTATAATTGCTACTAACGGCGTTCCTGAATTTACTAACAGTATTACCCATTGTATTATTGTGTAAATACATTTAATTACTTATCTTTAATTCCTCCGTTTGTCATTCATTGGAGACCGAATTTCATCTCAGAATCCAGAACAAATTGGCGACGAACATTCAAACCCACGCGGAAAAGAAAAGATCAACAAAAGAAAAATCTTCCATCGTCGTTCAACAAGCAAATTGGCACACACACGGGAAAAATGAACAACAAATTCGCGCCGAGTGATTTGAACTCACACAAGAAGAAATCGATAAAATCCTCCCCTCGTCCACAACAATAGCGATAAAGAGTTACGAGGGGTAAAAATACGTAAAATTGAGTTATCATGGAAATTTTTAAAAATATTTTGGTAGAACTGATAAAATACCAAAATGATCAACAATTACAATTACAAGAACGAATGGAAGAAAAATGGCAAAAGCAATTATTACAAACGCAAAAGGAAAATCAAGAAAGACAAAAAGAACTCCAGGAACTAATATTGAAAGTAGCGGGCAACAAGCAATTAGATATGGAAAAAGAAGCAACATTTTCGCAAGACGCAGTGTGGAATACCATAGAGAGTTTCAAATATTCTCTAGATGAGGACAAAAATTTTGGAGATTACTTCAGAAGACATGAAGACATCTTTAACATAGACTGTCAAAATTGGACAGAATCAAAAAAGCTACGTCTATTGCTTAGAAAATTAGGAACTGAAGAATATACAAAGTTCATGGATTATATCTTGCCAAAAAAGACGAATGAATTAACATTTGACGAAGCAGTAAACATGTCTTAAAGAACTCTTCAGCCCGAAAACATCACTCTTCCACAGGATGTGGAAATGCCTTAACCTGGTAAGGGTGATAATTCCACGTTTGCCGCAATCGTAAATAAACATTGTAACGACTTTAAACTAGCGGAATTAACCCCGGACAATTTCAAATGTCTCAGCTTTGTTCAAGGGTTAGTTTTTACAAAAGATAGCAAATTGCACAGAAGAAGGCTTGCAAAATTACAAAAGGAACCGGCTCTAACATTACAGCAATTATCGGAAGATTGCCAGAGATGTATAAGTAAAAAGAAAGACGCAAAGGACATTGAGGAATCAGCTGTTTCTCATATACGTAAGTTAAACAAAAGTCTACATTCTTCGCCCTCCCCGGAAAGAAAACTAAAATTTTACGACAATGAAAAAAGATTCTCACCCTCCCCGGAAAGAAAATAAAATTTTATAATAAGAGGAAAAGTACAACATACAGGACAAATTATGACGAATATCGGAACAAATATAAGTCCCCCCCCCATCAGCATGTTATTGATGTGGAGGATTACATTGGAACAAAGATTGCCGCTTTAGATATAAAAAACTGTCTTGAATGTGGAAAAAAGGGCCACAAGGCATCCCAATGTAGAAATAGAAAAGATACTAATAGAATAAGAGCTACAAGGATGAATAATGATGACAACACCAACGTAAGGAAATATGTGGAACTGGAAATTTTAAATAAAAAGATTAAATTACAACTGGATTCGGGTTCCGACCTCACGATAATCAACTTACAGACATGGAAAAAAACTCAACAGACCTACCATGTTACACACTCAAAAAATTGCCAAGTCGGTTACAGGGAAACGAATAAAATTTGAGGGGGAAATAATCGTGAATGTTAAATTTCACGGCAAAACAAAAAAACTTAAGATATACGTCAAGAAAGATACTGAAAATCTAGTAGGTATCGACTGGATGCAGAAGTTCAACGGTTGGGACCTATCTATCAACTCGTTTTGCAAAAAGTTAGAGGTTGAACCATCAGATACTATAGAATTGAAGGAAGAATTATATAATCAATTTCCTGAGGTAAAAGAAAACGTCCAACCAAATTTTAAAAAGAAGCGAAATGTACCATTCACTACTATAGAAAAAATAGGCAAAGAATTGGAGAGACTTGAACAAACTGGGATTCTATCAAAAACAGAGTTTAGCGAGTGGGTAGCGCCGGTGGTTTATGTAAAAAAGAAGTCAGGAGAAATCCGTGTATATGCAGATTTTTCGACGGGAATGAACAAGGCGATAAAAGACCAAAATTACCCACTACCGAGACCAGAAGAAATATTTACAAAGCTCAACGGCGGTAAGATATTTTCAAAAACAGATCTAAGTGAGGATTCTATGGATACAATCTTCGAAGCGTTTGAGATCCAAAGACCGCAGGAAGACACAGAAATGAGAAGGTCAAACAGGAAGGGAAAATTTGTCGAACCCCTGATTATCAACTATAAGAGACAAAAATACTAACTTCCCCCAAAAAGGGATCTAAGGAAGGGGGTGTTACGGGACCTCCACTTTTTCATATAAGTGGACTCGACCAGAGTGTTACTTGGACTGCCGCTAAATACCCAGAGTCAGTCAGAATATACAGAGGGAGAGTGTGCAGAGATTGTGATTTTGATTGAGTTGGAAGTAGAGTAATAGTGTGAGGTAACCGCTTGTAGAAGTCAGTTACAAGCACGTAGGCACTAAGGAAGTCTTACTTCGAGACTGTATATATATATATATATATATATATATATATATATATATATATTATTATTATTATTATTATTATTTCTACTAACGGCGTTCCTGTATTTACTAATAGTATTAACCATTGTATTATTGTGTAAATACATTTAATTTCTTGTCTTTAATTCCTGCGTTTGTCATTCATTGGAGACCGAATTTCATCTCGGAATCCTCAACAATATATATATATATATATATATATATATATATATATATATGAGAATAATCATTTTAAAGCTGGTATTCCTAACATAATGTGTCACAACTATTCCCTCCAAGAAACTTGGTAAACTTGCATTAAGAAGAACACAAAAATGACCTAACCTATTTATCAAAGGCATTCATCAAACATAGAAATGAGCTTAACCAAATCTTCGAATGCCACATTTATTAAAAGAGAAAGTAACTTAATTTTGCAATCGATTTCATCCAAAGTAAGACAATAAAGCCACTGAGACACAAGGAGTTACTGGGTTAGAATAGTTAGAAACAGAAACATTGCTAATAAGGAAGAACAAAAGAAAAATGTTAAATAGAAATAACTGAGACATTCAGAAGGGGCATGGCAAGTGGAACTAGAAGAATCAACCCCGGTGGACGAAATAAAGGGTTCGATTCGAAATTCCAATCATCTGAAGAAGGCCGGAGCGTACAACGGCCGAAACGTCGTGAATATGGCAATGAGGATAAGGATAATAGTTCGAATAATGTAAATAATGCGTGTCATTTCACTGTTCTTAATTTTTTCTTATTTTATTTTTCTTACTATTTTTATCTACATTTTAATATCTATAACATATCAGTGTGAACTCTGTAATCTTATTTTCTATTTATTTAGTTCACAATCCCCCGGTCATTTGAACAGGAGTAGAAGTTATCCCTTGTTTCCTGATTAGTAGTGGGCTCCCAGTTCCTTCATTCCCTTTCGTTAGTGGTATTATCACCTTGCTTGGGAGTAATAGATTAAAAACAAAATATAAATCCAAGAGAAAATAGTAATATAATCATTCCGTTAGTGAGGAAAAGACTGAGTGAATTTTAATTCAGGATCTAGCAAGCTACCTAGAAAAGCACAGAAGTTATACTGCAAGACCGTAATGTCTGCCAGGATGTGAAACACCCTGTGGAAAAGTATGTCCTCCATAAAGGAGTCGCTCTTTACTAGCGATAGTGCATGTAACATATATGAAAATATAAATATATGACCTCTCTCTCTCTCTCTCTCTCTATATATATATATATATATATATATATATATATATATATATATATATATATATATATATATATATATCAGGCTAATGATGGGTAAGTAAATGACAAAATTTGGAATTAACTACATTACTCATTTCGTCCCTCAAAAGTACGTGCAGCTAAATAATGATTTTAACGATGGGATCATATATATCCAGAAGAATGGTACGAAATACAATAAGTATCAATTATAATAGATAGATAGATAGATAGATAGATAGATAGATAGATAGCTGAAAAGACAGCGATAGATAGATAGATAGATAGATAGATAGATAGCTGAAAAGACAGCGATAGATAGATAGATAGATAGATAGATAGATAATGAAAAGACCGAGATAGATAGATAGATAGATAGATGGATAGATAGATAGATAGATACCTACATATATATAGGAGGATGATGTACAATAACGGATAAGTATATAGATTGCAATAGATAGATAGATAGATAGATAGATAGATAATGAAATTGTTGAGATAATCATGAACAGATAGATAGATAGATAGATAGATAGATAGATAGATAGTGAGAGATAGGTAGGTACATACCTACATATATAGGATGATGATGTACAATAACGGATAAGTATATAGACTGCAATAGATAGATAGATAGATAGATAGATAGATAGATAGATAGAATGTGCGAGATAGATAGCTACATACATACAGTGGGGGAATAATATATATTCATACACATGAAAAATTGTATTTTTATGAATGTAAAAGCCTTAACTAAAACAATTTTTGATACATTTTATGTGTATAGATACATTTTATTAAAAAATAGTAATAAACTTAATTAATTCTTATTTTAACAGAAATTAATGCATTTTTTTTCATTTTAACTGATAAAAAAAGTATTCGTACAAAACAAAAAAAAACATTAACTTAATTTAATACTTTGAGGAATATCCTTCATTGAGCTCAACAGCTACCAGTCTATTCCTGTACGTCTCAACTAATGATTTGCACACATTGAGTGGTATTTTGTCCCATTCTTCTTAGCATATTGTCTTCAAATTCTTGATATTTATTGGTGCTCTTTTCCCAATTTGAATTTTCAAATATCGCCATCAAGTCTCGATTGGGTTCAAGTGTGGGGACTGACTTGGCCATTGCAAGACATCAACGTTACTTTCAGCTAACCATTTCCTTGTAGATCTAGCGGTATGTTTAGGATCATTATCCAGTTGGAAAACCCAATGAGGAGGTAGCCGAAATCTCTCAACAGAACGCATTAAATTGTCTTGCAGGATTTTCTGGTAGCTTTCAGTATTCATCTTACCATCTATTATTGATATTCTGCCAACACCTTTTGCAGAAAAACAGCCCCCACCAAACTTTACAGTTGGCAACGTGTTCTTTGGTAAGTAGGCTTCACCGTCCTTCCTCGACACATGATTTCGATAATTATGACCAAACAACTCTATGTGGCACCATTTAACGAGGCAGAAAGGGAAAAGAAAGAAAAGAGGAAAAGAACAGGCATTTGATAAGCAAGAACACACACACGGCTAGGAGACAATGGATAAAAGGATATTTTGATAAGTAACAAATGGCGAAAGAGTGTCATTACAATGACAGGGAAATTCTGAGTAAAAAGAAAGGGAAAGAAGGAATAAATCAGATATGTTTTGTCATCGGCTGTGTTATCTAAGGATATGAAAACAAACTATTGGTACGGGAAGACATCTTATTATCAACTACAGACCGGCTGGCCAAAGAAAAAAAAATTAATGAAAATGTTATTTCGATAAGTGACGAAAAACAGGCAACTAAAGGGACTTTGGACAGATATGAAAGATTAAGGACCACCTACTAGTGTCCGTTGACCGATTTTCCTTCGACGGAACATCCTTGGCCTGCGATAATAAAATTATGTTATCAGAAATATGTACCGAAGGAAAATGAATGGGAGCCTAGAAATGTTTTTTTTTCTTCCTTCGAGGCGACAGACTGACTGGAACTTTGGAGATGTTTCTTTTTGAGACCGTGTTAAGAAGACCACCCATTCTGATAATTAGCGATAAAATACCTGACGTAAACCACGTGTAGAACAAGAGTTATGACCACCATTGTCATATTGTCCCGTTCGCGACCAGAGAAATGATAACGGAAAGAGAAGAGATAATTTTTTTTTAGTTAAGCAAGATATTTTTTTTCTCTTCCTGAAACAAAGCCGCGGATTCGTCCACGCCCGACTAAGACATCATTGGTCGAGTGGTGATCACGTGACGCACGAGGGAGGCTGTTGCAGCCCATCTGGAGGATGAGTAAGAGAGGTTGCTACGAAGATGTGGGGAGGAAAGCTTCCCAAAAATGGAAAAAGATGGAAATTCCTAACCAGAGAGGTGGATATGTATTTAGAATTATCGAGGAAACCCCGGCGCCGACAAACTCACCCCGGTTTTGGTCGGCGCCCATATAAATGAAGCCACAACGAGCAGAGTTGAGTTGAGTTCCAGCAGTTGCCAGAGTCAGTCTTCAGTTGAAGCAAGCCTCGCAGATAGCTGACCAAGATTCACGCACATTCCGGACCCCTCTTCAAACCAAGAACAATTATTTTGAAGAGCGACTTAGATCCAGATCACCGAAATAAGTTTTTATTTTTCTTTTGACTTTCGTCCAAAGACCCACCGAAACACCAACTTCTTAGAGGGCAGACGACTTGAAGTGTTAAAACTTGCCTAGCGGAAAACGACGTGTCACAATCCATAGAACGGGTCGGGAGATAGATGCAGTCCTATGTATCGAACAACTAGACATAAAGTTTGTTACCTTTTTCTTTGATACTTTGAACTTTTGAGTTTTCATTTTATTGTCTTTTATGCATATTTGTGTGGTATCACCCCCGTTGAACTCGGTTTGCAGTACGGCCCCAACCACTGTTTGATCTCGTCTGCCTAAGATCAATTCACAACGTGGGTAGGCGGACTGGGGGATCAGTGCAGTTACCTTGGTAACCAGGCGTTGGAAGCGAGTTGGGAACGACGAGGCTGATATCAAATCTAACCAGATTCCCACCCGAATCACCAAAAGGTTAGAACGTCACATTTGGAGCAGCGACACCCGAACGGAGCAGCGAGGAGCGAACGGCTGGCGCCGCGGCGAGGACGTCACAATTGGTGCTGTTTAGGGACGTCACAGTTGGTGCTGTGGTAGACTAGGATAGAACGTCACGGTTGGCGCTGCGACCAGGGGACGACGTCACATCTATTTTAGTTTCATCTGTCCATAGTACTTTTTCCCAAAACGAATATTCTTTATCCTTATGCTCTCTCACGAATTTTAGCCTAGCATCTCTGTGTCATTTCAAGAGGAGTGGAGTCTTCCTTGGGATGCGTGATTTCAGACTGTTTTTGTGTAGTTCATTACTTAGTGTACGCTTGGTTACTTTAATCCCTAATGCACGCAGATGTTCCTGCAGCTCTTCTCGGGTAACCTGGGGATTTTGTTGGATCTGGCGTCCTAATATCCTTGCTGATCTTAGAGAAATCTTCTTCGGAGCACCTGTTCGTCTTTGGTTTTCGACGAAGCAATTGTAGTAAAAGGAATATTCAGGTTGTTAGAAATCGTTCTGTAACTGTTCCTATCTTTCCAAAGAGATAAAATGTGTTGTTTTTCTGAAATAGTCAAATTTTTACATTTAGGCATTATTAGAACCCTCTCGTAAGACTAGAAATTGCAAAATTCTCTAATAATGGCTAATAGCGTCAACTATAATTACTGATAACATTACTGGAATATTCTATAATATACTTTTTTCATAATTAATTGATTATTTTATTCTAATAATTGATTTGTACGAATACTTTTTTCAGCAGTTAGAATTTTAAAAAAATGCAATAATTTCTGTTACAATAAGAATTAAGTTTATTATTATTTTTAATAGTATGTGTCTTTATACATAAAATGTATAAGATCTATTTTATTTAAGGCTTTTACATTTATAAAGATAGAATTTTTCAAGTATATGAATATTTATTTCCCCCCATTGTATATATAGGATAATGTGCAGTAATAGATGGATGCATAGACTGTAATAGATAGATAGATAGATAGATAGATAGAGACTGTAATAGATAGATAGATAGATAGATAGATAGATAGATAGATAGATAACGAGCAGTCATAGATAGATATATAGATACATACATACATACATATGAATATGCAGTGATAGATAGATAGATAGATAGATAGATAGATAGATAGATAGATAGATAGATAATGAGTAGTCATAGATAGATAGATAGATAGATAGATAGATAGCAGTCATAGATTATATATTACTCAATGATTTTGCCGATATGACCTTCATCTTCTGGCTTTCTCCTATATTTTAGATAGGAGTCATTCCCTTGTTCAAATTTAAATTTAAATCAAAGTGAAAAAATCAGAGGAGTGTGTGTGTGCAAAAACAGCTTGATCAGACGCCTTTTTATATATATTTGATGAACATTTTGATATTACAGTTGTATTGTACAACAAATATGCATTCTTAAGCACTACCGAAATGGGTGATTTCTTGCTCAACTTGACATCCATATTGACACATTTTGACCTTGCCTATGTGACCTCCATCTTCTGGCTTTCTCCTTCTATATTTTAGATAGGACTCATTCTTTTTTTCAAATTTAAATTTAATTTAAATCAAAGGGGGTTTGTACCCCCACCACGGTGACCCGATTTGATCAAAATGAAATATACTTATCCAAGTAATTTCGGTATCATTCCCTTGTTCAAGTTTAAATTTAATTCAAATCAAAGGGAACACATTTCGGTGGCTTTTGTACTCCGCCACCGGTGACCCCCTTTGATTAAAATGATATTGCCGATATGACCTCCATCTTCGGGCTTTCTCCTTCTACATTTTGAATAGAAGTCAATCTCCTGTTCAAATTTAAATTTAATTTACACAAAAGGGAAAA
>OZ010583.1:122537500-122545000 GCA_963932145.1 Acanthosepion lycidas
TCTTCAGAAGGATTCTTTGTCATGTTTTGCGACGATACAGAGGACGATAGTCATAAGAAGTAAATAACAGAGAAGGGAAATTTAAATTTTTAACATGTGGATAAGGTTTTTATCCTTGTATTTTCTAATATTATGTTTCGTATGGAGTCTGATTGTTTTCGTATGTGTTTAAATGAGTTCCAATTGAGCTGAATTCGGATAGGTGTAATGTAAGTCGTCTGGATAGGCATGTAGTAGTGTGACCAATGTAATTATTTATGAGTTCGGTTTAAGACGCATTTGAACCCGTTAATAATAAGAATTTAAAAAAAAGAAAAAAACAACACTCAATAATATTAACTACAATCATGGAAAATAAAAATATCCCTATAACTATAGATAGATACACTCAACCCATACATCCTCTTGAAGAAATATTCAACCTTAATAATGGCTAAAAATATAACAGAAAGCGTTTGGAATTACATAACATTTGTAAAGATTCTACACACTCTCTGGCCAGAAACGAAACCACAAGAAAAAATTTAAAAAATTAAATAAAAATCTTAATCCCAGTATCTTTTCTGTCATCTTTAATGAAACATAGAAAATGGATTGATGCCTAATCACACATAATATATATATATATATATATATATATATATATATATATATATATATATATATATATATATATATATATATATATATATATATTCACGCTAAAAGCAATCGTTAGACCTGGCGATTGTGTTTAGCATGAAACATTTTGTCGCCTCTCAGTGTACACTTTTATATTTTCACCATTTTGCCTGATATTTGGTAAGTAATATCTCGTAAAGTTGTTTTAGTTGTATGTGGAAGGAAAATTAAAAACTCATGGTTGAATCAATTTTTTTATCAAAGTTCAAAATTAGCTTATGCAAAAGTATTGGATACATCAATTTAATATTTTGTTGCGTAGCCTCTGTTTTGTTTCACTGCTTCCAGTCGCTTTCTATCGTTGGCCAAAAGTTTTCCACACTGATCCACCGTTACTTTACCCCATTCTTCCTTGCATAATTCCTCTAATTGCTTGATATTTTGTGGATTCCGCTTATGAACTTTAACCTTCAAAGTATTCCACAAATTCTCAATTGGATTCAAGTCAGGAGACTGACTTGGCCAGTTGAGAGTACTAATACCATTATTTTCAAACCATTCCTTTGTAAGTTTTGCGGTATGTTTGGGATCATTGTCGTGTTGAAGCACGAAATTCCGACCATGTCCTAAAGAAGTTGCAGATTTCTGAAGGTTCTTCTCTAGAATCTCCCTGTACATGCTACCATTCATTCTATCATGGATAACTTGTAACTCACCAGTGCCCTTGGATTAAAAGCACCCCATATCATAATGGAAGCACCCCCAAACTTAACTGTGGGGATGGTATTGTGCTTGTTGAAGGCAGTGCCATTTTTTCGTCAAAACACTTGTCGCTGTGTTCCTTCCGAATAGTTCAACTTTCGTTTCATCCGACCAGATTACCTTTTCCAAAAATTGCATACCTTTCTTTTTATAAGTTTCAACACAATTTAATCAGTCTTTGACATGTTTGGTTTTCAGTAAAGACAATTTTCTTGGTGATCTTGAATGAAAGCCTGTACGATATATAGCTCTGCTAATGGTATCCTTACTTACATTAATTCCAGCATCCTCAAGATCATTTTAATTTCAGAACGAGTAATGAAGGGTTTTTTTTTTTGCACATTTCTGCTGATCCACCTTGAAGTAGTCTCATTTATTTTTCTCGGTCTTCCATTTCTTGGAAGGTTTGCTGTACCGTCGCCATACTTCTTATACTTTCTGATGATATTTCCTACTGTACTTAGTGCTAGATTCATTTCTTTGCTAATTTTTCGGTAACCTTGTCTTTCTTTGTGACGTTCAATGATTCTATCTCGCATATCTCTGGATAAATCTTTAGTTTTTGCCATTTTTAATCCTTGAATTTCAGAATGCACATCAAAGAGTCAGATGATTAGTAGCACTATCTTGTAAATAATTGTGTGCTTCTCTGATTGGTCAGAGATAACATTCCAATACTATCGAAAATTTGAATATTTAAAGTCTTTTAAAAATACAAAGTTTCGATTGGAAATTTGGAAAAGTGTCATGTATCCAATACTTTTGCATAGGGCAATTTTGAACTTTGATAAAAAAGTGGATTCGACCATGAGTTTTTAATTTTCCTTTCACATACAACTAAAACAACTTTACGAGATATTACTTACCAAATATCAGGCAAAATGGCGAACATAAACTAGAGTTATAACAGAAACTAATATGTATCCAATACTTATGCATGTCACTGTATATTACTTCAAACGTTGCTGTAGTAGATAATTCGTGTTTGAAATGAACAGCCGATTTTTATGCATTGAATGGGCGTGCATTACGGCTTACACCTTGTCCAACAGATTGACATATCAACAACTGATTATACTCCTTCAGATGAATAATTATATCCATCTGGTGGGGTCTGTAATCCTCCATCGATTAGAAATTAATTTCCAGTAAATGAGGGATTAAAATGACAATAATATTCCATCGCCTATCCTTTGTCACGAAGTTTTGACATATGTCTTCAGCGCAGTGGCATTGTGATAGCTCGATTGCGCCTCAAGCGTGTAACGCAGAAATTCCTATATATATATATATATATATATATATATATATATATATAAAGAAAAATCTTTAAAAAAAATTAAAAAAATACGGTAATAAATCATGATCTATTTCGTCCAGTACGTCTCATTCGTCCGAAGATATAAAAATAGGTTCTGCTACGTTTTCAGTCCTGACCTGGTATCTCGGCTTCAGTTCCTTTCCCACCGCCGTAATGTAGCTTCCCTGTGGCTTCTCTGTAAATACTTACACATGTAATTATTCTGTTGATCTTTTATCTTTGATGCATCGGCTTTACAAATCTAAACGCAGTACTAGTTTGACAGCAAAGTCTCATCATTTTACAATTGAAAAGCACATATCGCCCGTGGAACTCCCTTTTCGCAGCATTCTTTAATCTTTAATCTGCAGGACTTTAAATGTAATGTCAATCGCTATCTACTGTCCCCCTAATTACTCCCTTCACCTTCTGCTCATCATTAATGTTTCTGCTGTTCCTAATTCTTCCACACTCTGTGTTTTAGGGGCATTACTGCCGTGCTTGGGGGGATTTCGATCACACACACACACACACACACACACACACACACACACATATATATATATATATATATATATATATATATATAAACTGTTCGAGAGAGATCAATACTCAAGATAAAATTGTTAAAAGTTTCTTGTTATGACTCAGAAATATAACAATCATAAATACATACTTGTTTCTTTCTCGCTCTACCCATATATATATATATATATATATATATATATATATATATGTATGATTAGAATGTAAAATCGGTCAGAATTGGTTTGAAAAGTGTACTGGGGCATTAAACTCACAGAAGTCACCACGCACAGTTGATTCCTTTACACATTATATATATACATACATACGCACACACACATATATATATATATATATATATATATATATATATATATATATATATATATATATATATATATATCTGAGAGGATGCTAAAAGTCATCTGCCCGACCACGAGAAGATTTTTTTCAAAATTCTGATGTTTAATCATGTGGTTAAACTTTGTGAATTGTCTGTGGCCAATAATTTTCACCACACTTATATATATATATATATATATATATATATATATATATATATATATATCAATTCAATCCCAAGTCTGATATGTTCTTGTTTTTTGTTTTCTTATTGACTATATCAATGGAGTGTGAAAGAAAAATTGCAGATTTTTGCGTCAGCAGTGAGTCTAAGAAGTCTGAAAGCGGATCGCCATCAATGCGTAAAGCGAGTTAATACATTGGGAAACTTGCAAAAAGCTGCATCATTTCAGTGCAAGATGATAAGAATCGGCGAAGCGATGGCTTGTCCAGGCAAGATGTTGATATAAAAACAACTAGGTCTCATGGGAGTTAAGAGAGTTAGCAGAGGAAGGAACAGTTCATGAGGCGAGAAGAATCCCACCTAAACGAAGGATCAATTGGTCAAGGGTCAAGTAACTTCCATCGAAGGTTTCCACCACTTGGGTACCCATCCATGCTCTGACTCTTTTGCTCGACAACCGCTTAAGCAAATAGAAATTATTGTGGATTATTTGCTCGTGCGAAACGGAAGGTAGCTTTATGAAAAGCAAACTCATTCGTTCTGTCAATAGCCAAGTGCGTGAGATCAGTTGCTATGGAAGGAATCTCCTTAACTCCCAAATTCATATTCATAGATTTAAAAGCAGTCAATACTATTTATTTGTTTTTATACTATTTTCCACCCAATGCAAGAACCTAGAGTCATTCGAGTAAAAGCGTTACTGGATGGGTTTGTTGCAAATATGTAAGAAGTGCAAATTATGAAGATATATAGGATAGAGAACTGTTGACTCGTAGATTGAAGAGGTTAAGATTGTAGTGATCTGGGAAGCATCCTCTTTGGAGTCACTCGAGGGAGAGGATTACAGAGTTAGTAGCACAATTTATAGGAATATGTGGAGAAGATAACGGTTGATCCTAGACATGAACACGTTAAGATTGTAGTGATCAGGGAAGCATCCTCTTGGGAGTCACTCGCGATAGAGGTTTACAGAATTAGTTGCACAATTTATAGGAATGTGTGGGTAAGATAACGGTTGATCCTAGTAATGAACAGGTTAAGATTGTACTTATCTAGGAAGTATCCTCGTGGGAGTCCTTCCCAGAAAGTTAGGGCTCTGGTGGCAAAATTTGTTTGAGTAGAACTTTTTCTTACCGTTGAAATACGACTATGGAATGAGGAGGATTCGACCTTGTGTACATGATATTGTGGCTCCTTACTGTAAAAGTGTTAACTAATGGAACTAAAGAATGTAGATCTTCTGAACATTTGCCATGGAAATAGCAAAAGAAAGTGAGAAGCGAACAACGTTACCTATGTGGGAAAGTGACTGTAAGAAATTTATTTATGTATAGTCTATTGCACGATTTCGTCAAAACACACAAGAAACATGTATTTCATATACAGGTTGTTGTTGGCTTACGACCAATATTGCTTACGACCGACAGGCCGTAAATCGAACTTGTCATAAGCTGGCTTGTAATTATTTTGTAATCTTTTTATCTTTCACTAGACATTATTGTCTATTCTTTCTACTTGATACCGTTTGTATCATCTGTACTCGTTTTTTTTTTTGTTTCTTGTTATTACGGTCGTCCATTTTAAGTCGATCTCAGCCTAGAGTTCGATTAATATTTGCTAAACATACAAAAAAAAGAGAAATAAAATACAAACAACAAAATTCCAAAATACGGGTGCAAAAATAATTAATAAAAACCCAGAAACTAATTTAGTTGCAGAACAAACTAAAATACATACAAATGCAAAACATCATATTAGCTCAGTTGAGGTATATTGTGGCAAACCACAACAATTTGTGGTCGTAAAGTTGAACAGTCGTAATTCACATAGTTCATAAGTCGATGACGACCTGTATACAATCTTATTATTTCTCGTGTTTTTAAATGCCATTCATTGAAAACAAATGCTGAAAATTATTTACTTTCGTGGAAATATTTGAATCAAAAGTTACATGGACTTGATCCTTTAATAATACATGTCAGAACCTTATTTAACATCATCAAGTTGTCAGTTTCCTTTCTGTCGATTCGAAAATGACTCTATATTTCTAAACAATCTTCCTGGCACGTCGCAAAGTGTCGGTTAATTCCGAGAAATGCGTCAAGTCATTTTTCTCATTCGACGCCGATTTTGCGTAGATTTATTCACATGGAGAAAACGAAGAAAATTCGATAGAATAGACTAGTCGATATTTAAACACATTGGTCACTTTTCTTGATTGCATTGAATAAAATTATGGATTATTCACGTCTGAATTCACACATCTATCAACGTCTATACGGATTAATTCATTATAACGAAGAGCCTTGTGAATTCGTGTGTGCAGTCACATGGGTGTGCTGAACGCATACTCTCTCCCGCGCACATACACACACACAAAAGTACAAGCACACACACAAGCACACACACACACACACACACACACACACACACATATATATATATATATATATTTTTATATGGGTAAAAGAAAGCGATCGCTACCCCACGTTAATACTAGTGGGCTAGTTCATTGTTCTCCGACAGAGCCGTTCCCACTACGTCCCACCCCTCCGATGGAAGCGCCGTTGATATTCACATTTTGGTCAAGAATTCCAAAGAAAGCTTCGTCTGTAATAATATATGTTTTCGAAAATCTCTTTCTGTGTAACTTTTTTTTATTGTTTTAACATATATATTTATGTTTTAACACACGCACACACACACACACACATATATATATATATATTTATATATTAGGATATTCTAACATCCCAATATATATATATATATATATATATATATATATATATATGTGTGTGTGTGTGTCTTTGTATGTGTGTGTGAGAATATCCTAATATATATATATATATATATATATATATATATATATATATATATATATATGTATATATATATATATATATATATTAGGATATTGTTCCCTCAATACAAGACACAAGAGCCACTCAAGGTAGAGGGTTACTGAATGAGTCTGTGGTAGAGGAGTATGGAATACAGATTATAAGGATATATTGTATAGACAGCGGTTTTACCCGAGGCTTGAAGACTTTAAGATTGTGGTAGTCGAGGAAGCCTCCTCTGGGAAGTTTATTCCACAAACAGCGGGTCTTTTGAAAAAACTGTACAAACCGAACATCCTTCCTAAGTATGGAATACGATGAGAATGAAGATGGTTTATCCCTGTTTGCTTACCCTGGGTTTTAGCCGTAACGATCTGAATTGGTGAAACTAGGGAATGTAGTTTGTCAGAATATTTTTAATAGAAATAAAGGTGGGGTAGCAAGAGACTTACAATGTTATGTCTGTGGGTATAGATTGTAGCATGGAAAATAATTCATCAACCACAAGAACGCGTGAGCACTTTTGAACTCTACCAAGATCATCATCTGTGTGAAAGCAGATGCTAAGTGGAAAAGAATCCATCAGCCACAACACTGCGGCGATGCATATGAATTCAATCAAGTATGGATAAGAGATGACTGAGCACAAAACTTTCATTTTTGTTCTGATTTCTCTTGTGTAACGATTTTGAATGACAGGTGGAGGCAAATACTTTCTTGAGCGGTATTTTCTTTTAAACATTCAACCCCAAGCATGGTGGGAAGCCACTAGCACGCAAGGTGTTACACAGAGTTGGAGCGCGAGCAAAGAGGAGTGATAGAGGAAAGGATGAAGAGAAGTTTAGGGTATAGATCGGGGCATCTGGAGTCGTCCATTGACGTTACATTTGAATAGTTGGAGATTTTAGCTATCAGGAAAACAA
>OZ010583.1:122550000-122680000 GCA_963932145.1 Acanthosepion lycidas
CAGATTAGATAATCATCATATTTATTCCTTATATGTTTATATTTGATTTGTAACCTGTAGTCGATATTATTTTTGTCAAATTTTCTTAATTACACAGCGTCCCTTTCAGTATATGTCCTCCAATTTTAATTTCACCCGCCCCAGCTTTCTCCCCCGCCACTTCTTTCCTTTTCTCTCCCTCCTTCTTATTCTGATCTTTAACATTAGATCGTCTATGGTGTGTGTATGTCACCACGAAATGTATCTTTAATGTATTAGACATCCGACAACATGCATATTTCCCCCTTCCACTCACCTCTAGTTTTAAAAAAAACCCTCTCTGTTAAGTTTTAATCTCCCTCTTTCTCTCGTCTGTTACCCCTCTCTTTAGCACTAATATTCGCCCCATACTCTCATACATACACTCTCTCTAAATTCTATTTTTATTTCCGGAGTTGTTCTTTTCCGTTTTCTTTTTGAATTTGTAGGTCTGATGAATTGGATCGTATTTACGATTCCAATGGAATAAATTATGACCATAGAATATTAGTGTTTAAGCCTTTTTATTATATCCTTTCTCTGTCCTGGACATTGAGTTCTACCTGGATTCTATCCTCTCGGAATTTTTTATTCAAAATATATACATGTCGGTATATGCACCTGTGGATTTTGCATATATATGTGTATGTTTACCACTAATATTATATATATATATATATATATATATATATATATATATATATATATATATATATATATATATATATATATATATATTTATTAAAGACATTTTTTATGTTTAACGTTCTTTTTTCTAAAGAACGTTAAACATAAAAAATGTCTTTAATAAATAAATTGTCGGACTTTGTCCATTTCGTAAAATATATATATATATATATATATATATATATATATATATATGGCTAAATAGCAGGACAGACTGGATTCTATAGCCTTGGATGGCAACTGGTCTAGGAGAAGGACAATTCTGAATTCAAAACCTGTAGAGGGTCGTTTCGAGCCTTTAAAGAGCGTGGAAGTTTCTTCACCACTATGATCAAATCTCATGTGCTTTTGACGAGCTGTCAGTTTCCTAGGAACTGATCTGCTTGACCCTCATACGTCGAATTCGACGGGAGAGTATAGTTCTCCATGTGTATTTAAATAAGACCAAATTGAGCTATGGTCAGAAAGATGTAATGTGAGCCATCTTGTTAAACATGTATATCCAGTATAATTATTTACAAATTTGGATTGGTCAGGAACACAGCTCCTTAAGGGACATGTAAATTCGTAAATAGCATTGGTTTTCTGTAAATCGGATCTTGCAGATGAATTACCATTTTGAACTATGAGGTTAGCAGTTTGGAAAATATTCGGACAATTTTTATATAATTTATGTCCTGAAAAAAGGAAACGAACACATGAGAAATTATATAAAAAAACTCAATATCTTGTCATTCATTTTCAAAGATATACATATATATATATATATATA
Organism: Acanthosepion lycidas; assembly: GCA_963932145.1. NCBI lineage: Eukaryota > Metazoa > Mollusca > Cephalopoda > Sepiida > Sepiidae > Acanthosepion > Acanthosepion lycidas. The sequence continues at coordinate 122,551,478 of OZ010583.1, forward strand.
TATATATATATATATATATATATATATATATATATGTGTGTATATGTAAATCGGTATCAAGCCGTGCAAGGCAGTAAAACCACTGAAAACCAAAGAGTTACAGGTCGTGGACGAATTAGAAAGATAAACATTAATAATTTTTATTTTTAATCGGTATCACTCCATTGGAAGAATTTGGAACAGAAATATTACTAATGCTCGGGAAGAGGAAAGATATATATATATATATATATATATATATATATATATATATATATATATATTGTAAGAGATTATAATAAAATCATTTTTAGATCGCTTCACAAAAGGTTTCATGTTTCAATACTTTGATTGTACTTCTTCAGGTGATGGTAAGTAACTGGTGATTAAATGATTTTTAAGGACATTTAAAAACAATTTCTTACCACGATTCCGAAATTTAAACGTTATGCCCGCCTCCGCTTTAACTTTTGGAGAAAGAGGTAGCAATTCTTTTTTAAAATGTCCTTAAAAATCATATAATCGCCAGTAACTTACCATCGCCTGAAGAAGTACAATCGTAGTATTGAAACATGAAAGCTTTTGCATGGCGATTTCAATATGGTTTTTATTATAATATCTCATAATAAAATAATAAAAATATATTGCTCTGCTTTGTACTGAGCACTTTTTAAAAAGTAAATGATACGAACAGCGGAATTTTGCACCATCTGTTCCCTCATTTGTATATATATATATATATATATATATATATATATATATATATATAGTGGGAGAGGGAGAGGGAGAAAAAACAAACAATGTTACTGCGTCTGTATTTGGCTTTTTGGTCAAAGCCATGATTATTTCTGTTTTCTACATAGACCACTTCGACGTGGTTTAATGTTTAACAAGCTTGTGTTGCTAGAACAATTACAACTCAATAGTGATTTCTATCGTTATTGTATTCCCCATACGCTCGGCCTTGTGCCACGTCTAAGCTCCGTTTCGAAAGTCACCATAGAAAACATATGATTAGCTTTTCTTTTTGTACTTACTCAAACTATTTGCCACCAGCCAATTTCACGGAAAATCTTTTTGTGGCTTGCCAAAAAAAAATTATAATTAAAAACTGATTTTTAGGATTTTACTGCTAATATTTGTTTTTTCATGTTAACTATGGAATCGTGAGCAACGCAAATAAGCATTCATGAAATTATTACTACGTCAGCTAATCATTAAGAATCTGGTGATACACGTTAGGCCAATACTCGATGCAAAATTTATCAAATAATGAATGTTATGGACTAAGGCATTTATTCTGTTTGCTTAGAGTAGCACAGAACAAAATAAAAGGGAGAAGACTAGAATGCGCCAGTCTTGCTTAAATGGAAGAATCATATCAAAATTAGCATACTTTATCAATTACATTCTATTTATTCTTATCTGATTGTTTTTATATCTTTAAAACTCATTCTACACATTATCTATCTATCTATCTATCTATCTATCTATCTATCTATCTATCTATCTATCTCAGTTGGTTTAATATCTATCTATCTATCTATCTCAGTTGGCTTAATATCTATCTATCTATCTATCTATCTATCTATCTATCTATCTATCTATCTCAGTTTGTGTATATTTATCTAACTCAGTCTGGTCCTATCTATCTATCTATCTATCTATCTATCTATCTATCTCAATTGGTTTAATATCTATCTATCTATCTATCTATCTATCTATCTATATATATATATATATATATATATATATATATATATATATATGAACGTTAAAAGTTATTGTTAGCGGAGTAGACACCCTTAAGACGCTCCGTTAATTTAAACAGTATTTTATTTCGTCTACCGACTCGAATATTCAGATTCGAAAAATCTTATTAAACATAAATAAATATTGCTTGAATTATCTATTTAATTTTATTAATATAATTCAACTACATTGTATTCAACTTAATTCACCTTCTTTCGCCAAAAGAAAGAACAGTAAGATATATAATCCGGTGTTCTTATAGATATTTTTATTTTTACAAAATAGTGCTCAATGTCAATTTACAGAGCATAATTATTATAAATTAATTGATTTAAAATATGTTTTTTCGCTACACAGTTCTAACCATGTTTCCAAAACAAATTCGCTTGAGGATGAAATGGAATTAATGTTTTTAATTTAATTACAAAATTAAATTTGACGCTTTTAGCTTCCATTTTTGAAACATAGTTAGAACTGTGTAGCGAATAACCCATATTTTACATCAATTAATTTATAATATTATATATATATATATATATATATATATATATATATATATATATATATATATATATAATTATTAATATAAGATATTAAAAAAACATGTTGAAATCGCTACACAGTACCTTTCGTGTTTCTGCACTACGTTGTGCATCTTCAGGCGATGTTAAGTGATGGTATATTTTTTAAAATTTATTTAATCACCAGTCACTTATCATCGACTGAAGAAGCACAATGTAGTGCTGATACCCGAATGCTATTGTGTAGCGATTTCAACATATTTTGTCCTAATATCTTATAATAAAATAATAATACTATATTACTAGACCTTATATTGAGCACTTTTTAAAAAAAATTAAATGCTACGAACAGCGGAATTTTATTTCATCTTTTTTTCTCTCATTTGTATATAATTTTAACGCTTCTTTCATTGACAGTATTGAGTTTTTCGTTCTTTTTTCTCACTTCTTGTCTTGTCGCAACATTATTATTCCTCACCATATTCCTTTTATTTAATCAAGCAAAAAGCGACCATTCTTTCGAGTGATGTCCGTGTCTGTGTCTGTTTCATCTCTTATGTCCTACTTGTCACCTGGTATTCCATGACCTATCAGTATCGACCTGTCAGTATTAAGTAAAGAATTTTCATTTTACGGAATCAATGCACAGGGCAAGAATTTGATATGTTCGTCTTGGATAAACAATGGCGATAATTTAGCTGACAGTGTGTCCATGTTGCTTTAATATAATTCTATAAAAAATATGAATGGATGCTACACGATTGGGAATGAATTACTTTCACTAATATTTCCCGTGTTTAATTGATTTTTACAGGCTCTTGTGTTACGTGAGAGGCTTTCTGATTAATTATCATATCTTCTTTTTTTTTTAATCATTTTACCCCAGGCAAGGCGGGAATGCCACTAATACGCAGAGAGTAACAGAGAGTGAAAATTAGAGAAAACACTGCATTTTGATGGGATTTTGAAAGGATAAAAGATGAACGGAATTTAAGACAACAGAAGGTAGTATGAATTTGAACTGATTGTGAGAATTGGCTCGGACACACACACACACACACACACACACACATGCACACGCACAAACATATATATATAGGTATATGAACGAGCGATCGTATACAAATACATATAAATACTCTACAGTGTAAGGAAAAAACAGTGCTCAGTGTAAATTAACAGGTATTTAATATTGATATTTGATATTAATATTTAATATTCCGTGTTTTAGTGGAGTCAGCAATTTTCAATCTGCTTATCTGAATCATCTTCAAGAAGCGAGAGCAAGATCTAAAAGGTCAGCCATATCTAACGGTGATTTCATCTCACAATCCTGACACTTGCTCCATATATGGCCTCCTTTGTAAATCACTAGCGGGTCTTAAATGCCACTTAGGATTATCGCACAAAATTTCATAACTGAATCAATAAGCTGTCAGATCCTCATAAGTCGAAACCGACGGGAGAGTCCATTATTATTATTATTATTATTATTATTATTATTATTATTATTATTATTATATATTGACTGTGGCCGAATGGATAGGACGTTCACTTTTTGTGCATATATATATGTATGCATGTATGTATATACATATATTAAGCAAAATACATAATATTTTACATTAATTGCACAAGTCGGAATTTCATGCCAAAACAATGTTCAAGGGCTGAAATTATAACACACACACACACACACACACACATATATATATATATATATATATATATATATATATATATATATATATATATATATATATATACAGAGAGAGAGAGAGGGGGAGGGAGATATATATATATATATGTACACATACATACACACACATGCAGATACACGCAGGGTACGATGGATAAATTGTTGTCAAAATTACGCAAAAAATAAAAATAACACCGATATCTCATTTTAACAAATATACTTATCAAAATGACACAAAAATACTTTGATGTACTAAAAAGTAAATTTATTCGATAAAATCCGCATTGATTTCAAGCACGGCCTCTAGATGACTTGTTTATATGGGTGAATACTGCCTTAATTCTTGTCTTCAGTTCAACTTTGGTGTTACAAGGAGGTTTGTTGGTCTCTCGCTCAACTGCGCCCCACACATGATAATCAATTTTGAAATCCTCTGCACTCTCCTCAGATTAACACCCAAACACCCTGAAATGTTCGTATTGGAGCTTCCGGTACGAATGCCAAACAGTACAGCATGCCGTTTCAAAATTTCTGGCGGAGTGAATTGCGTCTTGTTGCTCTTTTTCTCACAGACGGTGCACAACTGACCCGATTATTCTATGTGATCGACAAATTCAAAATCAAACAACGCACATCACGAAATTAAAATATAAAATGTACCCATTGCACCATATATATATATATATATATATATATATATATATATATATATATATATGTGTGTGTGTGTGTGTGTGTGTTTGGCATGATTTTAATTTTTTATTTATTAAATCATTTTGACGTTTGCTCACTTCGAGTAGTTCCTGCCATACATTTTATTACCATGAAAAAATGAATTTCCAGTGCTGAAAACTTCCTCAGATAACCATGAAGGAGAGATGCTAAAACTGTGAAATATTGCATACATTAATTTCGAAACTTCTTATTAATAACTCTGCTGTTTCTTTTCTGGTAAACTGAGATCTGGTTGTTTAAAGAAGACTGTTCATACTGTTGGTCCAAAAAGTTATCAATAGCAGATATGACGTCATTATCTCTGGGGTACTGGTTAACAACCAATTATTTTTCCATGTTGGGGAACAGATGATAGTCTAATCAGTAAAATAGTGAGAGTGATCAACCAGTTCAAAGTCATAGTCACAGTAGTCATCGAAACCAAGGACTTGTGCGCTGGGGTAGTGCTCTGAAGAAACAAGATCCTTTCGTCAGTTTTCCAGACCGTTTGGGCTTGATAGCCTTTCATAACTGTTTCAGCAAGTTGGTATATTACTCTTTATTGATAGTGTGGTTCTATTGAAGATATTTAATAAATAAAATGTCTTTTGTATCCCCAAAAGTGAACCCATTACCTTTCTTGCAAATGAAACAAACTTTTTCTTCTTTGGAGCAGGTGACGAGAAATATGTCGACCACATGCATTGTCACTGGCTCAAAGTAATGAACCCAACACTCATTCTGGGTTACGAAACCAGCTGGGTCTGCCTCAAACAAAGTCACATTTTCCCGTGATGTGATCAGCCTTTACGCTTTTGATCAGGTGTCATAAAATGTGGCATCCACTGAGCAGAAACCTTCGTCATGCCAACTTCATTGTGCAGTATACTCTCGAATCTCTCACAAGATATTTTAATAGCATAAGTTATTTGATTTATAGAAGAGCTCTTGTCATTTATCACTATGTGGTGAACACAATCAATGTTTACCTCGGTGGTGTCAGTTACAGGATGTCCAGACCTTGGGTCATTTTCAAAATTCTCCCTTCCTCTCCTTTATTCAGCTGCCAACTTTTGCACTTTTGGTAAAGCTGGGATTCATCCTCTAATGTACTAACCATGTCAATCCTAATATTCTTTGGGGCTAAACCCTTTTTTCTGTAGGTACTTGATAACATCATGATGGCATACGACAAATCTAACTCCGTAATAAATAAACCAACTAAATGCCACATTTCAAAAAACCAGCTTTAAAGCCACCCAATCGGGTTCACTTAAGCTAGCTCCTGCTGGTGTCACTTGATTGGGCCTTTGACCTAAGAATAACACTTCATCGTCTGAAGTCTTTTGAACTCAAAAGGAACATCTGGAGGAATTAAGGGGATTCTTGGAACTAAAACTCTTTCTTCACTTCCTGGATAGGTAAATATCTCTGCTTCCAAGTGATGAGGACGTATTTTCTTGACAATTAACCTTGTCCCATTACAAAGCTTTGGAGGATCTAGATTTCTCAATAGCATAACTGACACATTTACTTTTAGTTCCAGCTTGTGTACTGGCATTCCAGAAGGATTGAATAAGTTTAGGAAATCTATTGGATAATTCATTGCCTGCTCGTGTTCAACCAAAGTGTCAATGGAAAAGTACATCATGCTTTTATTTTGGAATTTATTGGAGAATTTCCAGTTGATGCTCTCCGCATTTTGATTCTTGAGAGGTAAAATAGCCCTCTCACAAAACCTCTTTGAATTCATGAAATGGTGTTTAATGTTTGGATAAAAATGGTTATTCATGTTTTGGATACTTGAAACTAAAACTCCACAACCATTTGGGTGTGAAATATCTCCATTTTGGTTCAAATCTTCCTGCTTCAAGGCCGCCTGTGATTCTAACTCTCATGTTTGTTTTCAGGCTGAGTATTTGAACATGTCTCCAGATGTAAGAATTTTTCAGAGAGTTCTTGCCTTTTAATTGAAAATGTATGACACACACAGACATTTTCGCATTTATTATATAAGAAGATAGATAAAGAAGGTGAGATAACGTGAAAGTTACAGAGTTATGTTCCTTTAATTGAAAAAAGGGTTTCGCATTCGCATTTATTAGATAACAACCATGCAAGATAGATTAAAATAAAAGTTTCTTGATATGATATTCGGAAAAAAATAGTTGCTTAATTTCCTTGTAGAATGGATTTACTTTCTAAAATGGATTATAGGAACGCTTTTAACAGCTAAAATAAGAATTTCACTTTACTTCACACTGAGTGATAAAGACATTTCTTGTGAGATGTCTCATCAGCCCTTTCCAAGTGAGGAAAATTATCAATAATTGGGCATACACCATTAAAAAAAAATTCTATGGACACTCGGACAAAATTGATGTTCAATCCATAAAACCGATTGCTTCGAATCAAGAATGATGCCTGAGATGCTCGCTAATTTCACTGATATTTGTTAGCGGGAGTTAACTTTGTTATAAGCCCGGATGCATAAAGAACACTTTGAGGTTGGAAATCATTCGTAATGTCATGCTCTGCGGAAGGTCTTATAAATTCACGTTTATCATATAGAAAAGATATTTGATTAATATATATATATATATATATATATATATATATATATATATATATATATATATAGGTAACCTTAATTCATCAAAGCAACGTGTATTAAGTCTGTTTCACTTTTTAGTTAATTTTTCCAATTTTCTAAGATGTTGTACATTAGAAACGAAATTGTAAATAAACTGTTCGAATCTTTATCGTTGTTATAGTCCGTGCTAAGGGAATAAATAGGTAACACCAGGTGGATACTAGAAGAAAGGTTTCTTGTACACAACAAGTACAATATGAAATACGGTACAGTTATACACACAGGCCAATCTAGTAGTGAGTGTCACTAACTGGAAGTTCGAACGTCCTTGCATCGTCTCTCTCACTCTTGTCTCTCGTCCCCTTCTACTGCCGTCTCTCGTAGACAGTTGACTTTATAGGTACTTACTACCTATAGTGTAATCATTCGTGGGTGGGGGTGCCGGTGTTATTCCATTACATCAGTAATAGACAACGAAAAATGTGGCATCGAAATCCGAAGCAGTACTGGACTAGTGAAAGATGTCTTTCAAAAAACTAAGCAAAGTGTAGAAAGTGATGTTGTAACATGTACAATGTAGGAATGATAAACAAAGGAGCTACAATTTGTAAGGGACGAGTTTGCTTTTAGTTACCAATTGTAGCGAGAGGAATTGCTACTTGGGGTGATTAAAGTGGCAAATAAATTCAGCAGTTTTCAAAAGAAATAAATTTAAATAGGCTATAAGAGACAAAAGTAAATGCTATACAGAAATCGGATGGCGCATGCGTATATAGAAAAATGTCATCGAGAAATTAAAAAAAGTTTTAAGAGACAGCAAGATTCCATGAAAATCAAAACATCAGCGATGAAATTCTATAGAATATAGATCCCCTTGTATGGTTGTGATATATTCCGTGCTAAGGGAATAAATACTTAACACCAGGTGGATACTAGAAGAAAGGTTTATTGTACACAACCAGTACAATATGAAATACGGTACAGTTATACACACAGATCGATCTAGTAGTGAGTGTCACTAACTGGAAGGTCGGACGTACTTGCGTCTTCTCACTCTCACTCTTAATATTTAACACCCCCCCACGAGGGATCTATCTGGCACAAGATCGAGTTTACCTTGGGTTCTCCGAGCCTGTAGGCTCGGCCAAAAATATTCCCTTAGAACCCGCATAAGCGAGTTCAGGGTCTGTCTACCTCCCCGGACGAAATTTTGCCCTTCGGCAAAGCCTCGTCCGGGTTCCTCTCTGCTCAAGGCAAAGAGTTTGACAGTGAAGAAGAGGAGAGAGCTTGTTGCCTCTAAGTGTTGACTTCAATGTTAACTTTTATATTTATATTTACATACGTTCTATCTCTGATATTGAGCACTCTATCCAATAAATATAGCACACTTTAAAACTATATTTCTTCATATATCTATCTATCTATCTCTCTCTCTCTCTCTCTATATATATATATATATATATATATATATATTAGACTAGACTAGGCTACCCATGAACGTTGGGTCTCTGTCAGCTCAGATTATGAAATAATGAAGTTGATTTCAACATTAAAATTTTGTTCGTTTAATTAAAGTTGAAATAAAAAAAAAATAATTATCTTTATAAACAACACGTATTTTTAAATCTTGTTCACTTAATTATATTTTTTAAATAACATTAGCTTAAAAATAATATTTTTAATATACCAAAAAATTTTTTAAAATCATATTCACTTGAAAATATTTTTTAAATATGGCAAAAAATATTTTTTTAAATATTTAAAATATTGTTTAAAGAAAGTTGAAATATAAATAAGAACCCACGAAATCTCAGAGGTGGAAAGAGAGAAGTAAAATAGGGAGAGTGGTGGAAAGAGAGAGAGAGACGTGAAAAGAGAGAGAAATTTGGAAAGAGAGAAGTGAAAAGAGAGAGTGAGTGGTGGAAAAAGAGAGAGAGGTGAGAGAGAGTGTTGGAAAGAGAGAAGTGAAAAGAGAGAGTGAGTGGTAGAAAGAGAGAGAGAGTGAGTGGTAGAAAGAGAGAGAGAGTTGGAAAGAGAGAGTGGTGGAAAGAGAGAGGTGGAAAGTGAGAGAGGTGAAAAACAGACATAAATGTAAACATTTATGTCCCCAATTCGGATGTTAAATAAGGTCGCCATCTGAGACGAACACACGCCATTTCCTTCTCTCCCTTCTTCTTACACGATTATAGTTTCAACAAATGAACATTAATTTAATAAATCGACAAGAATACAAGCAATTGGTCATAGATTGAAAAGTAATGTCTTTTTGCTTGGGGTAATAAAATTTTGAAATTTCTCTCTATAAAAGGCACGATGTACGTGTGTGTGTGTGTGTGTGTGTGTGTGTGTGTAACGAATGCACGGCGCAATTTTCGACGGATTTGCACCAAAATTTACATGCACGTGCCCCAAGTTAGCGGGAAGGCCAAGACCGACATTGCATTTCCCAACTCCCATCGATAGTGGAAATAATCGATATTTCATGCTTCTACGACAGTTTTCATGTAGTTTGCGGCCATTTTCTACTGGCCAGAGTGAGAGCCTATAGCTGGCTGCCACGAAGAAGCGGGAAGATCCTATTGGCCAGCGTGAGAGCCAACAGCTGACTGACAAGAATGTTGACTAGCATGCAAAAAAAAATCGATAGCTGCATTCGTCACAAGTGGGAAAAATTTAAATCTGCATGGCACTTTACTCCAATTGGCTCATTCACTTGCTTAAACTCAACGTTGATTTTGATTCCGCAGAACTGGGTTGGATGTGAAAAAGTATTTGTTGTTAACATTCTTTTTTCATTCGGTTTTTACAGTTATGAGTTCTTTTTTAAAGCTGATCGTTTTGTGTTCATTTTGTTTAGTTCTTTTTTCGTAAGAGATTTAGTATAGAGCTTAGAAAAAATTCGCAGTGTGAGATAGGCAAGAAGTAAGTCATGTAGCAATATCAGCACAGCAAAGGGCGCTCCTTTAAAGGCAAGGAAGGGCAAAAATATTTTAAGTCAAGTGATAGCGATTGCTGTATGAGTCGTACGATTTTTGAATCAAGCACGGGCAACGCCGAGCAATCCTGCTAGTATAATATAAATTCACTATGTGTACGTATGTGAGAAACAATATGTACGTTAGTGCGCAAAAGTCAACACATGTGTGCGTGGTTCATATTAAAGAGAATACAAGAGACAGAATTTGTTTCTTATTGTGGACAGTGTTGCTGTAGTCTGAAACAGTCTCTTTGAAATTTGTCAGCGCTGTCGCTTTTAGCATGAGGTCGTGAATTTTACAAATGAGAGTGGCATAGACCTTGATGACAGCTGTGCGTATCCTGATTGGGGCCGGATTTTGTGTGTCCTCCATTTCCTCCTCTTCCCTCTTTCTACAAGAAAATAAATTTACATATTTCTTTACCCACTCTCTATATATGTCTTCTGGTAAACACACAAGGAAACAAACTTCACAGTGATTTATAGTAATATATACATCTCTCTCTCTCTCTCTCTCTATATATATATATATATATATATATATATATATATATGTATATATATGATGAAATATAGTTTTAAGTTTCAATTACTCAATATCAGGGATAGAGAAATGTGAATATAAAAGTGGACATTCATCACCCAGCAATCGTCATGACCTGACGTTATATATATATATATATATATATATATATATATATATATATATATATATATATATATATATATATATATATATAGTTTTAAGGCGTGCGATATTTATGGAATAAAGTGCTCAATATCAGAGATAGAACGTATGTAAATATAAATATAAAAGTGAACGTTGAAGTCAACTCTCAAAGGCGACAGGATGTTTCATGCTTATATAAGTATATATATATATATATATATATATATATATATATATATAAATTCTATATGAATTTTATATATGTGCAGTGCTTATTTATTTCGTTACTAATATACTTTAGTTTTCAAGATGCTTTGAATATGTATGATTGTTTTTCGGTAATTAATCAATACATATATATATTTTTACATACACTTTGTATCTATGTATATTCTTATATACGTGCCGTTATATATATGTGTGTGTATGTGCGTATGTGTGCGTGCGTATTTGTGTGAATGCGTGTTAAAAGAAAAGCGACACATTGGCATTGTCTTTTTCAACATACCAAACGAAAGAGAATCGACAAAAAGACATAACTTAATATCAACAGTTGTACTGCTTGAACTTTAACTTTTGTTCGAAACACATTTTCCGATTATTTTTTTCTTCTTTGGAATCTACTCGTAATGGCAGACTGAGACGAAAATAATAAAGAAAAGAAGAAAGTATTTCCTGTGTATTCGATGTAAGTTCATATTAGTTTTAAGAAAAAAAATCTTAATATATTACTGCTTGCTAAGTCTCAGTTCAGATGAAATAAATAAAAAAAAACATATTTCCTCATTTTGTAGCGACCCTCATCACATTTCTATAGATAGAAATAATTGCTGTAACATTTCTAAGTCGAAATTCGACCAAGTGATTCTATTTTATTTGATTGATTTGAAGTCGACCGAAAGACCATAATCAGGAACGTTTTTGCTTCCTGTCACTAATTATATACACTCACTGGCCATTTAGTTAAGAGTACATGCGAAAAATACTTTTTATACAAATTTCGGATCAGCCAATGATATGGAAACGTTTCAATGAATACTGACATTTAAACATAATCATGGTGACTTGCTGAATTTCCTTTCATGCATTACTTATTTTAAGGGAATTTCTTCTTAACATTTTACCCCAAGCATGGTGATAATTTCATTAAGATGAAAAGGGTTACTGTGAATGGGAGAGAAAAATAAATCTTTTGTGACAAGAAAGGACAATAAAAGAACAGAAGACTAATGACTAATGACGTTGTATTTAAATTTTGGAAGATTGTATACGCCAGAGAAATAAGAAACGGGAGAGATTTCACATTTCGTAAGTGCAAGAAAATAAACTATTAGAAAGGAACTGCACCTAGCTATTTCAACAGTAAAACGATTAGGCTTAATAGCCACTCTAGAAGTACGCTTAAATTTACGCAGTCGACATGCCAAAGAGGTGAGAAGATCTGTGACATATTTATAGAAAAGACATTGGGAAAACGCATCACAGTGTTGGGAAAGCTACTGAAATCCGAAAGTTACCGATATTATTATAAAACCTTTTTTGGATTTTGTCAAGAATGTCGAGATATATAGCCAAAACCCAATTCTAGATATGGCACCAATATTCAAGGTAAGGTTAAGTAGTGGATTTATAAATGTTCAAAATGGATTCCGACGAGAAATATTATCTTTCCCAACACATTTAACAAAGCTTTTTTAGAAATTGATTCAAGATAGTCGCTTCACCAAGAAGGCGCGCGGTTTTCTTTCCGGGAGGTTAGCATCAGACATTCGAATGGAAGTATAAAACAATTCTTTAAACCCTTGTGCAAATTACTTGAAAATAAACGAATAATTATATTATTATTTACAGTTTCTTTTTCATATTTTTTCCAATGAAACATGACCCAGTACACATGTTTGTACTTCGTATGTCCATTCCCCGAAGTTGTTTCTTGCAGACTGACCACAGATTCTCGATTGGACTTAAATCATGAGAGCTCCCAGGTCAGTCTATAGTACTTTGAATTGCTCAATGATACGTATTTCCAGTGCAGCGTTTCAGTTATCGTGTGCATCCTTAGAGTAACGTCCATCTCAGACAATGGCATTAGGACAACTAATCGACAGTCGAGACATTAGTGTCTGGGCGTGATAAAAATCTGATGCAATCACAGATGACGCAATATTTTTCAAGGCCAAACAAATTTCATCATACATTCAGAAAATAGATTCATATTACTGAACACCACTAGAAATGACCAAATCTGAAGAAAACAGAGACATCGATTACACCCTGTCACTCAAGTGGGTTGAAAACTGACCGGATCGTGAAAGAAAAGAAACTAAAGTGGTTGTTTTAATTAATTTGCACAAAGGTGTATGATGATTAAAGAATAGCAATTCCGTACTGTAGGCGTTTAGATATATAGAAGCCATTTTTTGCCCCAGTTAACAACCAATTGGTGTTTATTTTTGAGAGCATCTGCCAGTTTAGTTTTGTTTTGGCGATCCTGTCAAAAGTATATCGTTGTGTCATCAGTATAAATACCAAGTTGGGAATTAATAACATCGAGAAAATCATTGAATAAGGCAAGAAACAACGCAAGTTCAACGATAGAGTTCTAAAGATCCCCCGCGTTAATGTGCAATGATCTAGAAGCGTGACCGTTCGACACGTTCTTCATTAACAGATTTATTAAGAACGATTTCATTAAATTAAATATATGTCCAGAGACACCATAACCCTTGAGCTTGTAGAGAAGGTCAGCGTGACAAACCCTGTCAAATTTTTTTTGAGATATCTAACTTCCATGCCTGAGCCTTTATCGAGACCTTGATAGACAAATCCAGTCGGAACCATTAACATATCAACAGTTGAACAAAAGAAACGAAAGACATATGTGTCGTATGAATTGAGTTGATAAGAACCTCTATTACTTTAACAAGAATAGATAAACGGTTAATAAGACAATAATTCAAGAGATCAGTATGTGCGCCAGAACTCTTAAAGACAGGAACTTCAAAAGAGGATTTCCAACAAGCTGGAAAGTAAGAAGCAGCAAGGCATTTGTTGTATAATTTGGCTAGAATAGGAGCGACTTTAGGAGCGCGCCATATTCTTTTTTTTCCAGATGATCGGTTCAGAGTATTTCAAAAACTTCTTATCTAATAAGACATTCACGCACAACCATCTCTAGTTTTTTTGAATCAATTCCCTCCAAGCAAGGGGCTACTTGGATTGAAATAATCGGAAACCTAATCCTAAATATGATGCAAAAGAATAACCAGAAAAAGAAAATAATCCCAGTGAGTGGCTATGCTATGCTCTTGTTGATGATAGATGCCCGAAGAGAATGACCTGACTGATACAACAGTAAAAAAGAATTTATCAATCCAGTTAACTTTCAGAGGGTACAATGGACGAATCGTTAGAATAATAACAAATTTGGGGATATTCACGGAATGTAAATAATGTAAATGCTGATAGCTCCACAGAAATTCAGACAAAATATATATTAATCCTGCTTCCTCTCATCGTCTCGCGTTGAAAAATCTTGTAAAAAATAAAAAAATATCTGTAATTTATTAGAAAACAAAATGGACCACAAACACTCCTGTAAAATGAAAATCGAAAAATACTATTTAAATTTTATATCTTAATAAACAATCTAAGCGTATTAGTCGTGAAGGATCTACTGTTAATGCGAAAGTGAGCGGGAAATAGAAAAAAATACAAAAGCTTTGTTCAAGAACTAAGAAAGGCGTAGAATTTGAAGTTTAGAATTGTGCCCCAAATGGTAGGTGAATTAATTATTGTGTTAAATACACTTAGGTTGACTGTAAGAAATTTGAGGAAGGATAGAGATTATGTAATTTGTTGCTGCATCTTTGACGATCCTGAGTAAGGTAGTATAGATATGTAAATCCGTTTCCAGTAATAAAAACAAAATATTTGTTGCAAACATGCAACTGAATAGAAATAATAAGAAAGTTCTGGAGAATAGTAAAATGAAAATCATGTAAGTTATTCTGATACAGACAGGGGCAACATTAGAGCTCAAGAAACATGATTTTGTCCTGCTTGACAAACAGGGGAAAATGTGCTATTTGATACAAATCCCCTGTCCAGTTGACTTAAGATTTGAACACAAAGAAAAGAGGAAAGTCGACAAGTAAACCGATTTAAAATATGACCTTCTGAAAGATTGAGGAGGATTAGCAAAGGAAGTAATTTACACTAGCTGTAATCATTGGAGCATTTTGTATTGCACAAAAGAATATGGGAAGAATCTTGCAGATATTGGATTGTGATTTGGAAAAAGTCATCACAAAAAGCGTGCCTGCTCGGAAGAGCGAGGATATTTCAGGAAGTACTGGATACAGCTTGATAAGGCTGTCGGTGTAAAGGAGAAATGATCTGTTTATTTACTTAAGTCACGAATAGTGACCTGAAGTAAATTTTTTTTAACAACAACCAATATCAGATGCATTGACTACTACTACTACTACTAATGAAAATGATGCTAATAACAAGAAGAAGAAGAAGAAGAAGAAAAACGAGAAAAGAAAAGAAAAAAAGAAGAGAAGGACAAAGTGGAAAAAGTAGAAGAATAAGAATGAAAAGAAAAAGATGATGAAGAAGAAGAAACGAGAAGAGAAAAGGAAGAAAACAGAAGAAAATGCAGAAGAGGACGAAGAAAAAGAAATGAAGAAAAATAGGAAGGGAAAGAAGGAAAAACGAAGACGAAAAAGAAGAAAAAGAAGAAGTAAAAAGAAGAAGACAATGAAAAAGAAAAAGAAGTAGAAGGAAAATAATAATAAGAAAATAAGAGGGGGAATAAAAAGAATAATAAAAGGAAAAGACGAAAAAGAAAACGTAGAAGAAGAAAATAGAAGAAAAAGACGAAGAAGAAAAAGAAGAAAAAGAAAAAGAGTAATAAAAAACGAAGAAAAAGAATAAGAAAAAAGAAGAACAGACGAAGAAGGAAAAGAAGAAAAGAGGAATAAAAAAGAAAAAGACGAAAAAGAAGTAAAGAAGCAAAACAAGTAAAGGAAAAGACGAAGAAGACGAAAATGAAAAGAAGAATATCTCCCTTAAAAACAAATATATCGATTTGTTTTTTACTTAAAAAAAAAAAAAAAAGGCCGAATGGCGCCTTTTTGTCGACTTAATTTGTTTTTAATCGCAGTGCAATTCTCTGTATTAAAAAATTTTCAAAAAATAAAATATACTTTTCTGAAAATTTATTTGAGGAATATTAACTGATTTAAAGTATAATTAATCTTAATTGAAACAAAATATCATTTACTTAAATTCAGTCTATACTATGTCACGAAATATTAAGGTCTTTATTAAAGCAAAAAGTTACCCAACAAAATACAAATTCATTTTTTGGCTTATATAATGTACATATGTACACCTGTATTAATAACCCGTATTAATAAATATGTTCTATTACACAATTGTCTTGGTAAAAATACTAAAATCGACTTTCTATGGGTGCGTCGATCTTTTTTTTTTGTTGTTGTTCTACCGTATTATATCAGGTATTATATCACCTTCGTTAAAATATTTGTCGTTTCAATATCATGAACTAAAAAATGTTTAGATAAATGAAGTAGGTATTTAATCATAGTATCGTGTTATAATTTTCTACTATGAGGAAAGTTCAATAGATTTTATATCTACGAAGTGTTCGTACACTTGACATAAGCGCCTCATCAATCGATTTTGTATTGATCGATGTCTGATAATTAAAATTAACATCCGATTTTTGGTCAAGTATTCTCATTCGTTTGTAACAGAAACACGGTTTTAATTCGTGAGGAATCAATATTGAAAACCTCATAAAATTATCACTGTTACAATTTTTTATTCTGTTTTGTTTCAAAGACTTAATTAACTCGAAGTTAATCCACTCAGTTGGACGAATTTCTCTTTCGGTTTTCTGTTGCATGTCGGGATTTTTTTACTATTTCTCTGAATCAAATGAGCAGACTTGAATGCCACATTCTATGTTAATACAAGTCACCTCTCCCCTCACTGACCTATTATTTTATAAAACTCTATGTACGAAGGAGGGCTGAGTTAATACAAACGTTCGCGCACACGCACACGGACACACAAGTATGGTTTCAAATTTGTTATATTTATCAAAGACGTGCTTAATATAAAATGATGTTATCTATCTATCTATCTATCTATCTATCTATCTATCTATCTACCTTTCTCTCTCTCTCTCTCTGTATATATATATATATATATATATATATAATATAATATATTATAATAATATTTTTTGTTTAAAAATATGATTCCTTCGCTACATAAGAGTTCTCATGTTTCAAAAACGAGAGCCGAAATCATCCAAATAATTAATAAAATTAAGTTGGATTGAGGTGTTTAGTCACGTTTCATCTTCAAGCGAAATTTTAGGAATAAGCTATCTCTCGGTTTACGTGTATTTTTACAGAATTTTGTTATTGTGGGAGTGGTCTATACTATTTTCCTTCTTTAAGTGGTCAGGGAGTTAATTCTTATCAGTAGATTCATCATCCTCTGAGAGGTTTTGCTAAGGTTGGGTAGGGTATCTATTTCAAGGCTAATGTTTACGGTCATCCTTTAGTTGGTTCCCAGTGAAGGATATTTTTATGGCGCGCCTACAGTCGTTCTGTGTCTGGAGAATTGTCTTTTATTATTGTCTATCTGATTATCTATTTATTTGTTTGTTTATTTAAGTGGGTGTTTAATATACAGATCGCTTTGCATTGAATTTCAGTTTGTTTTTTTAGTTTTTTTGACGACAACAAAAAGGGTTTTTCCTATTTAAGGGTTTGGCTGAGCTTTTTAGAATTTTTACTTAGCTATGTTTTTTTTGTTTTTTTTTATGCTAATTATCTAATGCGAAAGTCTGTTGATGTCGGCAAAAAACCGTTAACTCCTGCCTATGGTTTAATAATTTTTCATTATTTAGGAATTTTATGATGTGTAGTTTTTCCTGTAAGCATAAGAGGCATGGGTCATCCCAGGTTCTACAGGTTCTTGTTCTATTTACTATTTTCCATTTTACTTTTGGTGTTTTATTCGTTTCCTTTAGATGCCAGAAATATTGGGATAGAGATGTCTGATTTCTATTTTGAATATTGTTGAAAGAGCTCTTGTGTTGTCTCCATCTAATTTTAAAATTATTCTTTGTTGATCCTATGTATATCCTATCAGTGTTAGGGCTCTCAACGGATGAGATAGTGCATTGGTATACCACGGATTTTGTGAGGCATTTATTTTCTAACGGGCAGTTTTTAGGGTTTCTACAATCGCATAATTTTTCGTTATTTTTATCTAGTTTTAGTTTATGTGTTTTATTACTGTTTTGGTATGCGTGTTTTTCTAGGATTTTCTTATTGTGTCTTTTTATGATTCTTTCTATATTTTCAGTGCAGCTGTAACTCAGTTTCAATGTGTTTTTGTTAAAGATGTTGCTAAGTTTGCTATTAGTGGGAAAGTGCTTTTCAATTAAAGCTAGGAACTTATGGCCTAGTTTGGTGCTGACCATTTGGTTGTACGGTGGGGTATACCAGATGATTTTTCTTTTCCTGTTTCTCTTATTATTGGTACTAACGTTTCTATAGGTTATGTCAAAGTTTTTGTATCCGCTGTTTTTCAGGGCCGTGACATAGCTAAGTAAAATTCTAAAAAGCTCAGCCAAACCCTTAAATAGGAAAAACCCTTTTTGTTGTCGTCAAAAAAACTAAAAAAACAAACTGAAATTCAATGCAAAGCGATCTGTATATTAAACACCCACTTAAATAAACAAATAAATAAATAGATAATCAGATAGACAATAATAAAAGACAATTCTCCAGACACAGAACGACTGTAGGTGCGCCATAAAAATATCCTTCACTGGGAACCAACTAAAGGATGACCGTAAACATTAGCCTTGAAATAGATACCCTACCCAACCTTAGCAAAACCTCTCAGAGGATGATGAATCTACTGATAAGAATTAACTCCCTGACCACTTAAAGAAGGAAAATAGTATAGACCACTCCCACAATAACAAAATTCTGTAAAAATACACGTAAACCGAGAGATAGGTTATGTCAAAGTTTTTGTATCCGCTGTTTTTCAGGGCCGTGTTGTAAAAACTACTGTGCTGTTGGAATATTTCTTTATTTATTCGTTCACGGTGGGCGGTTAGGTTGTACAGTATAAATAGACCGACAAGGTCCGAAAATTCTGCAGAGTCTAGAGATCCCATGGTAATGTCAAAGTTGTCATTGGTGTTTTTTATCCACTGGTCCCCATTATGGATGAGGACAGATTTCTTTGCAGTGAGAATAATGTTTGTTTCTTCTTCAGTTAAGTCTGTATATACCGTAGCAAACTCCAGGGCAGTCGTGAAGAGGTCTTTTGATATTGTCTGGTAGTAATCGACAATATCCGTGAACTGGACGTGGGGGACATCGGGCTGTACAGAGATGATGGGCTCATGGTAGTGAGGTGCTCCACAAGCTTTAAAACAGAGAAAATTAGAAAGGCAATTTACAATGAATTCGGGAAACTAAATTTAAAAACAATAGTCAACACTAAAATAAAAAAAGTAAACTTCCTAGACGTAACCCTAGACTTAACTAACAACGTTCACCTACCTTACAGAAAACCTAACACTAATCCCTTGTATGTACATCCTAAGTCAAACCACCCCCCATCTATAATTAAGCATATACCCACATCAGTAGAGAAAAGAATAAGTATGAACTCAGCAAATAAAGAAATATTCCAACAGCACAGTAGTTTTTACAACACGGCCCTGAAAAACAGCGGATACAAAAACTTTGACATAACCTATAGAAACGTTAGTACCAATAATAAGAGAAACAGGAAAAGAAAAATCATCTGGTATACCCCACCGTACAACCAAATGGTCAGCACCAAACTAGGCCATAAGTTCCTAGCTTTAATTGAAAAGCACTTTCCCACTAATAGCAAACTTAGCAACATCTTTAACAAAAACACATTGAAACTGAGTTACAGCTGCACTGAAAATATAGAAAGAATCATAAAAAGACACAATAAGAAAATCCTAGAAAAACACGCATACCAAAACAGTAATAAAACACATAAACTAAAACTAGATAAAAATAACGAAAAATTATGCGATTGTAGAAACCCTAAAAACTGCCCGTTAGAAAATAAATGCCTCACAAAATCCGTGGTATACCAATGCACTATCTCATCCGTTGAGAGCCCTAACACTGATAGGATATACATAGGATCAACAAAGAATAATTTTAAAATTAGATGGAGACAACACAAGAGCTCTTTCAACAATATTCAAAATAGAAATCAGACATCTCTATCCCAATATTTCTGGCATCTAAAGGAAACGAATAAAACACCAAAAGTAAAATGGAAAATAGTAAATAGAACAAGAACCTGTAGAACCTGGGATGACCCATGCCTCTTATGCTTACAGGAAAAACTACACATCATAAAATTCCTAAATAATGAAAAATTATTAAACCATAGGCAGGAGTTAACGGTTTTTTGCCGACATCAACAGACTTTCGCATTAGATAATTAGCATAAAAAAAAACAAAAAAAACATAGCTAAGTAAAAATTCTAAAAAGCTCAGCCAAACCCTTAAATAGGAAAAACCCTTTTTGTTGTCGTCAAAAAAACTAAAAAAACAAACTGAAATTCAATGCAAAGCGATCTGTATATTAAACACCCACTTAAATAAACAAATAAATAAATAGATAATCAGATAGACAATAATAAAAGACAATTCTCCAGACACAGAACGACTGTAGGCGCGCCATAAAAATATCCTTCACTGGGAACCAACTAAAGGATGACCGTAAACATTAGCCTTGAAATAGATACCCTACCCAACCTTAGCAAAACCTCTCAGAGGATGATGAATCTACTGATAAGAATTAACTCCCTGACCACTTAAAGAAGGAAAATAGTATAGACCACTCCCACAATAACAAAATTCTGTAAAAATACACGTAAACCGAGAGATAGCTTATTCCTAAAATTTCGCTTGAAGATGAAACGTGACTAAATACCTCAATCCAACTTAATTTTATTAATTATTTGGATGATTTCGGCTCTCGTTTTTGAAACATGAGAACTCTTATGTAGCGAAGGAATCATATTTTTAAACAAAAAATATTATTATAATATAAGCTCTACTTCTGTATGGAGCACTGTTTTTTAAAAATAAAAACAAAAATACTAAGGAACCCCGGATTATGCACCCAACGTGTTCTTTTCTATTTTCTACATACCTGCACAAGGATATATATATATATATATATATATATATATATATATATATATATATATATATATATATATAACCCTCCCTAAACTCTATCATGTCTCTTTAACTACCCCTTTTACACTCTCTGTTAAATTACAAAAACTTACACTACACATCAATTTTAATTTCATTTTTCGTTTCATTTTTGGAAGTGCTATCTGATGATCCGGCGTCCTTTAAAAGGGCTCTGTTGAAATAAATTATTAAAATGGTTCCTTAAAGTGGATTGTTTTTTTTAATATATATATATATATATATATATATATATATATATATATATATATATATATACATATATATATATTTATTGATGCATGTTTCATTAAATAATATAGACAAGTTTTGTCTATTTATCTTAAGTAAGTTCCTTTCATATTGCCTGATAAGTTTAATAACATTATCATTGAAGGACGAAAGGAAATCACCATATTGATACATGCTTAAATACAATCTAAGCTTTCGGCTTACATAAGCCATTATCTTACATGACAATTACTTTTCAATATATTAACCAATATACGGAACAATAATGATAGTCTGTTTTTGTTGCATGAAAAATTTCAAACATCAGTATGGTGATTTCCTTTCGTTCTTCAATGATAATGTTATTAAACTTATCAGGCAATATGAAAGGAACTTACTTAAAATAAATAGACAAAACTTGTCTATATTATTTAATGAAACATGCATCAATGAAAAATTGCTGCCTAAATATACACAATTCACACACACACACACACACGCACACACACACACACACACACACACACACATATATATATATATATATATATATATATATATATATATATATATATATATATATTAATTTAAAGACAAACAGACCACTTTAAGACTCCATTTGTAATAATTTATTTCCCCAGAGAATTGTATTTTTTTCTGGATCTTCAGACTTCACTTTCAGAAGGTGAAACAAAAAATGAATTTAAAATTTACACTTCTGACGGTCGGTATTAAGCTTATATAAGTTGACATAGGGGTCAGTGAGGAATAGTGTGAGAGACATGGTCGAGTTTAGAGAGGGAAGGGAGAGTTTTAAAATTTATTTTTACAGTTCTTTTTATTATAACACTTAATATTTAGGAAGGAGGGGGTAAGTATCAGATATTGACCTATTTAATCGGCCAACTCAACGCAAATGATATGGGAAAAAGAAAAAGAGAAAAAAGGGAAAAAGAAAAAAAAAGATGATGTAAAGAGATAAGAGACACTGCATTGTTTTTTCGAAGCTTTATTCCAAATATAAAATGCAAATTAATTTAGACACATTTAGAACAAAAAATCACATGAATCATTCGTATAAAATAAAAGAGGACGGCATAAATGGCGACATTTTGTTTAAATCTGGTCTTACATCCTCTCCAAGATGGGAAAAATGTGTACATTCTATTTTTTCATTTTAATATATCTTTATGATGTCATGAACATTTCACTTTCGCACATTCCAGAACAATATATTTCCAATTTGGTTTGGTTGATCTGATGTTGGAGGTTTTAAGCCCATTTTTTTTTTTTTTATTTTTGGCTATGTGTCTTCTGGTTTGCAAAATACGCACCCATAAGTAATTCTGAAACGAAAGTAGAGCTAAATTCAAAGGATAAAGTGAGTCACTTTTATCGAACAGCACTGTATATGGAGGAGGCACGGTGGAGTAATGGATAGCGGCTTGGATTGAGGAATCGAATAGCCAAGTTCGAATTCCAGTCGAATCCATTACATTCACTTATACCATTGGGAAAAGATGTGAATACTCCTCTTCGTCCTCCAGCTATGTGTAAATAGCAGGACAGGCTGGGTTCTATAGCCTTGGATAACAACTGGTCTAGGAGAAGGACAACTCTGAATTCAAGACCTGCGGAGGGTCGTTTGGAGACCTTGTGGCACGTAGTATATTCGGTATTCGTCCCTTCAAAAAGTATGAATGAGCCTGCACGAAAACTTCACCTCAATACCGGGATATATATATTCATGTAATTAATAAAAATATAAAATGTGTTACTTAATTGATTGATATTATATTCAGTACCCCGAACATAGAAGTTTCGTAAACGAAACTTTTATAATCGCTCGGTGTACTCGCCAGGAGGTTTCAACTGATATATATATACAGTGTAACCCGGGTATAAGAGACCCGGATATAAGAGATATTTTATCTGGGCCAAATTAGAGCCATACTTACCTAAACAAAATAGACCAAACCCTGATATAAGAGAAACCCAAATATAAGAGACTTCTCCGGTCGCGCCAACTCTCTTATATCCGGGTTACACTGTATATATAATATAAAATTTGTCACTTAATTGACTGAAGCTATCTTCAGCATCCTAAATTTCTAGAGTTTCGTAGAAGAATTTTCTAGCAATTGCTCCGTCCATTCGTGAGAGGGATATCGGCAATCTCTTTTATCTTGTGTTGCAAAGAATTTAAGGAACATTTCATTGGTGCAAGGTTGATTTTTCCCTCCTACTCCTTTCATTGTGTGTGTGTGTGCGCGCGCGCGCACACGTGCGTAAGTATGTATATATATATATATATATATATATATATATGTAAAGAAAGAAAGATACCCAAAAATAGATTTGAAAATTGCTGAATAAAATGGCTGTTATCGTTTCAAAAGTAGAGACTTCAAACCTTGCTATGTATCCGCCCGATTAAACAAGCATATCAGTTCCCCTATTCGACGCTTTTCATTCATTACTGAAGGTCGCCTGGGAGTAAAATTGGCTGCCGTTCATGAATTTTGCTAATGTTCTTTTTTACTATTACACAGGCGTGCACACGCATATATATATATATATATATATATATATATATATATATATATATATATATATATATATATATATATATATTAAACAATAAAAAAAATATTAAAAAAATTAAAATCGTTGTAGATTAATATTCTTTCGTTTTTTTATTATTTCATTTAGATTACTCTAATATATATATATATATATATATATATATATATATATATATATATATATTGAACAATAAAAAAAATTTAAAAAATTAAAATCGTTGTAGATTAATATTCTTTCGTTTTTTTATTATTTCATTTAGATTACTCTAATATATATATATATATATATATATATATATATATATATATATATATATGAACAATAAAAAAAATTTAAAAAATTAAAATCGTTGTAGATTAATATTCTTTCGTTTTTTTATTATTTCATTTAGATTACTCTGATATATATATATATATATATATATATATATATATATATATATATATATGCATGCCTATTTCTGGAGTACTTTTTATCGCTTATTTTCGATTTTGGCCGGATAGTTTACCCTCCCACCAGGCGGTCTCGGTTTGCTCATCATATTGGACTCGCCTGGTGGTATATAGGGTGTCCACGTTCAAGCTACGGCTACTGCCCGCCTGACTTTAGAGCGGACAGGCAGCAAAAGCTAGCCGCATGCGAAGCTCTTAGCTGTGGTCGAACTCATTGCCTTCGCGCAGAGAGGACCCCGGACGTGACGCTACCCTTCGGCATAGCCTCGTCCGGCAAGGTAGACAGACCCGACCCCGTTTATGCAGGATCTACGGGGAATTTTTGGCCGAGTCTGCGGACTCGGATAGCCCCACATTAAATTCAGCCTTGTGCCACATCCTACCACGTGGTAGTAAATATTACTTGCCTCCTGACTTCAAAGTGGCAAGGTAGGCAGACCCGACCCCGTGTAAAAAGTGTGTCTACGGGCTCGGAATCCCCCACACAAAAATTGGCCCTGTGCCTGATCCTACCTCGTGCTGAAATTGGGTAAATACACTTCCCACCTGACAATTGATGAAATTTGCAGTCGTGGTCAGCCATTGCTCACCCGGAATTTTGGTATATATATATATATATATTAATTATATTGATCGACTTTTCGAAATTATGAATTGATTCATAAATTATCCAAAGTTCTTTTTGGAAGAAATATGTCCACATTCTTAAAGCATCATTAGGTTTGGTAGCGAAAAATGGTGAGTTTCGTAGTGACGTGGACAAAGAATGTTTTGACGTACCTAAAGTGTGACGTGTGTCTGTGTCTGTGTTTATTTTATTTATTTTTTTTAATATAATGGCGGGCCACTCGTATGGCTTGTGTAAGCAGAAAGCTTAGAATAGACTAAACGTGTATCAATATGGTGTTTTCCTTTCGGCTTTCAACGACAATGTGATTAAGCTTATCAGACAATATGAAAGGAACTTACTTAGAATAAATAGACAAAACTTGTCTATATTATTTAATGAAACATGCATCAATGAAAAATTGCTGCCTAAATATACACAATATATATATATGTATATATATATATATATATATATATATATATATAACATTAGTAATAATCCACGCGCAACGCACTACCCGAGCCTCGTCAGGGAAGTTACTTTTGGATTGTTAATCTGCTAAATTAACCACTCTGCCGAAGGGCAGAATTTCGTCTTGGGAAACTGACTCTGTTTTTACGTGGTCTATTGGGAATTTTTGCCCGAGCCTACGGGCTCTGATACCCCACTTTAAAATTCGGACTTGTGCCACATCTAATTACACTTAAGGATACCGGCTCTTAAGTTATAATTTTTTTATTGTTTTTATATTGTTCTTTTTTTGTTTTGTTTTTTTATAGATGGATGATTTTGCTGTATGAATATTGCTTCGAGGATCATAAGTTTGTTTTTAATTTTTAATTTTTTTAGTATTTTGGCGTTATTCGTGAGTTGTTGTGTAATGTTACTCTGATCCTTATGCTGCTTATTAATGTGTAGTCGAATGATTCCAGTCAACCCTGTTGTTTGCATATCACTGAAAATGCCTCTTGCTGCCGTAGAGGAGGGATTCTTCGAGACATCTCTTACAGTATCATTTTCAATCCTATCTTAACCATTATCGGTTAATACTTATCTTATTCTCAACACAATGACACTGGTTATATTTCATGATAATCCTCCAAACTGTCAATCTAGGAACATTAAAAAGGATAGAACTGTTGCGGGTTACTAGGATGTTTGGGTAATAATTAGTCATCACTTTGTAATGGGAATCGGCACTTTGGACATGAGTGCCTGTACTTTGTATAGTAATTATTTATAGGTTCCTGGAACATTCATCCCGCAAACAATATGACGGACTCATGTGAGTCCGGGTAAAAATATAAGAGGACGAAACAATGAATATAAAAAAGCGACAATGCATGTTATTAACAAAAGGAATTATATGTGAACAGAATTGAAATTAAAGGAAAAGGCGTTGAAATGAGAATATGCTTGTGTGTGATAAACACGTGCGTGTGTGCAAGAGTTCAGTTAAGGCAGGACCCCTGTAGAGTGGGACACTTTACACTTGTGCGACTGCATCTGAAAGCAAGAATTAAAAAAAAGAAAAAAAGAGAATATCATTGCCTTCTAATAGACATCAGAAGCGCCCCCACTAGTAGGCGTTTTGGCAAAGGCAAATGGAATCGGTTGTGAACTGGGGCAGGAAATGGCTTGTTAACTTTAACGCCTCAAAAACAAAACTGCTCTCTATTAATCACCACAGAGATCATTCCCTGCCCCACATTAGAATGTCTGATGCTCAACTTCTCGTGAGCACCTCTCTGCGGCCGCTCGGTCTCACATTGTCTGCTGACCTGAGATGGAACAAATACATTGAGTCAATTGCTTCGTCCACCGCAAGGAAAGTTGGTTCCCTGTACCGCGCTAGGAAATTTTTCTGCCCGGAATCGATCCTTCAAATCTACAAATCAATCATTCGCCCTTGCATAGAGTATTGCTGCCATATATGGTCTGGAGCCCCTTCTGTTTGTCTCGGGGTTCTTGATAAGATCCAGAGACGGATATGCAATATAACTGGCCGCGATCTGGCATCTCGTCTGCAGTCACTCTCTCACAGACGGGCCGTCGCCTCTCTCTGACATTTTTTTAATAAATACTTTCATGGTAATTACTCCGATGAGATGCTTTCGCTGGTTTCCAGACTTCATGAATTCAAACGTCCTACGAGGCTGGCATCTCGCTCTGAAACTTTCACTGTCGAAACTGTTAAATGTAACCGTCTCTTCTATTCCAGTAGTTTCATATCTCGCACCTCTCGCCTGTGGAACTCCCTTCCTTTTTCCTGTTTCCCTGATAGCTATAATCTCCAACTATTCAAATGTAATGTCAATCGATATCTCCAGTTGCCTTGGTCTATCCCCTATCCTTCTCCTCATTATTTCCTCTATCGCTCCTCTCTGCTCTCGCTACAAATCCTCTGTAACCCCGTGCGTGCTGGTGGCTTCCAGACTTGCTTGGGGTGAAATGCTTAAAAAAAAACCCCATGAAATGTACTGTATATATATATATATATATATATATATATATCTTTGCACGTGCACATTAACTAACTTCATTCTAGAGCTTTGTAGAATCCGGTAGTTAAGTGTTGTTTTCAATGACAAATAAAAAGAGGAATAGATTACAATTGCCCTAGAAAAAATATTCTTTTCTTTTTAATTTATGGAAGGAATGGGATGATTTGGCAATGCACCAGTTTTTACAAAAGTCTGTAACTATGACTGTAACAGATCGAAATTTAAATAAAATATGGTAAATACAGTAAGTAATGTTAAATATTCGCATTTCCTTAGAAAATAAACAAATATTGAATGATGCCAAATAAATCTGACAACTTATATATACACACACACACACTCATATATATATATATATGCATATGTGTGTGTGCGCGTGCGTGCATGTGTGTGCGTGCAAGTAATAATAACAACATATAGTCCATATATGCTACTAATAATATGCGGAACTAATAGCAGGTTGGTTAATGAAATTTGAGGAGTAAAAATACAATAAAATGATAATAATGTCAATAAAACTGATAATATTTATTTTATATTAGTCGGCCTTTTTTCATAATGGAAGCATGAAGAGAAAGATTTTAAAATTGGAATTTTCAAATATGCCTGTGTCTTTTATCAACAAGAAGAGAAATAAGTAATGAAGTAGGACTTTCTGTCCCGGGGAATTTTCTTGTTGCTGGTGTTGTGGGTGTTTTTTTTTGTTTTTCTTTTTCATATGTTGTATTGCTGTAAGAAATTTGATAGTTTTGGCCTAGTAGTTTATTAAGTTAAGGTTTGTGGAGGGTTTGCATGAGGATTTCTGTTCAAATTGTATTTCCTGAGTACCCCTAAATCCTTGTTTAATCCTATAATATATGATACTAATTTGAAAATGCATTTTAGCTCGGACTTTCGACACTTAAATTCATAAAAGTGCCAATACATACATGCATATATATATATATATATATATATATATATATATATATATATATATATATAATTATTTATTCGCAAATTATAACAGATATGATATAAAATCACTACAAAAATAGCCATTTTGTTTCAACACTTCTAGTGACTTATCAAGTGATGGTGTTGAATGTCAACATTCAACACCATCACTTGATGAGACACCGTAAGGGTTGAAACAAAATGGCTATTTTTGTAGTAATTTTATATCATATTTATGTTATAATTTGCGAATAAATAATTATATCTGCTCTACTCTGTAGATTATTATTTTTATTTATTTATTTATTATATTATTTTTATTATTAATATAATTATATTTGCTCTACTCTTTTAAGAACAGTATTTGTTGGTTATTGGAATTTATTCCGTATACACCAATCCTATACTTGTATATATATATATATATATATATATATATATATATATATATATATATATATAAGGTTAATGATCAGAGTTGACTCAGACCAGGAAACAGTAGTATTAAGAAGTGCTCAATACATGTGTGAAAAAAATAAAATAAAAGTAAAGATAACTTGTAGAGCTTTTTAAACTTTAAAAATCAGGAGATCAGTTAATTCCGCTACTTTGGTTTCAACTTTATGATATCCTTAGGGGATTTTTATCACTTGACCTCCCAACGCTTTATTTGTTTGTTTTTTTTAAATCCTAATGAACGGTATATTATTTTTTAAAAAAACAAACAAAAAGCCAATGAACACTATAATATTTTTAAATAAATAAACGCACTTCTTGTCCATCCTTCTTTAGATCAACCTCGTCCTCCCTTTTTATCACACCCAACGCCGTCCATTTTTTTTTTATTCATAGCGGTCATTAATTTTATTTTATAAAGGATTAAGTTGTTAACTGATAAAAATTGTCTGAGGTTACCGTAAGATTGAAACCAAGGTAGCAGAATCAACTGATCTGATTTTTGAAGAATTTCTCTCTCTCTCTCTTCCCCTCTCTCTCTCTCTCTATATATATATATATATATATATATATATATATATATATAATTTAAAATATTTAAAAGCATTAATTAAAATAAATAAATAAAAATAAATAAATGAATAAATCAAATAAATAATCTGTATATTCGTATTAAAATAATTATTTATTAATTTTATTCACAAAATTTACATTGCTATTCGATGAATATATGCTCATGTTTTGGGGCGTAAAAATATATTTGATGTTAATTGGAAATCAATAACATTAAATTAATGAATGCATTAATAAATGTATAATTAACTAAGTAATTAAAAATAAGCAAATGTACATATACATAAAATGAATATATTTTCCAATATAGAATACTAATCATTACATACAAAAATAGAAATAAAAGGTAAATAAAATGTGAAGCTATAAAAAATAAATCCAGTATTTTGTAAGGAACTTAACATCGTTCTTCTGACAATCTGGATTTCCATAAGTTTTAACTTCCGTAAGTTTAATTCCCGTTAGTATTAATTTCCGGTAGCATTAATTTCCGGAAATATTAATTTCCGTTAGTATTATTTTCTGTTAGCATTAATTTCCGTAGGTATTAATTTCCGTTTATATTAATTTCCGTAAAAAGTAATTTCCGTAAATATCAATTTCAGTTAGTATTAATTTCACTAAATATTAATTTCCGTTGCAATTTCCTTAATTATTAATTTCCGTTTGTATTAACTTCTGTAAGTATTAATTTCCGTTAATATTAATTTCCGTTAGTATTAATTTCCTTAATATTAATTTCCTTAGTATTAATTTCCGTAAGTATAACTTTCCGTAAGAATTAATTTCCGTAATTATTAAATTCCTTAAGTTTTAATTTCCTTAACTACTAATTTCCGTAATTATTTATTTAAGTAACTATTACAGGTAAAATATTAAAATATAAAAGTTAAAATTAAAATTATAGCCTTAATTTTGTTTAATTATAAATGAAATATATACCATTCAAAAATGTGAACGTTGCGATTAGAATGGATTTTCGTGATTAGCGTGTAATATTTCAAGATTTAAACATTGCCACGTGTTTAACATATAGGTATATCTGAATTTATGATTAGCTTACAAAAATTAGAAATGTAAAAAATGAATAAATAAAATATAAACATATATATAAATTTATGAAATAATTTCAATTAGATTAAAACAAAACAAGCTAAACATAAAATAAAACACATACTAGAAATAAACATTCCTTAATAATATTTACGATTTTTTAAAAATAAGTTCTACAAATCTGGTTGTATCCATTCCTCTCTACGGGTGTGAGACTAAACTCCTGATTCTGGGGGGAAAAAAAAGGATCTTGGCGTCCGAGAACAACTGATCCTCAGCGTCTTCTACTGGAAGCACAAAAACCTATGATTATGTATATATATATAAGTATTTATTTAAAAAAATTTATAACATAAATATGTTATAAAATCACTACAAAAATAGCGATTTTGTTTCAACACCCTCGGTGTCTTATCAAGTGATGACGTTGAATGTAAAATAAATGGTTTTAAAAGTTTCAAATTAATTAACAATTCTTCGCAAGGGGAAAACGTTGCAGGAAAATTCAAAAAGCTTGATAACGAAGCCATGTTATAATATCTATTCAGATGTTTAAAATATGGGTAGTATTAAAAAAGAATTTATTCCAACCAATAATTACTAAATTATATGATAAAATTTAATATTAAAATTTAAAACCGCTAATTACAAAATCAAAATTTAAAATTTATTCGCTATTAAGTTTACAACTATAAAATTACTGAGGAGAAAAGAAGAAATATATACGGTATTCAATTTATTTCTTCTTTAGCTAATTTCATATCCGGTCCTTTGACAATGTATACATTTTAATCCTAATAGTGTGTGAATGGGGTCCTAAACTCACGCGTAAAACAAGCGCAATCAGATTCTAATATATAAGCACCAAGACATACATATATATATATATATATATATATATATATATATATATATATATACACACACAAAAAGAGACGAGACAGAGAACATCTTCACGGTCTGTCAAAAAAAAAACCAACACACGCGTACATACATACACAATTAAAAGTGAATGCACTTTCCATACACACAGATACCTATAAATACATGCACACATTCACAGACATTGACCCAGACAATCGGATACCACAACCGATAAATAGTCTATATCACAGTTTTTCAGTGTGGCTAGACGTCGGATTGCTCCAAGGGATCGAAAACTGACCGATTTGGCATCCGTCAGAGATCCTACCGCTAGGTTCGCACGGCAGAAATTTTAACGTTTTCCATACGAAATACGCCAGTGTGTCGGATAGCTCAATTCAGTTGAACAGCAACGCGTTATTAGCAGTAGAAGACACTGTTCTTTTTTTAAAATTACCCTTTTCTCAAGAGAGCTTAACCGGAATCCTGAGATCATATATATATTGTCATCATATATATATATATATATATATATATATATATATATATACATATACATACACACACTTCTCCCAGAAACACATCTGATGGTTGATTACTTGTTCACCGTTCTGTACGCGGCTGCCATCAGCCCTTAAGTGTCTGTTTCGGAAATTGAAATTTTTTTTCAATATCAATCCTCCTCTGGTAGACGCCTTGTTAATGAGAGTGGATTTCTGTTTAGTGCCTGTTTAAGGCGTAAGTTATCTTATCTGGGGTTGGGGAGCGTTCTGGGAATGAATTTTATTCATGGCTAGAAACATTCGTTATTAATAAATAAATAAATAAATAAACACACAGACACACACACATATATATATATATATATATATATATATAGCTGAAAAATATATTCAGTACATACAACACAGATAATGTAACATTTTATACAAAGCCAATACTTTAAACCAAAAAAGATAACCCTCAAATAAAGCAAAATAAAGACACATAACACAGTGGATAAAGGCGTTGGTTAGATCCAGTAACAGGACCCAAAGAGTGTGAGTTCAATACCCGGTTAAGGCAGTGGAGAACTTGGAGAGGGGAATTAACAGGAGATAACTGATAACTGACATCCATCAAACATGGCACGTGGAACTAGAACAGTCTACCCCAGTGAGCGAAATTAAGGGGTCAGTTCGAAATTCCAAACACCTGAAGAAGACCAGAGCATACAACGGCCGAAACGTTGTGATGAATATGGCGACAAAGATGAGGACAATAGTCCGAATAATGTAGATGGTGTCTGTTGAAACTTGACTAATGCATGGAATAATAATGCAACACAAAATGTACTTAGAACAAAATATATTGAAACAAGAAAGTGTACACAATATTTACATATAGTCTTTTGTATATTCCTGGAAGACCGTTCCTGGAATGTGTGTTGACTGAGTCGCAGTCGGGCAGAGTCTCTGGTTGAATCCCTCGATTCCTACCCTCTCTTCCCGGTACCAACCATATTTATATGGTCGGTACTCCACTATGCAAATTAGGTGGATCCTACCACAACACCCCCCCTCCCAAGCCTTGGAATCCCTTTTGGATTTCAAACTGGCTTACTATATGGGTTGATGATTATGGCTATTTCTTTGTAGATCCATTTGCATACTTTTAATATTTTTTTCGTTTTGGATTCACGTCCAATGGGTCCGTGAACTTCCGTTTCCTACCGGATCTTCTCGGTTCAGGAATATTCTGCGCAGGTTCTACTTGAAACATATCATACATTACATCAATGGGATCTTCCTCCTCATCCGGTATACTCTCTTCATGCTCTAGAACGTAACATTTTTTAAGTTGGTTCTGATGCCTTTTATGAGTATTCTTCGGCCCTTTAATTATGTAAATCAGGTCACCGATTCTCTTGTTCACTATGCCTCGCTCCCAGAACTCAACGTTGTTTTTGTAGCACTTGAAAAACACCTTCTCTCCGGAAGTGTATCTTTTTCTCGCTGTATACATAGTATTCTTTACTCTATTTTTTCCTGGCAAAAGCTTGTCAAACACTGACTTAACTTTCCTAGCGAACATTAGTTCAGCTGGTGCCATGTTTGAGTGTGTTCTCTGGTTTGGCGTAATTCTGTATACCTGTAGGAATTGCTGAAGCGCCTTTTCCGTTGGTACTCCTGAGGCTTTCTTCAGCGCGCGCTTTAGAGTATCGACAAATCTTTCTGCGAGTTCATTGGACCTCGGATGATACGGCGGCGTCGTTATGTGGTTAATTTGATATAACTCACAAAATTCCTTAAATTATTCAGAAGTGAATTGTGTACCATTGTCACTCACAATACACTCTGGCACACCGAACCGTGCAAATAGTTCATGCAAGAAAGTTGTTGTGGTATTGGACGTAGGCTTTTTGCAGCGTAGTACTTCCGGCCATTTTGTAAAACTATCTACCACTATTAAGTAGTAATAATCTTCTACTGGACCAGCGAAATCAATGTGTAATCTTGTCCACGGATGATCCGTCTTGGGCCATGGTTTGTGTACTATAGGTGGTGCCTTAGCTGCTAACGCACACCCTTTGCATCGCTGAACCATGTTTGCGATATCCACATCCATTCCTTTCCAATATACAAAGCTTCGCATTAAGCTTTTTGTTCTATTAACCCCCGGGTGACCCATATGAAAGTCCCGTAGTATTCTTTTCTGCAACTTTTTTGGTACTACTACTCTCACCATATAATAAAACTGTCACAAATTGAATAAATCTCCTGCACTTTTTGGTCATTTGCTACCATTTTGCTTTTTATTTCTAAAATGAAATCATCGCTTTCAGCTTCTTTTTTGATTTCCTTTGATGTAACCGGTAGCTCTCTTAAAATGTTGTTTACCATGCTTTTCACCTCATAATTTGCTCTGATGTTTGCAATAATTGATTCTTCGAATCTTTCTTCTCGACTCGGTACGAGTCTTGATAAGCTATCCGCATGAATTATATTTTTGGATGATAGGTGCTTTATGTGAAAATCATAATTGAGAATAATGGTTCCCCATCTCAACAGACGATTTGCCGTATAAACGGGTAACCCTTTCTTCGAACCAAAAATAGTGATCAGAGGTTTATGATCCGTTTCAAGAATAAAATGTCTGCCGTGGATGTATCTGTGAAATTTTTTTATGGCAAAAATGATACTCAGCGCCTCTTTTTCTATCTGTGAGTAACTTCTTTCTCCTGGGAGTAAAGTTGTCGAAGCATGTGCAATTGGTTTTCTAGAACCATCTGGCCTTATGTGTTGAATACACGCTCCAATGCCGCATGAACTGGCGTCACTTGCCACTACAATATCAAGTTTTGGATTGTAATGGGTTAAAAAGAGGTCTGATGTAAGCATTTTCTTTATTTCATCAAAGGCTTTCTGACATTCTACCGTCCATTCCCATGCCTTGTCTTTTTTTAGTAGTTCATTCAACGGAGCTCTTAGATTGTACATTCCTTTAATGAACGCTTGATAATAATTTGCGAGCCCCAGAAAACTCTGTAGCATCGCCACATTAGTGGGCGTCGACATGTCTCTAATCGCAATGGACCTTTCCGGATCTGGACATCTGCCATTTTTGTTGATTATGTGACCTAAATACTTAATTTCCTCCAAACCAAATTCGCACTTTAACTCTTTGACTTTAAATCCAAAGTCCTGAATCTTTTTAAATACTTGATTGAGATGCTCTCGATGTTCGTCGACGGTTTCGCTCCTTACTATGATGTCGTCTAAGTAAGCGCACGCACAGTCTAAATCATTCAACATGACGTCCATAGCTTGTTGAAAAATGGCTGGTGCCACTTTAATACCAAAAGGAAGCCTGTTGTACTTGAATAACCCTCTATGCGTGTTTATCCCTAGTAACTTCGAACATTCTTCTTCGACGGGAATTTGGAGATAGGCATCTGATAAGTCGATTTTTGAAAATATAACTCCATTTAGCTTGTTAAAAATCTCCTCCGGACTCGGTAACGGTAGTCCTTGATTACCGAGTTCAACCCTGTCGAAAAATCAACACAGACTCTGATTTGGTTTGATTTCTTTTTAATGCACACAATCGGTGCAGCCGATGAATTTGATTCTACTTTCGAAATAATTCCCATTTTTCCAACCTATCAAGTTCTTCGTTAATTTTCTCTACACTTGCGAAAGGTACGTTACGTTTCTTTTTAAAAATTGGCATAGTATTTTCCTTTAATTCAAATTTAGCTTCAAACTTGTTACATTTTCCAAGACCAGGTGTGAATGTTTCCGGAAACTTTTTCTTTAATTCATCTTTAATGTCCTGACTTGTTTGCGTATTACTTTCTACTTTTCTGCAGAATGAGTTTAACGGTTTATCCCACAATTCGAATGTTTCAATAAAATCTGTACCCATCAAGTTTTCTCCATTTTTCAGAATGAAAACCTTTATTTTTTTAACGATCCCGTTCAATTTCATGGGAAGTACAACCTCGCCTTCGAAGTTAATTTCCTTTCCAGTTACCGTTCGAGCACGTTTCGTTGACTTCATTATTGTAGGCCTTTTTAACATTTTCCATGTTTTATAGTTCATTATTGTTAAATCTGAACCCGAATAAAGTTGAAATTTGATATTCTTTTTAAATATTTCAGTCGTCACATATTTCCACAAATCTCTATCGGATTTGATATTCGAATTTGTTTGTTTAATTCGACTATTGAACTTTTTCGTTTTACAACACGATCCTTTGTGTCCCTTCTTGTGGCACACGAAACATTTCTTATTTCTATATGGGCAATTTACCTCCCAGTGTCTTTCGTTGCAACGTCTGCAATTATATGGTGGAACCTTTTTTCCCCCCTGGTTCTTCTTATTTAATTTTTCTTGTCTATTTTTAAAATACGCCGAATTCTTACTCCAATTTTTTTCTGATGGGTAATTTGACTGTTTTTTTATTTTTTTAATATAAGCAATGCCAGCTTCTTCGATTTTTTGAGACTCTTTCTTTAAACTTACGACCCGCTGACACTCCTCTGCTAACTTTTTCAGGGTAAGGTTTTGCTCAGATTCGAGTTTAGACAAAACTCTACGTCTTATTTCGGTACTCTTACTGGATACCAGCCCTTGGGCAAAAATTAAACACTTAAATTCTTCCACCGTAATCTCTGCCAATCTGAAATTGTCACAATGTCTATTCACCATAGATGCATATGTTAAGTAATCCTGATCGTCGGATTTAGTGACATTCATGCATAACCATCGCTTATGCCAAAGCGACATATTTGCTCCAAACAGCTCCTTTAGCAATTTCACTGTTTCCGAGAATTCCAATTCATTCGTTCTTCTCGGTAGAATAAAATCTACAAATTTGCTATGTTCTGCTGTACCTAGCTTTCTTAGTAATAGACTGACTTTTCTTGAATTCGACCAGTTTTCACAGTCTGTGTAGAAAATATCTTCATATCGTTTAAAATACGCTTCAAACGTTTTTTCTTCGTCTGGCACATAGTTGAAAATTTCCAGCGAATTAAATATGGTGTTATTAGAATATGAAGAATTTCCCTCATTTGCTTGATTGTTGTTTAATTTCTCCAGTATTAACTTTTGAATTTCCAAAAGTCTTTCCTCTTGCTTTTCTTGATATTTCCGCTGGGATTTGAATAATTCAGCCTGACTCAACTGCTGGGATTTGAATAATTCAGATATGACTTTACATAATTCATCCATCTTTAGCTGATAGTGTTCATGCAACAAAGAATATACCTTTAATTTGTGTATCTATGGATATAATATAAGCTGACCAGAAAAATCGAAACAACGTACGACTTTTTTATTTTATGTCTTGCTTTTACATTCAAGCCCGTGATAATCAACTTTGGTATTTTTTTTAACGATTTCTAAATATCCAGAATTCAGAATCCTTCGGCGTTCCGTTAGATGTTGGACTTTTAATTAATAATTTTTTCCTTCAGCCTGGGTTCTTCAATGACTTGTCCCAATTGTTGAAAGCTATCAATTATTAATTCTTTTTTTTTTTTCGTATGGTTCTTTCTACCTCGTCGCCATTGTTGAAACCTGACTAATGCATGGAATAATAATAATGCAACACAAAATTTACTTAGAACAAAATGTATTGAAACAAGAAAGTGTACACAATATTTACATATAGTCTTTTGTATATTCCTGGGAAGACCTTTCCTGGAATGTGTGTTGATTGAGGAGATTTATTTTGTAAAATACAAAATTGTGGCACGTGGCCGATGAAGGGGAGGAGTAAAGGCTAGTCCAAACTAACTATCCTATACCTAGCTAATCAGATTCACGACCCATTCATACATTACAATTTACCCATTCACCACAAGAACTCGTCCCTCCCCAAACAAACCTCCAACCACCATAATACCACATCCTCTCAAGGGGAACCTACCAAAACGCGCCCCACACCATAAAAATTTGTTGATGAAACACATGCTATACATAAAATTCTAATAATGATAGAATGAGAGGGGAGGGGAGATGAACGCAATAATAACTAAAAGATAACACAAAATACAAACTAACCATAACATATGTTAGTAGGGAACCGTCCAACCCTCAAAAATAGAGAGGCCGCTGTATTCTGCCCTAAGGACAAAATCAAGAGGCAACTCTCGCTAAGGGAGTGGGAAGAAGGCTAAAATATTACTGGGGAGGTTGGGAATCTCGACTTGGAACATAACCAAAGAGTAACCGGGTAACAGGCCAGGAACAACACTTACTCACATTAACTAGGTACACTGAAGCTTGTCTAACCTAACCAAGGGAAGGGTTCCACAGGAAGCCACCCCGATGTGCAATAGGTTGACCTAGAAGAGAAAATCAAGGCTAGCCACGGTCACACGAACCAAGCTCGCCTCTTTTACCCACCTTTCGCTAAAGACTGTCGAATGCAACCGTTTTCTATCAGATCTAATCTTCATCTTGAGCTGATGCTCAAAGAATTGGATTAGATGCTGATGAGAAAGACGGTTGCCCCGCAAGATTCCTCCTTTCGCGACGTCCGAATCACCATTCGAGCCGTGGCCAGCAGCGTCAGAAACACCATTCATTTCACCCCCGGAATACGGGGGTGACACATTGTCACACTAGTATGCGCGATCAATGGAGACAAGCTGAGACGAGCTGTCAGCTCGCCGATATTGTCCCATAAGGGGCGGACCCGGGGGCAATGGTAGAAAGCGTGCGAAGCCGTTTCTTCTAAGCCAAGACCACACCGTTCACAGTCTGGCAAATCCACCAAACCCCATATGAAAGCCTTGTCGTTGAGAGGCAGCCGATTCCGAGCCAATCGCCAGGTAAGCGAAAATTCAGGGTTACTGAGGTAATCCACCGCTGGCGCCCATGACCAGTAGGAGCGATACTCCTCTTCCGACAAGCCGAGCGTATCTCGTAGGGAATCCTTCGCGGGTCCCTCCACTAAACCACGATAGAAGACCTTCCTAGGCCGTGAAAGGTCACTGGACCAGGGAATAGCCCTCAAGGCCGACCGACACTCGCGAAGAAAATCCGACTCGTCTCGGGGTTTACGACGGCGCTCAACCCTCGAGATGGGGGGACTGATGGTAAGGCTAGGGAAGGCGTCCCTAACAATCCCCATCAAGAATCGGATTTCTTCCAGTCAATGCGCGGCGTAGGAAAGCCAACCTAGAGGCACGGATGTGACTCAACAGGTGCAGCATTCCCAGCCCCCCATGACACGGAGGATAGCGATGGGTCTCACAGAGAGGAAGTACTGACAATCGACACACCTCCGTCCTGCTCTTCACGGACAACCGCCATCGATTCCAAGTCTGACCGGCAGAATCGACCTTTGCTCGTACTTCAGACCAATTCTTTTCCAGCTGGAGGTCAGGCCCGAACCACACTCCAAGAATGCGGACAGGACCGTCCGTCCAACCGAAGCGGCCCGGAAGAGCACCCCCTTCCAGGCACCTAACCGCAAGCCGGACGACTTGTCGCGGTTTATCTTGGCCCCTGTCACCTTCTCGTACCGATCAAGCGCCTTCTGTACCGCCTCAATATCGCTGCGAGACGACACGAAAGCAGATACGTCATCGGCGTACGCGGAAACCCTGGCTCGAGCCCCTCCAGGAACGGCAATTCCGGTTGTTGAACACTGCAGTCAAAATCGGAACAAAGATGTGCGACAGCCTCAAGTACAATTCATAGGGCAAACCATCAAGACCGGGCGACTTGCCTCTGCCGACCTTCTTCAATACCGCGTAGACTTCCCCCCCCCCCCGTGATCTCTCCCTCGCAGCTAGCTGCTTCAGTTGGCGAAAGACGAGGAAAGTCAGCTAAATAGCTGCGAAACTCCTCCTCACGGAGACCAGACTCCTTGGTAAACCGGCTCTCGAAATGGCGCCGAAACGCCTCGCACATGTCATCAGTCGCCCGAAGAGTACGCCCCTCCGGGGATATGTCCTCACGAATGTAACGATCGCCACCTAGACGGACCTCTTCCCTGCGCAGATGTGCGCCCAAATTCACCGCTTCGGAAGACATCTTGCTTAACTTATGTCTAATTACCTGGCCCATGTACCGCTCGCTATTCGAACGATCCAGGGCCTCCTTAGCTAAGGCTATCTCTAGGGGATCCCCCCCAGCCACCACCCGGGAATAACTAGACTTTAGTGTCTTCACCTTATCAGCTCTATCTAGAGCGAGCCGTTTGCTGAAATCAGTGATGAAGGACCTAATCCTACATTTAAGGCGTTCCCACCACTTATTCCCGATTACCGCCCCCACTAGCTCCCGCTGCACTAGTCTAATTAGTTGTTCCCGGAAGTCCTCCCTGTCCAGTAAGGACAGATTGAACTTCCAGTACCCAGCCATTCTTGGCCTATTGTCTAACGCCACCCGGGCACAAACGAGTTTGTGGTCCGAATAGCCTACCCAGTGGAACGTAGGGCAATCTAGTAGATCTATGTCGGCTCTTCTAACTAACATTCTGTCAAGGTAGCTAACTACCTTGTCAAAAGGCCAATTAAGAGCCCAAGTCCACATTTTCCCCCCGGGATGATCGACCCGGTATCTATCGACGAGCCCATAATCGTCGATCAGATCAACCAGGCTACGATCGCCCCTTCTCCCGCTAGCTCCCCGCACCCTGTTTAACTTGGGGTCCAGGATGGCATTCCAGTCCCCCATTAAAACTGGGTGCGTTGAATCCACTAGGAACGGCCCCAACCGCTGAAAAAACGAGACCCGCTCCTCCCGGTCATTGGACGCATAAACTGCAACGACTCGGAACGAACTACTTTTCACGGCAATATCGGCCACGGTCAACCGACCCTCGGCATCGGTATGCACAAGGTCCACCTTCGCATCAAGAGTACGTCTAACAAGCAAAGAAACTCCTCTGGCAGAACGGTCCCCATATGCTGAATAGACGACAAAGTCATCCTCCAGCACACACGCATCGGAACTGCAAACAATGTGGGTCTCTTCGATCGCGGCAACATCCACATCAAGGGACAGAAGGTCCCGGAGCAGGCGGGCCGCCTTACCCCGATCCCTTAAGCCCCTCACATTCAACGTAGCTATCTTAATTGACATCTTCTAAGCCTGCAAATAAAGAAAAGGAATTTGTGCACAAACCTTATTCGCATACGGGACGGAAATCTGCGTTAAGCAGGACCCCGACGGATTGTCCCAGACTTCCAGTACCCAAATCCGTCGTCATGCGACCGTCCAGGACAATGCCACCGACGTCCGTCGGGTACGTTAATTTAATGGCCCTATATAAGGAGGGGTGAAGTAAAACAGGGACCCTCCCAGAACAGAAGTTGCGAAGTTTTTTCAAGTTTGAGTTGTCTAACTCACAAATCTTAATATCAGGAAAGGCCTCCTTGGCCTCAAATATGTTTCTCCATACTTTCAGGTAACCACCCGTGTCTCTGACACAGGTAATGATACCTGGAGCCTTTGGGAAATTAGGGGGTCTTCGACGCTTTTGCCGTCCACCTCCGTCATTTTATATAGAACCCCCAACAGGGCCTTCCTTTGCTTGGACAGGCCCCTTCTATACTCATCTCTGTCAACTTTACAAATTGACTCGGGGCCCTCGAACATCTTTTTTTTATTCTTTTTCTCCCTAGCAGGATGGGGAGGGGAGAAGGTGGACGTATGTGGTGTTATGTCCAAAGTTTTTAGGGATGAGCTGGAGGGAGAGGGGGATGCAGTACGGGAAGGGAAAGAAGGGAAACTCTTAGTGCCGGGAGAGCATGACGATCTATTTGGTGAAGCAGGGAAGGAGCGCCGCCTGGTTATGTCCACGCTGCGCTCTGCCCTGCTTCGAACAGAACAACTTTCTTGTTTTTTTTCTTCTTCCTCTTCCTCCCTGCACCTCTTCAAGGACAAAGCACGAGGTGGAGGCATGCTCTCCACTTCCATGGGCATCACCTCTTGTTGTTCTTTCTGTTTCTGCTGTTGTTTTTCTTGGAGTTTCTCCTCCTGTGCATGCCGCTTTTTCTCTTCCTGTTTCTGCTGCTCCTGCTGGAGTTTCTCCCCCTGCTTGTGCGGTTTCTGCTGCTTTTGTTGCTGTTGTTGCTGCTGCTGCTGTTGCTGGCGCTTTGAATGGACTTCATTTGGTTGCGGCTTTTCCGGCAGCTTCCTTTCCGCAATTTTCTCCTGGGGGGGGGGGAGACTTCCGACACCTCCTTCCATTCTCCACTTTTTGAAGTCCCCTCCCCAGGTTGAGACGCCGCCACTGTTGTTGCTTTCTCCGCCTCGACAGGTCGTGCTGGAGGTTGTGCTGTCTTCTTTCCAGGGCATACCTTTGCCATATGCCCCAGGACTCCACATTCACAGCAATACGGCTTGCGCCCCTCCACAACTACCAGCATTCTTCTTTTCCGGCAAGTTAGGATGTTGGGCATATCCCGGAAATTGTCCCTGTCCACTGTTATTGACAACTCCATGTCTCCAGTGGCAATTCCTGCTTTGCTCCTGACGACC
Organism: Acanthosepion lycidas; assembly: GCA_963932145.1. NCBI lineage: Eukaryota > Metazoa > Mollusca > Cephalopoda > Sepiida > Sepiidae > Acanthosepion > Acanthosepion lycidas. The sequence goes on from OZ010583.1 coordinate 122,593,965, forward strand.
TCGACACTATTTACTTCACCAAACCTGGTGAAAAATGCCCCCATCCCGTCAGGGCATATGTCTACCGGCACGCCATGCACGGTCACCTTTGTCCTTCGGGTGCCTAAGTACTCTGTCTGAAGGCGGAGTGATTTGGTGTTTAGGATTCTTCCCTCCAGATCTTTAGCCTCCTGTTCAGTTGACATGAGAATGTCCCACAAGGCGTTTGTCCTCCTTGCTAGGACCTTTGGGCATATTCTCAGTGTCTTTAGGCTTTCTTCCATCGTGTCTCTGCTGACCCCAATGAGCTTCCGAGTCTTAATATCAGATGTCAGCAGGGATATTGTTCTTGTTTTGATGGCGTCGAAGGCCTCGTCAATTGTGAGAAACTCGTTTCCGTCGAACGAGCTCTCAAACTTTTGCTTTTGACTGATGTAGTAATTTGCATCTTTCAATGTTGGCCTATTGTTTGCCCAGGCATTTTTTCCACTGACACCGTCGGTAATACTTCCGGTGAAGACGTATTTATATTTGTGTCGTCGGCCATTTTGACCGCGACCAAACGAATACAGTTGTATTGTCCTTTTAGGTTATTTTAAATTTAAACATGAACAGAAAATAAAACGGAAACACAAAACAAGGACAACCAAAAATAATTCAAACAAATAAATACAACTCAAAGTAATACAAACTAAAACAGTGGGGAGGGAAGAAAATACTAGAGAGAAAAGAAATAAAAGCAAACAAAATACACAAATCAACCAAAACTGAAAATTGAAAAAAGGTATTAGAAAATAAAATCAAAACTTAGCTGTTCGTCAAACTTTTTTTTCCCCCACAAGCTAGTCCAAAAACAACAAATTGCGTATATAGGGCTAGTGAGGTGTATACTATGAGACGAGTGTCGGGCAGAGTCTCTGGTTGAATCACTCGATTCCTACCCTCTCTTCCCGTTACCAACCATATTTATATGGTCGGTACTCCACTATGCAAATTAGGTGGATCCTACCACAACAGTGTCCATAATACCTCATCTCAGAAATATAGACAGACTCTAAAGCAAAATAAATAGATCAACCAATAAGCAAGTTATTAGGTTGGTGCAAAAATAATGACGTAATAATATCGTTTTTTGACGTTAAAAATACGTCAAAAAACGACATTATTACGTCATTATTTTTTCACCAATCTAATAATAAACTACGACTGAACACACACAAGTAAATGTAGTAGTAGTGATAATAATAATAATAATAATAATAATAATAAGCAACAAGAAATAATTAATAAATTATGAGTAAATATTTGAAATAAATAACAGCAGAAAGAAGGAATGTGAATCAAGAAATGCTGTTAGCAAAGTTATTTAATCGCCTGGACAACTCAAGGTAACCATGCTGTTTACAGTCTATTTAAAATAGAATACCACCCGAGGAAATACGTGATCTTAATCCTTCTGAAAACAACAAAGATGGACGACGGAAGCTCAAGAGACGGCTATGTCGTTCTTCGTCCACTGCAACAACAATCACACCACCTCATGCCCAAGTAGCAGTGATTTCCAAGATAAATCGATTTCGGACTCGCAGTTCCTATACTTAACTATTAGTATTCATTATGCACTGAGCAGCTGAATGTCCGAATAAACACCCGGGCACTTCTCTCTAAGGAACAGACCAATAGACTGCGGTACATTGTCTTCTTATTCAGCTCTGAAAAAACGAACCCAAAGAACATGACGCGAAAATATTGCTTGAACAGACCCGCCCAACCTTGCGTTTTGTACAGATGCGGGATATACACTTGTCCCGAGTTCTATCATTCTGTAACATGACCGGTGGCTATTCCCAAGGTGGAGAGATTAACGTGGCGAGAGTGACCTTTTTGGCTTGCTGTGTCTTCGCAAAAAGTAAGAGACGAAATGACGGTGCTAAGTGAATGGATTTGCAACAAATGCGGCGACACTCGTTTCTTTGCAAGTTCTTCAAAAATGGATGGCAGAGAAAAAAGAAATGCGATCTGTGTGAACGCTGTTTAATCATGTCTGATAGGGTGACATTTTCAAATTGCCTGAGTGTTTAGTGCCATTACAGTTTTTAACAGATGTGTGGACTTCCGAATGGAAGCAAAAAGAGGGAAAAAAGAAAAGCAAGAAACGCAATGAAACTTTCAAGAGGATCATTTAAATCACACACATACGCATACGCATATATATATATATATATATATATATATATATATATATATATATGGGAGTGAATGTGTGTGTGTGTATTTACGCGCCATATTTTCCTTCAAATAAGTTTAGCTAAAAAAATCAGACATACTATATTTATTTATTTTTTGTTTTAATCCTTTCAAGTCCACAAATCAGTTTATTGTAAGCCTTAGAAAATTGATTAAGAAAAATAGCAACATTTTCTTTCAAATAATTTTTACTTTTCCCAAGTATTTTCAATCTTCAGAGGGTTAAATTGTTTGTGTATATTTATAAGTATTTCTGTAAATTCAAAAAACATTTACTGTTCAATTTTACTGCGTTTTTATCATTCTATATCAATTTCAAATTCATGACTTCTTTTCTCCATGCAAGGGAGAAAACTTTTGTATTTCTCTATTTATTTATTTATTTATTATTAGATTTCTTATATATTTTTTAATTTTTTTTAAGCCTTTCACCCCAAGCAAGACAGGAAGCCACCAGCACGCATGGGCTAAACAGAGAGTTGGGGCTAGAGCAAAGAAAAGTGATAGAGGAAAGGATGGAGAGAAGGATAGCGGATAGATCAGGGCATCTGGAGACGTCGATTGACATTACATTTGAATAGTTGGAGGTTGTAGCGGTCAGGGAAACAACAAATGAGGACGGAGTTCCACAGGCGAGAAGTGTTAACCATGAAGCTATTGAAGTAGAAGAGACGGCGACATTTAACAGTTTCGACAGTGAAAAGGTGAGAGCGATATGCCAGCCTATTTGAACGTTTAAATTCATGAAGTCTGGGAATCAGCGAAAGCAGCTCATCGGAGCAGTTATCATAAAAGTATTTGTCAAAAAGACAGAGGGATGTGACAGCACGTCTGTGAGAAAGTGACTGCAGACGAGATGCCAGATCAGGGCCTATTACACTGCATATCCATCTTTGGATTTTATCAAGGACCTTGAGAAAAACAGAATGGGCTCCAGACCATATATAGCAGCAATACTCCATATATATATATATATATATATATATATATATATATATATATATATATATATATATATATATATATATATATATATATATGTGTAATAGTGAAGGTAAAATAAATATAGTTAGAATGTATATGTTTAGAGTGAACTGATGATGTAATTTATTCATTTCTATTTATCTTTTTATTCCTAATAACTTGTCTAATTTGTTCATCAAAGGCGTAATTAGGAAAGTTATTTTAATGAAGATTTGTTTAATATTTTTAATTCAGTATAGAAAATCCATTTTCTTGAAGAATTTGATTTTGCACGGTTTCGTATAATAGTTATTTTGTAATAATTAGGACATTCGCTTTTATAGTTAAGAGTGCATGTGTTTTGTTAGTTGTTTCTTTATATGGAGAGATAGTAAATGTATTATTATTATTATTAATATTATTATTATTGTCTATCCATACATCAAGGAACGAGATTTTTTGACCTTGTAAAGTTCATTTGTAAGTGTGTAAATATTGTTTAACAATGTCAAACACTGTTTTTTTTTCTTGTCTTTCTCTTTTCTTAAATCACGATATTCTTTTAACTGTTGAAACTATTGGAAGAGTTGCGTCAATCATTTTGCTGTGTTTTTTTCATAATATTGATATTAATAATAATCAGTTTTATATCAGCATATCGAGAGAATTACTGGGCCTGACATGTGTCTTTGGGTAAAAGATGGTTTTCTAAAGAGAAAAACAGTCACTCTTAGTTGCAGCTCAGTAGCAGGCCATCAGAATGAACGTGATCAAAGCCAGGATAGACAGATCACAAAATAAAAGCAAATGCAAGATGTGTGGCTAAGCTGATAAGTCAGTTAAGCACATACTCGCTGAATGTCCCGAGGATTTTCTATTCCAGAATGTTTACAATAATGTTACTTTCTCTCTCTAGAGATTAAGCTCCCTATAGTAGAGATGGAGAGAGAGGGAGAGGGAGAGAAACTCCTTTTCTCTCTTTCGTTCTCTTTTTTCCTTACTTGTTTCTTTCTCTCTTCCACTCTTTTCCATCTCCCTTTCTTTTTCTTTCTTTCTTTCTTTCTTTCTTTCTTTCTTTCACTCTTTCTTTCTTTCACTCTTTCTTTCTCTTTCTTACTCCTTTCCTTAATTTCTCTCTCTATTTCTTTTTCACTCTTTTCTTTTTCTCTCTCTTACTCCCTAACTTTTTCTTTGCATATTTCATTCTCTGTCAGCTTTTCCACTTCTCTTTTTCTCTCCCTTTCTTATTTTATCTATTTATCTCTCTCTCTCTCTCTCTCTCTCTCTCTATTTTTCTTTCTTCCTGTAGTATTGTATGTAAATGAGAAACTGCTATAAAAGCAGAACGTCACAGTGAATGTCTGTCGAGCTGCCACTTGTTAGACGAGACACTCGTGAACATTTTTGCGTAGGTCGAATTTCTTTATGTCATTTTTCCCAAGGCTATATTGTTTAAAAGTACGTATGAGTTTTATTACGTCTTTGATTGCTGTATTTGTGTCATTGTTTGTACATTGTATTCAGTGACTTCTTTTCGTTAACTTGTGTTTGTTTCTAACCGGTGTTTCTAACCGGTGTTGTGGGAACGCCAACATTATGGCGGAGTCACAAACTCCTGATGCCATACATACTGAAGCAATCCTTTCGGCGTGAACAAAAGGACAGAAGTATTATAAAGGACGGTTTAAAAGAAAAATATGAAAATTTCATTGACTGAAAACGAACTGTTATTGGTGCCAGCAATTATGGAAACGGTGAACACCAGAACCATTTATCTGTTAACAACAGACATTAAGACACGTAAACTGAATGGCGTCAACAGGGAAATGATGGAGGAGGCCTTAAAAAGCCTAAAAATTAGAGTTAAAACATTGGCAAGAAGAAATAATGCTATGTGGGACATCCTGCTAGCCACAACAGACGCAGCAAACGATCTGGCGGAGAGCATACTCATAACCAAAGCAGTAAGTCACCAAACCGAATATTTAGGGAAAAAAAGACCAAAATCAATCTGCATGAAGAAACCACTGTACATATCAAAGGGCCACTTGGGATTTTTCCTTGCCCAGTATGGCGAGGTGCCTGATGTCTCGCCGGCCAAAAGGAAAACAGGGATATACGGAAGAGATGCAAATCTGGGTAACTGTCACCCGGAAGCATTTCAGGGGAATTCCAAATACAATGATGTTTGGGGGACGTCCTATATATGCAGTCGTAGAAGGGCGCCGACCTCTCTGCTGGGCCTGTGGAGCCGCAGGGCCCCTATCCAAAGCATGCCCTGGAAAGAAACTGGGACCGCAAACTCAGCCACTAAGAAAAGTGATGGAGTACAGAAAAGTCCAAAAATCGAGGAAAGGTCCAGGAGGATGGACGTAAATAGTTAAAAAGGAGACAAAAGTGGCAACCCCTAACCGCCAGCTGGAATGAAAAGAAACAAAAAGTGATCAGTAGCAACAGCAGCAAAACGTTAAGAAGAAGCCCCAACTGGAGCAGGAGAGCCAGCAGAGACAACAACAGGAGGAACTACATGAGGAACAGCAGGAGGTCCTCCATCATGAAAAGCAAAATGCAAAGAGGTGGAAATGGATGTGATGCACCCACCTCGGTCCTCATCAAAGAGTGAGGGAGGAAGACGAAGATGAAAAAGGAGTAAAAATCTCAAAGAAAGAAAAACGAGATGGACGAAATAAGGCGGAGAAGTCCATGGAAAAACCAAAGTTCCAATCCGCCCCTGCTTTGTCTGAAAAAAAAGTGAAGAAAGCATTATAAAGAGCCCCCCCCCTTGTTCCCCGTTTAAAGCCTCGTTGTCCCCCATTCCCTAGACCCATCCTTCCAACACACACACACCCAACATACCTGCAACTGATAACAATTCCAATCCTCCCAGCACCAACCATCCTCCCAACATCCCTCAGAATATCACTTCCTCCAAAAAAGAAAAAAACAGTATCTCAAGATTATCCTTGTTAGTTAGACAGACAGGCCCTGAAAAGGAACTCTCGAACCAATATTAAGACGAATTTTTAAAATGCCTTGCGTAGACAGGAGGTCTGTGGAAGACCCTCGGAATTTTTCGAAGACCGCAGGAATGATGACCTGGATACGCAAAACAGGGAGGGATCACAAATAATGGGACCACCTCTCTGAGGCAAAAGATATTGTTCCCGGCTTTTCCTTTTTGTTTTGATCCAAGTTGGGATTTCCAACTGCCTGTTTATTTTTTGGACTTCTTTTTCATCTCGAATTGATTTGATTTACCTAATCGCATATTTATTTTATCCTTCTCATTCCGTTATAGAGTCAGCTTTTTTTTTAGCCAGTTAGAAGAAAGAATACAGCGGCCACTCTTAATTTTGTCGAGTGGACGGGTCCTACTAACATCTGTTATTGTCTTTTCGATATTTTGTAATATTTTAGTTTGTAATTGGGGATTCATACCCTCTCCCTCATTCCATACCAACTTTATATTTTCATATATATATATATATATATATATGAAGAAATATAGTTTTATGGTGTGCTATATTTATGGAATAGTGTTCAATATCAGAGATAGAGCGTATGTAAGTATAAATATAAAAGTAAACATTGAAGTCAACACTCAGAGGCGACAGACTGTTTCATGCTGGTCGCAACCGACAGGCCGCAAATGTTGGATTATTTTTTACTATTTATATATATGGGTCAGTGGCGCATTGTGGGCAATCCATTCTGGCGGTTATTTTGGCAGAAGTGGATTGTTTATTTCCGGCCCGACAATTGCGTCCAGCATGAAAGACCCTGTCACCTCTGAGTGTTGACTTCAATGTTCACTTATATGTATATATATTTATTCATGAACATTTGTACATAAAATATTTTAAGTCACGGGGAATTTCTATAGGTTGCCTTTGTATAAGGAGTATTGTGTTTTATGTATGAGTTAATGGTGAAGGATGACTTTTTGTGGTGTATATGTTACTTGTAATGAGTGAATGGGTCGTGAATCGGATTAGCTAGCTATGGGATAGTTAATGATGATCAGCCTCACTGCCTTCTTCTTTTGGCTTTGTGCCACAATTATTGTAATTTTTACAATAAATATTGAGCTACCATCTTTTGACCCGTCAACGTCTATTCCAGAGATTACTCTAATTCATAACAATATGGCGTCGCCGATAGGATTGCTAACAAAGTTGGGTGAACCGTAGACACGTAGATTAGATGTTTAGCAGCGTTGGCTAGGGCAAAGGAAATGAAAGACAAGGAAGCCACCGGTGGCGCGGGGTGGGGGATTACTGATTTATTTTTGGCCTCGGTAGAATCTGAAGCCACAAAGAAAATATTCATTATGGTGTATTCTAAAATACTGGAAAACTTAACGTATAAGGGAATTTCAACCATTATAAAAAGAAACATGCGAACTAAAACAAGCTGGTTATTGCAAAAAGATTAAAATTTCTGGGAAATAGACAGAATCCAGATTGAAAGAAGCTTCAAGATATAATGAATTTAAAGACAAATTCATCCTTCTAATACTAATTGAAAGCATGTATGACATTGCATACAAGCATATGATCCTAGAATAGCTACAAGCGAATGAGATGAATTTGGAAGCAAGTATAAAATTCATGCAGCAGTTAGAATTAATTAATAAATTTAATGATTCTAAAAACAATTTGGAAGCATACAACACAACTAAAATCCTAATCAAGTGCAAATATTGTGACAAAGAACATGATAGAAACAAACAAAAATGTCCATCCATCGGAAAATTATGTTTACACTGTAATAGAAAAGACTATTTACAAACTGTTTGCAGATGCAAAAAGGGAATAGAAAGGTTAGAAAATATAAATCCTCATACTGAAAATACAGAAGAATATTCGATAAGAATACCTGAAAAAATTAGAGAGCAAAATTGAATTGCATGCATGATGACACAGGGAGTGATGTTAGCTTGATCCCAAGGAAATTATGGAAAAAAATGGGTAAATCCAAATTAAGAAAAAGTAATCTTAATTTAAAATAATTTGTTGGATCTGTCATCAAAACTGTCGGCTCCTTGGAAGGAACTTTGCCATTCGCTGTTGTAGATTGCACAAAAATCATGATCCCTGGCAATAGACGTTTTAAAAGTAGATACGGCGAAATTAATAAACTGTATAAAAGTCAAAAGAACATGACATAAAACTATTAAAAGGGTATAAAGCGAGTAATCGACTAAAACAATATAGTCACCCGATCTATTGGGAATCTCGAAAAATACCTATTCCCATTCTACAAATGGTAGATGCAAAACTAAAGAAAATGGTAGAAGGCATATTGCAGAAAGTTTTCCAATATGGTAGCAGTTGGGCTTCACCAGTTCTTGAAATGCTAATGTCCAATGGCGATCTGAGGATATGGGGGGATTACAAAGTAGGTGCGAATCATCAGATATGCTCTGATTCATTTCCCTTACCTAAAATAGAAACGGCAAGTCATGAATTAAATACTTTGCCAAGATTGAACTTAAATCGGCATATCACCAAACAGAAATTGGGGAAAAAATTAAAGATGTCACTACAATTAATACCACGATAGGCTAACTAAGATAAACACGGTTTCCATATAGAAATCAAGCCATATTTTTCAAAAGGAAATTGAAAATGTTCTGTAGGAGGGGATAAGAAATATAAACATATATCAAGACGATATAGGCATAGGTGATTGCAGTAAAGAAAACTGACCAATTTTTTTATAGCAAATATCTACCTAGATACAGTGACCTAATAGAACGATTTACGTTAAAAGATACAGAATTGGAAAAGACTTAAAGGCAAAATATAAGTTCTGAAAGCTTAAGATAGGCACAAATAAGAAAACCGATTGCTAAATTCTTTGAACCAAAAAAGAAGTGACATTGACTACGGATGCAAGTGAACATGCCATAGTCGCAATTTTATTTCAAGAATGTCATTCAATAATGTACCCGTCGAGAAAATTAACATTAGCTAAAGCTAACTACCCAAATATTGAGAAGGAATTGTTTGGAGCACAGAAAGAGATTGAAATTCTTTGTTAGGTCGAAAATTTGGAATTTCCAAATAGAATTTTAAGATGGCCTTCGATTAAATTTCGGCAGTAAAAATTTAGAAACGTCTGAAAATTCAGAAGGTAAAATATTGATTAAAACGAACGTGTGTTACCCTAAATCATGTCAGAATGGAAACTGTACAGAGATCCAGGGTTAAGTAGAAATTTCAAACAGAAGAAAAAGAAAAGCATGGAGCAATCGTTCAATAGCAGAAAGACCCCACAAAGAATCAAGACAAAAGTTAACCGTAGAGAAAGGCATAATATGCAATGGAGATATTATAATACCCCCACAAACTTTAAGAAAAGAAATACTAAAAGTTGTGCATGAAATAAATAATATAAAATGAAAAGGTGTACACGAAATAAAAAATGGCGAAAATTTACCCATCGTTGCCAGTAAATGATCTCTTGTAAAAGATGCTGAAAAAATGGTCAGATCAGATAAAAACCTGAACATTTCAGGCCTTGCATGAAAGAGGTCAAAAGTGTTGGAGATCTGTTATTTTCAAAAATACAACTGTAGCGGCCCATTGTGTTTACGTGTTGTTAAATTAGGAACGTGTGCGTTTATTCCTGTTTGAAAAAGCTCTAACTACAAGAACATGGCGGACCAGAGATTGAATCCACCATAAAGAAGTGTAAAGAAAACCAACAAGACCGATATATATATATATATATATATATATATATATATATATATATATATATATATATACACAAACAAGTATGTGTATTAAACAACAAATTTACAAGTGACAAAGGCATCAACATATGTGTTTGTGTGTGAACGTAAAGAGTTTGTAATTTGGTCAATGTTCGTACGTATGTACGTATCATGGCGTTTTCCCACAAGTGGGCAAAACGCTGATTTCTGCGAGAGATCACATTTTTAAATGTGCACGCTGAAATGCAAAGTAGAAAAGAGAACGAGGCAAGAAGTCTGCCAGTATTTATAGTGTAAGGAGAGCGACCCCTAGTGAACAATTAGGGAATTAAGGAGAAGCTAACTCCGAAACAATCCCTTTCCGCACAGACGAAACGTTTGTTAGTCTCTTGATACTCTGTCGAAATGATTCTCATTTGCTTCATATTTCATCAGTAAGGAAGAAGTTCCACCCAACCAGTCCCAATCCAAGAAATATTAATTTGGGTAACTGACTCCAGTGTGGATGCATCCCTGATCACTTAACCTTTTCAAGTGTCGGTTCGAACGTTATATATCCTGTATAATCAGCTCTTATCACTTCTCTACAACAAACTCATTTAATAACCCTCTACCTTGAGTGGCTCTTGAGACTTGTATTATTAGTTGAAAAATTGTATAAAAATGTAAGCAGTAAAGCAACAAAAATACCGAATTTCTTTGCTATAATGATTTTAAAATTGTTGCCAAAGACACTTCAGAGAATCTATTGGCTATTGTATCTATTTCGGAAACATTTAACGTTAATTGAATTAGATAAGAATTAATGAGAATTGGCTCGTAATACGGGTCATTAATTTTGCTTAATATAATAACAGTTTACGAAATCAGTTCCTGTACATTTCCAAAGAATGTTGGCTCTCCCAATCTTTAACGCTTCAGTTAGAAAGAACGTTTTAAGATTCTAGACGAACAGCCCAGTCAGACAATTCCATAAAAATCGACCAGGAACATTAGAATGATAAGTAATAATTAATGGAGTCCTGTCGCTATCCGAACATTTTCAAATGGCATTTTAAAATGTGAAACTCTACGGAAAATCGGAAATCTTTGGCAACATAAGTAAATTCACTCAGTTTTAAAATCTAACTATACAACACCAATGCATCATATAAAGAAACAAAGGCATGCAATATACGCACGTGTGTTGCATTATGTTTCTTCGTATTTGCTATGTTTATGAGAGATATATGCATAATATTAGAAATAATATATATATAGACATAATAACTTTGAATACAGAAATCAAGAGCAGGATGATCGTATAGGTAATAAAATCTATTTCCAAAACTATACTACTATTACTATTACTACTACTACTAAACACACACACACACACACACACACACACACATATATATATATATATATATATATATATATATGCTTTATTTTAAGATATTACATCAAAAACATGTAAAACACTACAAAAATGCAAGATCCTAAAATAAACAATATTGCTCTACTTTTGTATTGAGCCCTCTTTTAAAATAAATATTACGAACATCGGAATTGGATTCTATTTGTTCCCATTTCAAATGGATATATATATATATATATATATATATATATATATATATATATATATATATATATATATACACTTGTATGGATGTGAGTTTCTAATCCAGGTATATAACTCCCATCCAACTAAGTATGTTAGCTATATCACTGATATTGAGTGCTTTCCAATAAGTCTCGCACATATATAATATATAAATAATATATATACATACATGCAAATAATTAAATTAAGCAATGCGATATATATATATATATATATATATATATATATATATATATATATATATATATATATGTATGTATATATATAGATAGATTATTATTGCCACATCAGGATAAAATTATCTTTAAAAAGGGGATCATATTTTATTAATAAAAAGGGATGCAAAAGTATCACTGCAACATGTTCCCCCTTTATTAAGCCTTCATTAGAGACCGAGAATAGAAATGAAAAGAATACATGAATGTTATAATTTTTGGTTCGTTCTCATTGGTCAACCACGCGTCACGTGTATTAAGGCAGTAGATGATACAGAAATAGGTATTTTTGAAAAGTATTTGTAAATTTCTATTATTTTATGTATTAGATAGACATAAGAAAAATAAAACAAAAAACATCATTTCAAATGCCGGGATTTGTTTAGATAAAGTGTCTACAGGGCCAAGAAAATTTACGTGGGTGAGAAATCCTGTGATCTTCAAATCCGGATCTACGAACAGAAGAGAAGCTCGCGTTTTGACAGACATTCTAACTATCTAGTTTTACATCGAAACGACCTGGGACATAGCTTTGATTTCATTAATGCCAGTCTAATTAAAAAAAGAATATAACCGTACAAGAAGAAATTTTTTTAGATACATTTATAGCGTTACTACCAACTATAAACCCTTAAAATATTACATCACATCAACATCTTTCTACAGATTCATTATTCATGACTCTAACGTAAGTCTAGTTAATGCATAAAATAATGAAAATATACAAATCCTTTTCAAAATATACGCATGGGAAATTCTTTAATGATAAACCCAACCAACACATGATTATTAAAATATCTTAATATGTCTCACTGACCCAAACAAGTGAGGACAACAGATATTAAAGCTTCGTCAGAGATCGAGATAGAAATGAAAAAAGCAAAGAGACACAGAGTATTCGTATGTTGTGATTTCGGCGGAATTTATCAGATGAAGTGTCTAAAGTGCAAAAACATTTATGTGGGGGAGACATCAGTTGATCTGAAAACACGTATCTACGGACACAAGAGAGACTTGTGTTTAGACAGACATTCTAACTATCTCTTCTTACATCGAAACGACTTGGGACATAACTTTGATTTCACCAATGCCAAAAAATAACCCTTTAAGGAGAGAATATTAATAAAAAAATATTCATAACATTACTACAAACTATAAACAGTCACTTAAAACATTACATAACCATCTTTCTACAGATCCATTATTCATGAATTTAACTTATGTCTAATACATAAAATAATGAAGATTTACAAATCCTTTTTAAAATATACGCATAAGAAATGTTTTAACGATAAATCCAACCAAAACTCTATTATTACAATATCTTACTTCGTTACTTACTCAGCCCACGTTGTGTTCTTGACACCGACACACAGAGAGTTGATGACTACAGACTTTCCCCATACACACATACAATTATACGAGAACATAAAAATTCAACCAAACACAAAATTATTACATCATATCGCTACATTTCACCGACAATACGAGGATGATATCTTTAGACATTCCTCACACACACACTTATACAATTGCATGAATTAACGGATACATCAAAATACAGACATAAAGAACACGCAAACACCCCTGTCTAGTAGACGTGAATTATTCTGTAACTTGGAAACGTGAATTATGATTTTAAGTGTGTCTTTAAAACCCAGTAATTTTAAAAGTTACTCCAAAATTCTCTTGAGGATGAAATAGAACTAATGTCTTTAATTTAATTACAAAATTAAATTCGGACCTTCCATTTTTGAAACATGGTTAGAACATGTGGCGGAAAAACCATATTTTAAATCAATTAATTTATAATATATATATATATATATATATATATATATAAGAAACATAATTTAGTTAAACCCACAGTAATACAATAAAAACAAAAATAGGGAAAATATATAATTGGCACATAATTTTTGATAAACAGCAAACTATAAAAAAAAATCAATCAAAAGCCAATTAAAATTAGTTACAGATGCATGGATAACATAGAGAATATTATCACTAAGCACAATAAAAAATACTCAACAAAACTAATAACAATTACAACAACAATAACAATAATATTCAGAAAATAACACCAGGAAATGTAACTGCAGAAACAAAGAAAATTGCCCACATTACAAGAAATGATTAACCAATAATATAATATACAAAGCTATCGTAAATAATAATATTAGCAGAGATGAAAAACGTAGATAGGCGCCACTGAAAAAAACTTAAAAGAAAAACTTAAAAGAAAAATATTATAACCTCAAAATGCCCTTCGACAGAAAAAATACACAAACACTACAGCTCGATAAAATTACGTATGGGGCCAAAAAAAAACAAAAAACAATATCCCCACCAAAATAAAATAGGAAATTATGAAAAGAGTATCCCCGTACAACAGTACAAAATTGTAAATTATGCTTAGAAGAAAAACTAGCAATAATTATTTGTAAATACTAAAATAAATCTCTAAAACAAGAAAAATAATGGATAAATTCAGGTATATAAATAAATGCTTACTTTGCTAATTAAGCACTAATTAAAAATAAACAAATAAATAGAAGAAATATAATATTAAAATAATTTTTACCGCTGCCTACCTCCGGTGGTGTAACTACATTCAATGATCCGTTTCTCAAGGTCTTAGGAGGACGTTTTTAACCACAGAGCTAATTCTTCGCTGGTCAAAGCTGACGCTGGTCTATACTGGTTGTTGTTCCACGGCCGCTTGGAATCTACATCAACTCTGCCCACGTTGTGTTCTTGGTCTCAGAGCAGTGGAAGATCGAATATCGTAGTAATCGCAGTGCGGGTTCAAGCCGTGCCGGGTGCTATATTAAGGAAGAAATATCTTCACAGTGAAAAAAATAAAACGAAAGACTCATAGGGTTAATAATCAATTCGTTGATAGAATCTTGGTAGAACAAAAATTAACCCTTTCCCCATCAGTCTCTATGATGACACTGTGCTTCGTCTAATAATCAGGGTTCAAAGTTCTTCGGAATCAGTTCTTTTGTGGCAGCTGAGATACTCGATACGGTCGTTCTCAGCCCAATTATTCGAGCGCCCAAAGCCATCTGTTTATATGCACTTTGGTCCAAAACTGGCGTGAGGCTGAATGGTTCTTGGTCTCCCTTGATTCTTTAATATTCACATTGATTCTAATAAGGTTTTTGTTCCTTATTTCTTAATCAGCTTTACAAATTTGGAGAATCATCTCCCTTCTCGGGAATAGTTACAGAGATTGCTCTTCTCCTAAATCCAACTTGCTTCACTTCACGTCTCGCACCACCATTCAGACATGCGGCGCTACATCCTTACTCTTCCTCCTTCCTTCTCGGAATTCTTTCTCAGGTCGGCCCAACTGTCTTTGTGACAAATCTAATTTTCAAATCGTTTGGGCGAAAGGGCGTGGATTATCCTAATCATTAATTTTAATTCTCCTGCCTCTTTAAGGCAGATATAAAATTATCCCTCCGTCACCGAACCTACCCATGTTCAGGGAAAACCAGATCACACTCTCGGAAATTACAGGAGCTGTTTTCATAACTTCGACGCTCACAACGGGTTCGCTCTTTGTTTTCATTTCCCAATCCGTTTTCCTCAACGAAAATATGTTTGTTCGCTTATATTTTCAAGGAAGAGATAAAATCTTTCTCCATGCGTAGGGTTATCGCTGTCTATGCGAAAACACAAACCAGATCACCTGTTTTCATAACTTCGACCCTCACAGAGGGTTCGTTTCTCATTTTCATTTCACAATTCGTTTTCGTCAACGAAAATATATTTGTTTGCCTAAATTCTCAAAGAAAACTCAAATTTTTCTTCACATCTGTTTTCGTCCGCATGCGAGAGTCTGGATAGATAAGAAAAATAAATTTTAGGAGAGAAGAAATCTAGACTGTCCAATTTCCATCGAGGAAAATTTCTCCCCTCCCCCTCTCCCCTCATATCTATCTATCTATCTATCTATCTATCTATCTATCTATCTAGCGCATATTCCATTTTGGGCTTAACCTTTCCCTGCACAGAATCGATATTTAACCATCTAATGTCCTCAGTGCCCCAATATAAACTTTGAATAAATAAATAAAGGAAATAAATATAATATAAAGTTAAAAAAAATAATTATTAATAAATAAATACACGGACAAATATTAAACATACACACCTATATGCGTGTGTGTGCATGTACATATAAATATATACATACACACATACACAAGCAACTATAAACGAACAAACTTACCCCCTACCTAATTACTATAAATGTGAAATAATGAAATTGAATCAATTGTAGCCGTGTTTCACCATTATCAGCCGGCATATATCAATAGTTATGTACATAGCATGAAATGGTATAAAAAAATTAACACATAAAGACCTCCCAGTGAATGAAATACTTAAAAAAAAAAACAGGTCACAATTTACAGTCTGTCAAATTGAATTTGAAAAATAAAACAGCCTGCAGGAAGAGATAAAAAAAATAGGGAGGTGCCAATCAGAGAAATATTTTAGAATACTTCCGATCAATCCATATGATACTCTCAGACTTTACTCTTACTGTCTGGATCTTTCAAGATGGTTACGTGATATATGTATATTTTGAAAATCAGGCATCAAAGCAAGGAAGTTTTATATCTCAGAAATCACTGATGCTGGGAACAGGAAATTTTGTCTGGTTATAAGTGTTGTTAATAGAGACAAATTGGCAGCACAATGTTATTTTCATTTTGTCCTTTTCCTTTTTGGCAGTCTGGTCAGTAAAACAAAGGACCTAATCTAAGAAGACTTAACGGTCTTGTGTGTAACCAGAAAGTTGTGACTAGAGAAATACATAGAAATAACTCATTACATCCATCAACCGACTAAGCAACTTGTGGCCTGAAAGTCCTGTTTTGCTAAGCAAACTGATGGCTCACCATGGCAATGGAGATGCTGATTAAAAAGTGTATATATCTTTTCACATCTTTTTGATGTCTGCCACAAATGTGATCTTTGGTTCAAAAAACAGAAAATTTAAAGAATTTAAAATCTCTAATTCAAATAGTATCGCTAAAATACTAGGCCTAGAAAATAGCATTCCATCAAAGAAGGTTATAAGTTACCACAAACGAGTGTTGAAATGTTTCCAAATTCACCAGCAAAAATAGCGAAGAGAACAATGATGTAAATGACCTGATATAACTCAAAATAAACGTTCAAATAAATGGTCATCATCTTCTCATTCGTCCTCTTCTTGTCCAGCCAGTCTCTAATGTTGTTGCAATTGATGCCCCAGCAACTACTGCATGCTGTTACGTACGTGAGACCAAGTTTTCGACAAAAGAGCAGATGTTTGTACTGAAAGGAATCTTGGAGGAAATCTTGCACTTACAACGCACAAACCTCAGTACTTCCTCAGGAACAAGATCTAGATGGGTAAGAACTGGAGCTAAAGTACCATTTCTCATTTCAAAACTCCAGCTTCAAGGATCAAGTTGGCAATTATCCAAAGTCTTAGAAATCATAGCTTGAAGATAAACACGGACACTGAGGAACAAATCTGACCATTCAGTAAGAGACAGTCTTTCAGGTTGTAACTTCTTCGTCGATTCTGCCTCATGCTCCATATACATGATGTACCTGAGGGAGTCCAATCTATCGCTTGGTTTTCCTCCATACATCTTGACAAATTTCTGCGACCCTGCAGGTGCAACTAAAGTGGGGAAAAGTAAAAGAACAAGGATGTCTGTATCATCAGCTAATACAGTCACTAAATTT
This sequence comes from Acanthosepion lycidas, assembly GCA_963932145.1. Classification (NCBI taxonomy): domain Eukaryota; kingdom Metazoa; phylum Mollusca; class Cephalopoda; order Sepiida; family Sepiidae; genus Acanthosepion; species Acanthosepion lycidas. Next base: position 122,611,456 of record OZ010583.1, read on the forward strand.
CCGTCAGTAGTTAGTTTGAACGTTTCAGAAACAATGTCCATGTCTGTGTATCCTTCACTTTGGACCACCCGATGACCGTCTGCTTCCAAGGAACGACATAATATCTCGACAAACTGATCATGGTACTTGTTTGACAGGAAGAGCTCTTGATGAACAGCAACCTACAAGCCATCTTTGATTTATATGTTAACAGATGTCTGAATTGCTCTTCGCTGATGTCCATTGTCTTTTATGGACAGACCTGCATTGCAAACGTTAAAAATTATGCTTGATGATCCGAAATTGCCCTTTACGTAGCTCAGGTACGTCGTTGTATATCACCTGAGGAAACCGCTTCGCTCGGTGCAGGAGATCATCTCCATCTAAAACAAACATTCAGGTTCAGCATTAAAGTCAACATGAACATTTTGACCATCAATCTTTACATATTTTCCAGCTTAACAAGCCTACGCATTTGAGAACTTCTTTTTGGTGATCTCACTAAAACGTTTATGTTGTCAAACTTCTTCTAGATAGAGTGACCAATCTCCCCGGTGATATCACAATTGATTCCAACAAAATAGGATGCTGTCAAACCAGATGCAACTGATTCTAGTTCTGGCTGAGTTAGGCCAAAGGTATGTGCTGAGAGATCCAGTTGAAGACACAAGTCATGTTGTCATCGAATGCTTATGCTCTTGGGTGCAGCTGTGTATGCTATACACCCACATCAATTTCACCGATTCCATAAACACTCGTCCGTTAATTTGTCCACCTCTTCTCTTTATGATCATAGTTCTGGCTGGGTTAGGTCAAAGGATTTGTGCTGAGAGATCCAATTGAAGACACTGGTCATATCAACAAGATCTCTCTTCCGACGTGCGCTAGTCAGCTCTAAGTGCTGCTTGCTGGTTCTGTAGGCAAAACGGATCAATGTTGTCATTGCATCATTATGCACTTGGGCGCAGGTGTGAATATTATACACCCACATCAATTCCACCGATGCCATAAACACTCGTCTCCTAATTGGTCCACCTCTGTCGTTTATGATTTCACCATCAATAGTTGAATATTGAGGTCAGTTTATGTTGTATCGTTAAAGAAGGTTACAAACAGACAAAAGGTGTTACTCGAGTGAAAGAAACAGCAACACGGACGTAGATGAAAGAAAGAGAGGTTTATTGTAAAAGAGAATACACTACTGGAAGACAGGAAATCGGTTAGCAAGCTAGTAATCCCCGAAGCAAGGTTATTTACCTTACCTCCCGGCGAGACAGGATGTGTGACAAGGCTTTTTTAATGCGGGGTCAAACCCAGCCCGTAGGCTGAGGCAAAAATTTCCCGTAACAAAACGGGGTCAGGTAGCTGTCTACCATCCCAGATCAGACTCTGCCCTTCAGCATAGCCTCGTCTGGGTTCCTCTCCGGCCGAAGGCAGAGAGTTCGACAAGCTTAGATGAAGACCAATCTTCAACTAATTGCCGAAGCAAGTCCGCCACGTATATTCTGTGTTTACTATACATATAGTCAGTCCACATATGCGATAGGGAGTGTGGGACATTACATTACAACAGCTTACAAGCGTCGCACAGAATGAAACCCGTACTTTGAGAAGTGCATCGATAAGTTTACTCATCAAGGCTTCATGTACAAAGAAGTGTCGTCGTAAATCTCTTAAGTCAGCTTTTCGGGAAATAATGTGTGACACCGCGGTTTCCGCGTATATGGTAGACAGTAACTCGGACAACCCAGCAACTTCATAAGAATTTTTTTACTAAGTGGAAGGAGAGATTTTGCTATGAAAACTCATTGAAACAAGCCTGAACTTAATCTTCTATCTTAGGAAAGATTGTAAAAACATATTTATATATAACTTCTAAGTGCATGAATATTAATTACTTACAGATAACAAAAGAAAGAACTTTCCATTTCTATTAAGTACATATATTCTACTAAACGTCTCGTAGAGTTCAACATCCTCCTACATCCTCACAAAAACCCAGTGATTAGGAATACAAGAACAATATGGCTATTCAGATTCTTTAAACTTTTATTGCAGAACAGCATTCCTCTTAAAACATGAACAACAGAATACACATATGTCGATAGAATCAATAATACAACAGGAAACGTTTTCGTCATTAGAATTCCAGAAGAAAAGTTAAAAGGCAGTCATTAAACAAACTTCCTGTATTCATTATCATTCACTCTGCGTTGTTGATTTTTCACTTCACTGGTCCAGGACAGGCCAAATAAAGTCCACGTTCAAACAAGTTTCTATCGCTTGAATGTTATGTTTTAACTGATACTGTCTCATCTACAAGAATATGAAACAGTTACAGATTATATTTCACAATCGGGAAACATAACCACAACTACTAAACATTAGAAATTGACATTCAAATAACTCGTAAGGCACAATCGAAATGACGCGTGCATGAAAACAACTTACAAGTGTAAAGTACTCAAGTCGCTAAAAACATGTCTCACCTTATAACACCTGTTTCTGCAAAGAAAGTATTTCTCAGAAAAAAGGCCGTAAAAATTCCCCAGGGTGGATGAGAGAGGATTTTTTTTATTTTCCATTTCCAGTGATATAAAACATATCTTTTTTTCTGGGTACACCTTATAGTCACTCTTAATCGACCAGACTAATTTAACAATTACCTATATGTGCGTGCGTGAGTGAGTGTTCGAGAGTGTATGATATATATATATATATATATATATATATATATATATATATATATATATATATATATATATATATATATCATATCGTGAGTGAGTGTTCGAGAGTGTATGATATATATATATATATATATATATATATATATATATATATATATATATATATATATATATATATCATACACTCTCGAACACTCACTCACAAAGACTCACTGACTCAAACACTAACCAGAGACAATAAAACTGTCAAACTGACCAGAGAATTCATAGCAGCATCCATGTGACGTCGTCCCCTGGTCGTAGCGCCAACCGTGTCGTTGTATCCCAGTCTACCACGGCACCAACTGTCACGTCCTACTTTGATTCCCAGTCTGTCTACCCACGTTGTGATTTGATCTAGGCAGAGGAAATCAATCAGTCATCGGGGCCGTACTGCAAACCGAGTCCAACGGGGTGATACCACAAAAATACGCATAAAAGGCAATAAAATGAAAACTCAAAAGTTCAAAGTATCAAAGAAAAAGGTAACAAACTTTATGTCTAGTTGTTCGATACATAGGACTGCATCTATCTCCCGACCCGTTTTATGGATTGTGACACGTCGTTTTCCGCTAGGCAAGTTTTAACACTTCAAGTCGTCTGCTCTCTAAGAAATTGGTGTTTCGGTGGGTCTTTGGACGAAAGTCAAAAGAAAAACTTATTTCGGTGATCGGGATCTAAGTGGCTCCTCAAAATAATTGTTCTTGGTTTGAAGATGTAGGTCCGGAAAATGTGCGGGAATCTGGTCAGCTATCTGCGAGGCCTGCCTCAACCGGAGACTGACTCTGGGAATTGCTGGGTCTCGACTCGCTCATTTCCAGGTTAGCTATTTCAGCCTTCTTTAGATCATAGGCATGGACCCTCCTTGCTCGTCCTGCCACTTGATCCCATATTACATATGATACTGGACCCGTCTGCTCTACTATCCGGTAGTACGGTTCCCATCTTTGGTCCAGCTTTCCTTCTCTCTGGTGGATTTTGTAGTAGACAGGGTCTCCAACCTTCCATTCTTTTACCTTTCTTTCAGCATTCACTCTCTCATTTCTTCTCTTTTGTGCCCTCTTTATTCTTCTTCTGGCCTGTACAAATATCTCATGTTGTTGTTCCAGCAACAGCTGATGATGATCTTCTCCCATATACTTTCTTCGGGGCTTCAATAGGTTATCAACAGGCAGGACCACGTCTCTGCCAAACAACATAAAGTAAGGAGAAAATCTGGAGGTTTCGTTTATCGTAAACCTCACGGCCGCCAGAGCCTGTGTCAAATACAAGTCCCAGTTTCCAGTGTTCTCTCTGACCAGCTTGGCCAATACATCTCCCAAGGTTGTATGAAACCTTTCCATTTTAGCATTTCCTTGGGGGTGATATGGAGGTGTTTTTACATGCTCTATATTCAAACCTGTCAGCACTTCTCTCATTATGCTGTTTATATTCTCCGTGCCATTATCTGTTACCAACTGCACAGGGGCGCCATACCTAGGGAATATTTCACTTATTATCAAACCGGCCACAGTTCTAGCCTTCTTGTCTGGTACTGCAAATGCCTCAGGCCAATTTGTTAGCCAATCGACAAAACTCACTATGTAGTTGTTTCCCTGCGCAGTTTCCCCATATGGTCCTGATACATCCATACTCACTTTCTCGAAGGGGAAGTTCGGCACGTCCGTCTCCTCCAATGGTGCCATCTCCTGCCTTCTGCTCTGCGACTGGCACACTACGCAGCTCCGAACATAGTTAGTGACCTCTCCGCACAATTTGGGCCAATAGTACTTTCTTCCTATTAGATCACATGTCCTATCAATTCCCATGTGACCCAACCTCTCGTGGCACTGTTCCAATACCTCTGGTCTTAAACTTTTGGGCACATACAACTTGGGCTTGACTTCCTCATCCCTGCCTGAGAGATAATACAGCCTTTCCTCTATTATGGCATACTTGGTGGTCTCTCCTGCCTTCACCTTTTCTCTCAGGGCAGCTATTTCACTGTCTGCCTGCTCCTTCTCAATTCCTTCTGTCCATTAGGGATCGGTTATTATCTGTGTGTCCCCTTCTTCGTCCGATTCTAACATAGGGCGATCTTTTAGCTTATTAGAGTTAATTACTCCTATTCTATAGGCTTTATCATCTACTCCTTGCTCTACATTTACAGATCTTTCTTCCAGTTGTTTCGGTATTCTTGAGAGTAAATCTGCGCACGCGTTTTCCTTCCCTCCCAAATACTCTATCTTACAGTGGTAGCCACTTAACTTAAGGGCCCACTGTTGAATCTTTTTATTATTTGTCCACTCTGCCTGCAATAGGTACTGCAGAGGTTTGTGGTCTGTTTTTACAGTAAAGACCGCACCATTCAAGTAGTAGTCCAGTTTTTGGAGAGCATACATGATAGCATATGCTTCTCTTTCTATTACTGGCCATCTCTGTTGTGTCTCTGAGAGCTTATGAGAGAGAAAGTATATCGGTACTTCCTCTGGTATGCCTGGCACTGGTCCTTCTTTATCGGGACACGGCTGGGTAAGAACTGCTCCTACACACTGCTCACTGGCATCAGTGTATAGTACCATGGGCTTGCTGAGGTCTGGGTACGTCAGCAGTGGGACGGCTGTCAACTGTTCTTTTAACGTATCAAATGCCTGTTGACAATCCTTTGTCCACTTGAACCTAGCGTATTTCTTCGTCAGGGCTACTAGTGGTATGGCAATTCTCGAAAATGCCGGGACGAAGCGTCGGTAGTAACCTATAGCTCCTATAAAACCTCTTACCTGTCTCACTGTCTTAGGTTCTGGCATTTCCCTTATGACTTTCACCTTATCCATGTCGGGTTTAATACCGTCTCCGTTTATAACAAAGCCCAAATATCTAGTCTCCTCCTTCAGAAACTGACACTTCGACAATTTCAATTTTAAGCCGTGTTTTCTTAACCTTCCCAACACTTTTTTTAGATGGAAAAAGTGTTGTTCTACTGTCTCCGAAAATATTAAGATATCGTCCAAATATGCCATGGCAAAGCTCTCGTATCCACCTGACACTATTGACATCAGCTGTTGGAAGATTCCCGGGGCATTAGCTAAACCGAATGGCATCACCCTGAACTGGAACAGTCCTAGGTGACACGCAAATGCGGCCTTCTCCTTGTCAGCCTCATCAAGGGCTACCTGCTAATACCCGGACCTCAAGTCCAACGTAGAGAAGTACTTTGCCTTCCCTAATAATGCCAATATGTCATCTATTAGAGGCAATGGCACCGCCAACGGCTTCGATATAGAATTCAGTTTCCTAAAATCTACACAAAAACGGTGCCCGCCATCTTTCTTACCTACTATTACGATTGGGAAGCTCCAAGGGGAGATCGATCTTTCGATCATCCCAGCTTCCAACATCTCTTCTACTGCCTCTTCTACAAGGGGTCTTTTATGAATAGGTGTCCGGTAGGGTTTTAATTTCACAGGGGGTGATCTCCGGTGTCGATTTTCATTTTGACTGTGTGGGTCTGGCCCAATTCCTTGTCTGACTGGGCTACCACATCTCGATTATCCCTCAGCAGACCTCTCACCCTGGTTCCAAATTGATCCGGTGCTAATATATCTTCGTCCACTATTCTTTCTGTTTGTTCTACAAGTTTTCTTCGTTCCTCTTCGAATCTCACCCGATTCAGAGTCCGTAGGGTTAGCGCTTTCCCTATCTCTTCCCCTCTCCTAACCTTTATAGTCTTTTGGGCCTGGTTCACCATCATAATGGGCACTAATTCAGCTGCCTCCACCACCGTCTCACACAGAGTTACCTCATTCTCTTCTAGGCCCTTCCCCTCCACAGGGACCAACTGCAGGGGTCCTTTTCCTATTTTCTTCCCTGACATTAACCTACCCTTTCCCGACACCGCCGTTCTAGGGGGTAGCTTTACATCTTCCTCCACCACTATTGTTATATCTTCTTCCGGTGGGTATCCCAATGGCGATCTCTCGCCATTCACTATCAGCACAGTGGGGTTGAACTCTATCTGGGCCCTCTGGCTCCGGAGCCAATCCTCTCCCAAGATTGCCTCCGTACACAGGTCGGGGGTTACGTAAAAATTTTGGGTGCTTCTTAATTTCCCAATCTTCACAGGGAGCCTCACCATACCTTTTATCTTAAGGGGGGCTCCATCTGCTTGCGTGACCTCTATGTCCGCTTCCCGTAACCTACTCTTCCGTTTCACCCGCCTGTATGCTTCCTCTCTCAGCAATGACACAGATGCTCCTGTGTCTACCAGAGCTTTCATCGCCTTACCCCCTATCTCTGCTCTACAGGATAGCTCCTTCTCTTGCGTCAGCGAAGAGAACACTTGGGCTTTCCTCTTCCTGGGCCCCCACCCTTGGGTCATCCCAGCCATAGGCGCCGGCAGCAATAAATCACCTTCATTATTCTTACGGGGGGAAGTTCTGCGCTTTTCGCACCTGGGCGGGCCCGGCTGGACCTCTCCCAGTTTCCCGCGGCTGTTCCTAAGGATACAGCTTCTCTTCAAGTGCCCTGGTCTCCTACAAAACCAGCACCTTCTTGCCGGACAGTTCGCCGCAAAGTGGCCCAGCTGACCACATGTCCAACATTTTGCTTTTTTTCTCTTCAACTGGGCTAACCTCTCGTTTACTCCCGGGGGGACCTGTCCTCTACCCAAGTGGCTCGCCCGACCACTGGTCCACGCTTTTATTTCCCTTCTTTTTAACTGGGCCACCCTCCCGCTTAATTCCGGGTTTGCCCGCTGGCTTTTCCCTGGTCTTGTCTCTTGGGCTCGGCCTTCTTTGTTAATATCGGTGGGGCGCCTTTTCTCAGCCCGCACCACTTGGCTATGTGTCCTTTCTTTCCACACCTGGTGCACCTGTCCTGTTCGAAGTCTGGTGGCAAACCCCACTTCGTCGGACATTCCGCCGCTCTGTGGTCCCCACGCCCACAGGTCCAGCAGACCAGCCCGTATCTACCCGGCGTGGGCTTATAAAATCCATGCCTGCTTGACCATGCCTTTCTATTGGGGTCTTCTTCCCACACCTCAGGCTGATCTACTTCTAGCCTGACCCTCCGATTCCACGCGGGGGTCTTCCGCCTTTCCCCCTTTTTCCGACCTCTTGACTTAGTATCTGGTTCCTTCCAAACCTTTTTACCTTTTTTCTGCTAATTATCAGAATGTGTGGTCTTCTCGACATGGTCTCAAAAAGGAACATCTCCAAAGTTCCAGTCGGTCTGTCGCCTCGAAGAAAGAAAGAAAATAAAACACATTTATTTTCTTACGGCACAATTCCTGATAACAAAGTTTTATTATCGCAGGCCAAGGATTCTCGTGGGTGGTTCTTTTAATTTTTCATATCTGTCTAAGTCTTTTAGTCTGTTTTTCGTCACTTAACGAAATAACATTTTCATTTGAATTTTTCCCTCTTTCTCTGGCCAGTCGGTCTGTAGTTGATAATAAGATGTCTTCCTGTATCAATAGTTTGTTTTCATCCAGCTCTTATCTCAAATAACAACTTAACAGAGACTGTTTGACCAACACAAGGAATGTTAAAAAGATAAAAAAATAAAAAAAACAAATGAAAACTACAGACAAAAGTTAATTTTCTCCATCAAGACATTCATTTCTGTAGTTTAGTGCTAGCAGCAAGCAGAAATATTTCTCCTCCCGATGATGGCCATTTCGGCCGAAACTAGTCGAGGAATCTAAATGGAATAATAATAAAAAAAAACGAAAGAATATTAATCTACAACCCAGTGTGTCTGAGGATTTTAATTTTTTAATTTTTTTATTGTTCAATATATATATATATATATATATATATATATATATATATATATATATATATATATATATATACATATTTAAACAAAAAAGGAAACATTATATAAACTCAACCAATCATAATTAATACCCTAAAAATAGAACAAAAGAACTTTACCATTTAAGCACCAGTTTATTAATAATAAAGCACAGACATAAGTGTACATGTGCGTGTCTACGCACGTTTGTATGTGTATATATGTGCACGTGTGTATACCTATATACGTACATACATGAATCTACGTATGTGCATATGCACAAGCATATAAATACAGACATATGTGCACATAAATTCAAACAATAATAAATAAAAAATTTATGATAAACCTAACCTTCTACAATTAATACTTAAGATACCAACAAACCAAATAAGAAAACGAAATAATAGCATAGCGATATATATAAATATATAAGTACTTATTATTTAAGCATTAATATCACACACACACACACACACACACACACACACACGCATATATATATATATATATATATATATATATATATATATATATAGATAGATAGATAGATAGATAGATAGATAGATAGATAGATATCATGTAAGCATCAGTTATTTAAGTAAAAAAAAAAGAAGAATTATAACTTTCCTAAACCAAAAGACTAGAACGCTCAAAAATTAGAAATTAAATGTCTAGAGAACATAATAATCGCCCCTGTGCCACATTTATGATATGCTTAGTAAATCACGTTGGGAACTTCAACGTAAAACAATAGTTAACAAGCTTGACTCACTAGATTATTTACGACTGAATAGTGAGTTCGATCCTCTCTAGATGTTCCTTACTTTTGGTCTTGGGCCTCATCTAAGCTACGCTTAGTAAATCGCTATATAGCAACGCGATATACAGATAGAATACTGTTGGAAATGTCATGTTGGATATATGCATTTTAATTGCGGCATTTCTAACTTGCTTCCTTGCGAAGAGACCTAATGATTATCTGGAGAAATAATCAGTGTAGCGTTTCGACACTCACTTTGCAATAATGCCTTTTAGACAGGCATAAGTCCACGTCTCCCTACGCTCAGAGAAAATCGTAGGAACGTAAATAAATAAGTAAACTGAATAATGAAGTCAGTTGACAAGCGTCACATTGAAGGAAACACGGACTGCATCGAAAAGTTTACACATTAAGGTTGTATGTACAAAGAAGTTTCAATTGTGGCACACTTTCGTTCATTTTTTTTTTTAAATATAGAATTAACTCATTGTCAATCGCTTGAAAGTTAGACATAATAACTCATAAAGAGATTTGTTAAAGAAGTGTGACTGAAGATTAGAAATTGAAATTTAAAACTACTCTATTTAGAAACACTGGTTCTCGTGCTAAACTACTTAATTCTTATTAAATAAAAGCTTAAATCTCCCATGGCCTTGTACCAGACTAAGCAAATATGTAGATTAACGAGCAAGTTTAAAATTTGAGAATATAAAACTGATGAAACTGCTTCTATGTGTATCGTTGTTTTTGTTGTTGTTCTTCTTATCATTATTATGATTGTAAAATCTGAAAAGTCGGAGGCTAAAAAAGGCACGCCTTCTTTGACGACGTTCTTGGATACCAAACTAAAGTTAGATTTTCCTAATTCGTAAACGCAATTATTTGATTTTCTTCACGCCTGGCTTTTCCGAAGATGTATTTTTGACTCACCTTCTTTTTAAAAAGTCCAATTAAACATTTTTTTTGAAAATATTATTTTTCACCGAATCGCAATTTGTGATAATAAATCTAAAAATGAATTCACGTTTTTTTTTTTAACCTGACGGAAGCGTTCAAAAGTTTTCAAAGCTTTTTACGCCTTTTTATTTATTTATTTTTTTTTGTTAGATGAATGACTATTTTTTTAAATTTTTTTAAAAATAGAACGTGGAAATAATGTTTCCAAATTAGAATTAATTTTTGATGAAGGCACATGGAATGGGAATTCTTACTTCTGTAGACGAATCTCGAAGTCATTATCGTGATATCATCAATATATCGAAGTCAAAAAGAAAAAAAAAAGCTTTGAAGTTTATTTGTTAAAAAAAAAACGCAAAAAATTGCAAAATTTTCAAAGGAATTTATCGTGTTTTTTGGTTTGATTGTTTATAGAAATTTGTATTTCTAAATCAATGTAAATAATTTCCTTTCCGTTGCTTATTGAGGTGAATAACATGCATGTGTGTGTGTGTGTGTCTGTGTATCTGTGTGTCTCGGTTCTAATTTTATTTAGGTCTCTCCATTTTTCAGCAATAGCTTCAAACATGAGAATAAAGCGTAAAAGAAACATATGGGCAAAGATGATAAATTAAAAAAAATATTTTTGTTGTCTTAATATTTACACTTCCATTTAGATGTGCAAAAAGCATTTGTAAATGCACTTAATTATAAAATAACTGAATCCTACCCCGCCCCAAAACCGCATACATCACCAGCCTTAGAAATCAAAAATCTTGATCTGATGAGGTTATATAAGTGCATGACTCGATTGATTGAATCCTTTTCTACGACTTTTCAACCCTTTACAAACTGTAAGACATTTTTTTAGATAATTGTTTAGCGATACAAATCTTAATAATTAACCCATATTTGTGGGAAGAAATGTGTATTTATACCTTTCCCAAGGATATCTTGCTTTCGGATTAACAATTACGAGCCATTATCCATTACACCACCCGCACATCCAAGCTTACAGCACCTGGTATTCCCAAGCGGTCATCCATCTAGTTAGTGACCAGGCTTGATGTTGCTTAACTTGTGATCTTATGCATGACGAGTTCTTAGATTAATGGTTTTATTTTTTTAGTATATTTTGGTATTAGACAAAACTATATTTAGTGCAGCCTATTCTATGTTTAATTGCAATAGTAATTGTTCTGAGGAACCTTCTTATTTTTCAGTCAACGTTGGTCTTCAAAAACTTAGACGCCATGTTGTTGTGGCCTTGTTAGGGTCAGAAATAAAGACACGAAGAGAGGAATTGAGTTAAACAAATAGATTAACAGAAACGGTAATACAAACATATACAAACGAGAGTGTTACAGCAAGAATGTTCGGTCCGACTATCAGAGCTGACTGCTGAAAACTTTCCTCTCTAAAAGGCAGTACCTGCTCCTATTTATAGCTGGGAGAGTCCATGCGTGCGTGGGTAAATTGCCATAAGACATGTCAATCGTCATCTTCTTTCTTCTTAATTTCTGTTCTTTGATGGTTCTCTCTCCTTAATAATGCTTTCTTTTTTTCCCCACATTCTCTAACTATCAGTAAACCATTTCATTTTAGTGGCTTTATTGGTTTGCTTGGGGTGAAATGATTTAAAAAAATCCTTATCTCCTATATAAAATTTCTTATAATTGATCCATACACAGCGCTATAGGAAGTGTTTATTATTTAGTAATTCTACATTTTGAATTATTTTTAATGGATTCAGGACATGTGCCATCGTTACTTTCGTTCGAATTCTTAGTCATTGTTTCTGTTTCGAAAATGTTTCTCTTGAGGTTTATTTCTTGGAAAATTGGTTATGGCTTAATGTTGTTTTCTTGATCGGAATTTTGTTTCTAAAGCAAGTATGAATACTTATGTCATCAGCATAGCCCCACTCATCATCAGTACACTGGTGTCGGAAGCAAAATCAGGATCGCTGTTTTCTAGTAGTAGATTGATGGACTGGATGGCTTTACTGACTGTATAAGGGATTAATACTTATCTCTTCATAGATTATGTGCAGATACACGTACAATGCATGACCTACGAAGGGATGAAATAGATTAGAGGCACTCTTTTCTTCCATTTCGTACTTCTGATGAACTTTAAAATGAGGTAATCACCAAAAATATACGACTTTGTGGAATTATATTGTTCCTCTATCAGATCAAAGTAATTGATGGAATCAAAGCTTGAAAGAATACTACTAATAAATGAGAAAATGAAGTCGATATTGTTTTCGCTATATACTGAGATCAACATAGCCTGTATACAATTTTCTCTTCGCTAGGTATGCAATTTCATATAGTTGTTCGATTACATATATGACATAATTTCGCCGATTGCCAGTACTTCTAACTGGCTCTGTAGAAGTTGACATTCATACAATAGTGTGAGTTTATTTAGTAAATTATTAATTACGACTTTAATAGATCAAATTGAAATACCTCTGTATATGTGAGTATCTTCAGGACTGTTGCTGTTTTTTGTGTTGTTTTTTTTTCAAAAGTTCCTTAATGTGTGATATAACAAAACTTTTTTTTTTAATTCCAGAGAGAATATGCTAATTCCAAAAAGTTCAGCCTCAATGTCAAGTGAAGCATTCTTTCTTTTTTTTCTTTTTTTTTTAGTTTTTTAAAATCTTCTTCACTTCCTTGTCACTAGATTTATAACGTTCGGATATAGTATTAATTTAGTATCTACGCTGATGAAACAAACATTTACTCCTGCCTTGATAGTAGGGCTGATCACTCCCATAAGTTCATAATGCCGGCTTATGTCCAAAAAAGCATCAAGTTTGTTGTTAACTGGGACAAAGACGATTGTTCGTTTCAATGACTCTAAAACAAAATTTCTCTGCATTAAGTATCTCAAAGACTTCTGAAAAGGGCCATTTCTCGACAGAGTCAGGCTAGTCAAATAAAATATAGTTTGAAAATAAATGAGTTGTCTATTCAAACACATCTAATCAATCAATCAATCTCTCTCTCTCTCTCTCTCTCTATATATATATATATATATATATATATATATATATATATATATATATATATATTAGGATATTAGATCGAAAACAAGTCAAAATCGTTACACAATTCCAGTCATGTTTCGATACGTATCGATGCATTTCATCAGGCGATTGCAAATTACTGGCGACCGAACGAGTGGAATATTTCATTCGTCAGTAATTTACAATCGACTCGATGAGATGCATTGATACGCATCGAAACATGACTGCAATTGTGTAGCGATTTTGACATGTTTTTGATGTAATATCGTAAAATAAATAATATTTCTCTATTTTGTATTGAGCCCTCTTTTAAATTAAATGTTATGAACGTTGGAATTGTATTCTACTCATTCTCATCTTACCTGGATATATATATATATATATATATATATATATATATATATATATATATATATATGATAAAATATAGTGCTAAGATATGGTATATTATAGGGTAGAAGCTGGCAATATCCCGGATAGAACGTATATAAATATAAGAAGTGTGGACAAAGAAATCAGAATGGAGTGTTGATAGTCTGATTCATGCTTTACCGCAATCTTTAACTCGATCGCATGAATATAGAGTTCAGCCATAAATCAGACAGTCACCACTCACTATTGATCTCTATAGCTACACTCCTTATATATATACATATATATATATATATATATATATATATATATATATATATATATATATATATATATATATATATTAGGTTGGTGCAAAAATAATGACGTAATAATGTCGTTTTTTTGACATTAAAAAATACGTCAAAAAACGAAATTATTACGTCATTATTTTTGCACCAACCTAATATATATATATATATATATATATATATATATATATATATATATATATATATATATATATATATATAACGCAATCTACTATATCGCAATCAAATACACTCTAATTACAAACAAGATGAAAAAATCCTAAAACAATAAAACAACATAAATAATGATTTATTGATCCCAGTAAAAAATAAAACTAATTATATACTATATTAAAATTAATACAACCGACTTAATCATTCGAAATAACTTTTCTTCGTCAACAACTGCTTTACAAAAGATCAATATTCCATATCAGTTTAAACGTCCTTTGGGAGATTGTATTTCTGACAAAAAAATAAATATATATGTTGGTTTAACGACAACAACATTATCGAGGACGCTTACATTGCATATTTTACAACATTTAAAGGAAGATTCCTGTCCACATTCAGATTTAAAGAAATATAAATTGACAATCCTAGTATACTTCACCATGGAAATAAAAAACTTAAACTTCAAATCCCTGACGCGTTCTCTCTAAGAAAAATACAAACCAATACTAAAAAAGATTGATTAGGAGCATAACAACAATGTTTTAAAATAATTAAAATGTAATTTTACAAAAAAATATTATTATAACAGCAATGATTTAAAATAATTAAATTGTAATTTTTTTTTAAATTACAAATATAAATTAAAGTTTCCTCCCTTCGATAACAGTTAATTTTTAAATTAATTATAACGGAGCTTGTTCACACGTGTTTATAATTAAAGCAGAGCGCGTTTCATGCGCATTTACAAAAAAATTGCAACTATCAATTACATTAATTTTTTTGCCTTAGTAATTCACCCCTGAAGATGATTTTGAATGAGATTGAAATACTTGAGAAAATAAAAGAAATGAAAAAAACTACAGTGCCTTCCTTAATGAATTTAATAACTGATAGAAATTAGGATGATTTGAGATAATTATAATTAAGTAATTCATCGAGTCTGAAAGAAACCTCAACAGAATGCAGAAAGCACTGGACGGCCGTTTCGTCCTATATTTGGGACTCATCAGCAGTGCGCATCCACTACCGAGAACTGAAACCCGGACAGTTACGTAATCAGGCAAATGTCATACCAACTGTTCCAACGGGCCTCGTCGACAATGAGGTAGCGAATCAGACTCAATATAGCGCCACTCGATCACATATTCTGTGGTGGAACTCATCCGAGTTTCCCTTTTACCCATAGGACTGTGCCCCACGAGCCACGACTACTATCAACAAGCCGTTCCAAATGGAGTATTGGAAGCCGATTCAAGCAAGGATATACAAGTGATAGAAATTAGGAGGATTTGAGATAATTATAATTAAGTAATTCATCGAGTCTAGAAGAAACCTCAACAGAATGCAGAAAGCAGTGAGTAATGCTTGTTGGCCGAGAAAATTGCGTCGATGCAACCGGCACCATTGACGCTTATTCAAGCTTAATTAAAAGTAACGTTTTCGAAAATCGATTCTTCCTAAATACTCAGAGGTTTAACGCTGAACAGTCTTCCCCGTGACACTTCCAAACCTTCGATCATGTGCTGTACCTCGTGAGATGTTACAAATCTTTTCAGTTATCGCTTGTTATAAGCAACTGAGTATTTTCAATGCAGAGAAAAAGACAAAGTAAATCATTTCATATTTTTTCATGTAATTTGATAAAAGAGAATCTATCAGCAAACCGTTACTGTTTTCATACAAATATAAAAGCAATAAACTAATGAAATGAGATTTAACGATTAAATTATAAATTAAATATGGTAATTAATAACTGATATCGTCAGTTCTTGAATCAGCATCTCTGCATATGATAATTATTTACTGCTGGCCTAATGGTAGTTTCGATAATGTCAAATTGTCAACCGATTTTTAAAACAAGACATTCAAACAAAATTGGCTTCTTAATGTTAACGCTCCAAACGAAAACTTCTCTCTTTTATTCGTATTAAAGAACCTTTTTGGCTTTCATCAACATGGCTGATACGAGTTCTTTACGCCTTCTTGGACCAACGTTTTCCGCTGACATGAAATGGAAGGATTATACTAAATCGTTTGAACGATTTGCCGCTAGGAACTTTTGGATCACTGTGTTGTCCGAGGCAATTTTTCACGCCGGAATCTGTTGTACACATTTATAAATTTACCATTCGTCTATGCACTGAATATTGCTGTCAGATTTAGTGCGGTGCTTCTGATACGTATCTATAGATACTTGATAAAATACAAAGAAGACTCTGCAATATTATTGGCCCTGATCTGGCATCTCAGCTTCAGTCACTTCCCCATCGCTGTAATGTAGCTTCTCTGTGTATTTTCTACAAATATTTTCATGGTAAAGGTTGTAAACTGAATTTTCTTCTTTGGTACCTCGAATTAACGAATTTTTATAGACATAATTTTAAACAATATAGGCAAGAAATGCTAACGGTTAATAAGCGTGTGAAAGCCCAGAAGGTAGTTGGCTTAACGTGTAGCTATACGAGGCAGTGGGAGAGAAAATCCAAATACCGTTAAGATTAAAGCGACGGAAGGGAATTCGTCGCTAGTCAAAGAATAATATTTTCTTCTTAGAAAAATATTTGGATATTCACATGTATATAAAATAAAGGAGTTTGGTCAATGATATCAAGGAATAAAAAGGTGAAGTATTTACCGATAGCCTTTTTCTTTTTGAGGATTGTCGGAACTTAGATTCTTTCGGTCGAAGCTTTGTTGATGAATCAAAAGGAACCGGAGTCGACCTCAGTAGTCATGGCTTTAGGCTCAGGAAGCAAACTGGCTAGTTGGTATGAACACCTGTTTATATGATTTTTGTACCGTATAGAACTCAGTAGATGTTTCTAGAGACTTCTAGAAAGTTCCATTCTATTATTATGAAATCTAAAGGGTTTGATGAATGGGAGCTTTTCGTAAGGTAAAAAGGAGCATCTAGTAGCTACAGATTTAAGTCATCATTTTAAGCTAGGTTTTGTATTTATTAGTGTAAGTGTAAATAGGTAGGGCAAAATGGGGCCTCGTAACTATATATATATATATATATATATATATATATATATATATGATATTAGTGATCAATATATACATATATATGTATTTCCAAGAGGATAGAATCCAGGTAGAACTCAATGTCCAGGACAGAGCAAGAATTAACTCTGATGCATTGGATCGTGATTACGATTCCAATGTAATAAATTATAAGCATGGAATATTAGATGTTTGAGCCTTATATATATATATATATATATATATATATATATATATATATATATAATATTAGTGATCACTATACACACAAACACAAACACACACATATATATACATTAAGAAATGGACAAAGTCCGACAATTTATTAAAGACATTTTTATGTTTAACATTCGTTTTATAGATACAAGTATTTAAGTATTAGGTTGGTGCAAAAATAATGCCGTAATAATGTCGTTTTTTGACGTATTTTAACGTCAAAAAACGACATTATTACGGCATTATTTTTGCACCAACCTAATGCCTAAATACTTGTGTCTATAAAAAGAATGTTAAACATAAAAATGTCTTTAATATATGTATATATACATAAAAATTTACAGTAGGATAGAATCCAAGTAGAACTCAATTTCCAGGACAGAGTAAAATATAATATAAAAGACTCAAACACTAATATTACTTGGTTATAATTTATTACATTGGAATCGTAATCATGATCCAATTCATCAAACTTACAAACTCAAAAAGATATCGGAAAATATTTGAATTTGTAGGTCTGATGAATTGGATCGTGATTATGATTCCAATGTAATAAATTATAACAATGGAATATTAGTGTTTGAGCCTTTTTATTATATATATATATATATATATATATATATATATATATATATATATATAGTTTTTTTCTTATATTTAGGCAACTATTTCTCTTGTAAAGAATCTGATTATTCTTTCCTGATATTTTAGTCGTACGCAGGATTTAAATAATCCCCAAATAGGAATCCCCACATGAGACTTAAGGCAACAGCGATATGTTTCTATGAAAGAATTCTGAGAATACCATGAACGGAACATTTGAGCCAGTTTTAAGGAAAATGGAATTTTCCAAGCCTTCTGGTTTCATTATGCAACCAGCAAATTTCAACTGGAAACAAAAGACACTCATACAGTAAAAATACTTATAAAAATTACTTGTAAGACACTAAAGTTGGAACATTGAATGAAACTGATATAGAGCTTTTTTGTTGTCTTTTTTTTTTTAGCATATCACCCCAAGTGAGGCGGGAGTGCCACTATCACGTAAGGGGTTACAGAGAGTGAGAGTAAGAGTAAAGAGGAGTATTTGGGAAAAGGATAAAGAGAAGGACATTGATCAAAGTCAAGGCATCAGATGATATCGATTGACATTATATTTGAAGATTATAGCTATCATGGATGCAAGTAGGAGGAAGAGCGTTCCACTAACGGGAAGTGCGAAATAAGAAGCTGTTGGAGCAGAAGCGCTGGCGATATTTAGCCACTTCGACAGTGAAAAGGTGGGACTGAGATGTCAACCTAGTAGCACGCTTAAATTCGCGTAGTTTGGGAACCAGTGACAGTAACTCGTCAGAGCAGCTGCCATGAAAATACTTGTAGAAAAGATAAAGAGAAGCCGTAGGACGTCTGTGAGAAAGTATCTGTAGACGAGATGTCAGATCAGGAGTTACTTATACTTAGAATCAGAAAGAGAGAGTTGAAATTTGTTGGTCGCATGATGAAAACAGAAGGCTTGGAAAATTTGACACTCATAGGAGATACTAAATGTAAAAGAATCAGAAGACCGCGTCGGGAAACCTAACTGACGGTCTTGTGCAAATAGATGGCAAAAGCAAATGGAAATGATAGTAAATAACATACAAAGGAAAGATTGTTCTGGAGAGTAATGATCGATATGTCCTGAAGGGACAGGATATATAAAAAAAGAAGTGTAAAAATGATATCCCCAAAGTAATTTGCAAACAATTGCAGATTTCTTGTTTAACCTGCTTTTTTGACATTATCTAATGGTGCATACGACTAGATGAATCGGTCATTTTTCTTTCACTGAAAAACTATGGATGAATAAACATCTGCTACTCAAGAATAGGTTCGTCCATGGAGGGATCGATTTTCCTTTATTGAAAGGCAGATTCATCGCATTCACTGTCGAGATATGGGATGCAAATCCTTTCCTTTAAGTCATTCCTGGGAAACAGAAGTACGTCGTCACACGAGGGAGAAGGAAACAAAAATGTCGGAAGAAGATGGAAAAGAAGAAAACATTAATGACATTATCCTTTCGGACAGAAATCGAATGACAATCGGTGAGTATTTTAGGAATTTGCACTTAGGATTTACAATCCGAATTAGATCGCGTATCATGGCCGGTTCAATGAAAGCGGAAACTAGGGGGAAAAAAAGACTTCCAAAAAATGAGAATATCATTTATTTAACTAAGTGTACCGGATCTTTAATTTAATCGAAATAAACCTGGTCATTTAGGCTATCTCTTTAAAAATAGAATGCTCTAGATATTTTAGCAAGGGTAAAAAATTTAATAATAGAAAATGATCATGCGAAATCATTGAGAACTAAAATAAGAAAAAGAGGTGTAACAAAAAAAATAGATCACCATAAAGTGGCAATATTGAAAAACAAAGTACAAGCAACAAAAATAGCGTAATAAATTTATAAATAGTCTCTAATGAGAGCACGACCAATAGAAGAAATGTGCACAGTTTGGCGACGAGAATGAGATCCAGACTTTTGTAACTGAGTTTATCAAATACAACAGTAAAAAACTGGAATTGGTTTAACAAGTTTATTAGCTTTTGGTACAGAGAAACATAATGTAGAATAGAAACCAGGGAAGAGAATGTTTAGCCGTTAATGCCTGTTTTCAGCAAAGGCTACCGCTGATACTGCTCCTGCTGCTACTCCTCTTGATGTGGGACTATTTTTATGTCTTTTGTCCGACGGCCGAGTCCAAACTTGTAGGGAAATATATACCCTCACAACAATAACAATATCGGATCATGATTAATCTTGTCTGGACGATTTCTTCCAGTTCGAATTGTCATATCAGTATATTATAGCTACTACCTCTTATAATATAATACAATAGCTCTTAACCAGGAAAGGATTATGACCTTTTGGCTACACAAGGTTAATAGAATTATGTCCCCTTCTCAGACGGAGCTACCCTCTAACTCACCTGTCTTGAATATTTTACCTGTGGTATATTTTAGCTACATTTACATAGTTTTAAAGAAAGTTATTGCAAATCCTTTAAATAATCTAGAATAGCTAACTTTTGTTTGACAATGAAATTTTTTAACACTATTTTGTAAATCAAATTCGCACATATTTCAATTTTAGTAAAAAAACACACAGCGTTATATCAATAAAACAATGAAAATATGAGTTAAGTATCGTATTGATATCATTCCAGTTTATGAAACTATTTACAAATAAAAACACATATAAAATCAAAATTACTGCTTTATAAAGGTTTTCAAATTTTAAACATTCTGAACTAAAATCAAGCATGTTATCTTCTTGAAAAACAATGACACAAACTAAAACATTCGTTTCCTTGCTTTGCTGCCTGGAAAGTCAAATAAATATGAGTTTGCAATCTTGATATCATTTCAGTTCATGAAACTATTTAGAAGTTATGACCTCTACAAAATTAAAATAATTGATTTATAAAAGATTGAGTGGATCTTGGCTGAAACATATACTAGTCTAAAGGATAATCTGTCCCTGGGCTTATACTATTCTAAAGAATAAACCGTTCCTGGGCTTAAGCTAGTCTAAAGGATAATCCGACCATGGGTATATAGTAGTCTAAAGGATGGGCTTATAATAGTATACAAGATAATCCGTTCCTGGGCTTATACAAATCTAAAGGATAATCGGTCCCAGGGCTTTTAATAGACTAAAGGATAATCCGTCCCTGGGCTTATACTAGTCTTAAGGATAATCCGCCCCTGAAGTTATACTAGTCTAAAAGATAATACGGCCCTAGGGTTATGCTAGTCTAAAAGATAAACCGTCCATGGGCTCATAATATCTAAAGGAAAATCCGGTCCTGGGATTGTATTAGTCTAAAGGATAATTCGTCCCTCTGCTTCTATTAGGCTAAAAGTTAATCCGGTCAAGGGGTTATACTAGTCTAAAAGACAAACCGTCGAAGGCCTTATACTAGTCCAAAATTAGTCCCATGCTTGTACTAGTCTAGAAGATAATCCAGCCCTGGAATTATACTAGTCTAAAGGAGAAAATCCGGTCCTGGGCTCGTAATAGTTTAAAGGATAATCCGGTCCTGGGCTTATACTATTTTAAAGGATAATCCGCCCCTGGGCTTATACTAGTCTAAAGGATAATCAGTCCATAGGCTATTACTAGTCTAATCGATAATCCGTTCCTTGGCTTATACTAGTCTAAAGGATAATCCGGGTTTGGGCTTGTACTAGTCTAGAGGATAATCCGACCCGGGAATTATACTAGGTTAAAAGAAGATCCGGCCCTGGGCTTGTATTGGTCTAAAGGATAATCAGGCACAGGGCTTATACTAGTGTAAAGGATAATACGAACTTGGGCTTATACGAGTCTAAAGGATAATCCTCCCCAGGGCTTATACTAGTCTAAAGGATAATCTGCCCCGGATATTTAATAGTCTAAAGGATAATCCGTTCCTAGGCTTATACTAGTCTAAAGGATAATCCGGCCCTGGGGTTATACTAGTCTAAAAGATAATCCGCCCATTGGTTTGTATTAGGCTAAAGGTAATCTGGCACAGGGGTTATACTAGTCTAAAGGATAATCCGTCCCTGGGCTTTTAATAGGCTAAAGAACAATCCGTTCTAGGGCTTACACTAGTCTAAAGGATAATCAGGCATTGGGATTGTATTAGTCTAAAGGATATTCCGTTCAGAGGCTTGTATTAAGCTAAAGGATATCTGGCACAGGGGATATACTAATCTAAAGGATAATCCGTCCCTGGGTTTTTGATAGACTAAAGAATAATACGTTTCTGGGCTTATACTAGTCAAGAGGATAATCCGTCCCTGGGTTTATACTAGTCTATAGGTTAAATCGGCCCTGAAATTGTATTAGTTCAAAGGATAATCCGTCCATGGGCTTGTATTAGGCTAAAGGATAATCCTGCACAGGGGTTATACGAATCTAAAGGTTAATCCGTCATTGGGCTTATCCTAGTCTAAAAGTCATCTGTCCCTGGGCTTATGCTAGTCTAAAGGATAATTCGTCCCTGGGCTTATAGTAGTGTAAATGATAATCTGGCCCTGGGCTTATACTAGTCTAAAGGTTAATCCGGCATTGGGATTGTATTAGTCTAAAGTATATTCCGTCCATAGGCTTGTATTAAGCTAAAAGATATCCGGCACAGTGGTTATACTAATCCAAATAATAATCCGTCCCTGGGCTTTTGATAGACTAAAGAATAATCCGTTCCTGGTCTTATACTAGTCTATAGGTTAAATCGGCCTGAGATTGTCTTAGTCCAAAGGATAATCCGCCCATGGGCTTTTATTACGCTAAAGGATAATCTAGCACAGAGGTTATACGAGTCTAAAGGATAATCCTTCACTGGGCTTAACGGATAAATTGTCTATTGGCTTATACTAGTGATGGGCTTGTATCACCCTAAAAGTTAATCTAGCCCTGGAATTATACTATTCTAAAGGAGAATCCGGCCCTCGGTTTTTACTAGTCTAAAGGATGATCCGGACCTGGGCTTATACTAGTCTAGATGATAATCTTGGCCATGTATTAGTCCAAAGGATAATACGTCCATGGGCTTTTGTTAGGGTAAAGGATAATCCGTCCCTTGTAGAGGATAATCGGGCCATGGGGTTATACTAGTCTAAAGGATAATCTGTCCCGAGGCTTGTCGGCTTATAGAATTTTAAGGAAAATCTGATCCTCGAATTATACTAGTCTAAAGGAGAATGCGTTACTGGGGTGATACTTGTCTTTTAATAGAATAAAGAATAATCCATCCGTGGGCTTATATTAGTCTAAATGGTAATCCGTCCCTGGCCTAATACTAGTCTAAAAGTAAATCCGGACTGGGCTTGTATTAGTTTAAAGGGTAATCCGTTTCTGGGCTTGTATTAGTCTAAAGGATAATCCGGAACATGAGTTTATACTAATCAATGCGATAATCCGTTCATGGGCTTATACTAGTCTAATGGATAATCTCTCCATATTCTTATAGTAATCTAAAGGATAATCAGTCCATGGGATTATACTAGTCTAAAGAATAATCCCTCCATGGGCTTATATTAGTCTAATGGATAATCTGTTCATGGGCTTATACTAGTCTAATGGATAACCTGTCCTTGGGTTTATACTAGTCTAAAGAATAATCCGTTCCTGGGCTTATACTTCTCCAAAGGTTAATCTGTTCTTGGGCTTAAACTAATCTAAAGTACAGTCCGTCTCTGGGCTCATACTAGTCTAAAGGATAATCCATCCATGGGCTTGTATTTTCTAAAGATTAATCCGTTCATGGGCTTATACTAATCTAAAAGATAATCCGTCCCTGGGCTTATACTCGTCTAAGGGATAATCCGTCCCTGGTCTTATACTAGTCTAAAGGATAACTCCGCCCCGGTACTATCATTCATAATATAGTTATTATACGCACTAACACTTATGATTTCTAGTGAAAATACCTCTTACCTTATAATTACTATAGCCACTAACACTTATAAGTGAATTGTTATAGCAAATTACTATTATACTATAATGCCATTTTCATAGTTACTAACTCGAATACGTCATCCGTAACTATGCTTTTAAAGTGCTTCTTCAGAAATACAGAATATACATAGCTGATGGTTTATCCCACGAGAGTTACATGTGTTTCATTTTTTCATTAACTTCACTGTGACTGAAACACACACAAAAAAAAAAAAACTATTAATATCGTGAGATATTGACAGGGTGCCAGTAATGTTGGTTATGTTTCCTTTGTCTTACATAATTAAATATGCAGGGCATTACAAAGTTGTAATAATCAATAGTTGAAAACTGTATAACTATTTTGTACACAATAGATAGATAGATAGATAGATAGATAGATAGATAATGAACATAGTGATATAGATAGAGAGATATTATACAAAGTGAGATAGATATATAGATAGATATGAACAGTGAGATAGATAGATAGATAGATAGATAGATAGATAGATAGATAGATATGAACAGTGAGATAGATAGATAGATAGATAGATAGATAGATAGATAGATAGATAGATAGATAGATAGATAGATAGATAGATATGAACAGTGAGATAGATAGATAGATAGATTATAAACGGAAAGAGAACCTGGTAAGAAAGGGACGCTATAAAATATAAGAACCTCTAAGTAGCCCTTTCAGATTTCTTGCTTAGTTTATTAGGGTGGTGCAAAAATAAAGACGTAATAATATCGTTTTTTGACGTATTTTTTAACGTCAAAAACGACATTATTACGTCATTATTTTTGCACCAACCTAATATGTGCATTACTGCAGGTTATACGAGCTATCACGGTATTTACCTGCTCCCGATAACGTCTGCATATCTTTTATGTGCCGTATCCCTTCAGGGCGTAGGCGATCATTGCTCTCTACTTCCCCCTATCCCTTGTAGTTCTCAATAAGTTCTGTCCCTTTGCTACATTCCCCTGGCCATGTTCTGTCATCCACTTGCTTAAGCCCGCTAAGTGTGTCAGGCGTTGCTTTCCCTTGTTTATCTTTCCCTCTATTCACCCTGTGGGTATCAGATCCTCTAAACCCTCCTTTCTCATTACGTGTCCCATATATTTCAGCTGCCTCTTCCCGATATTAACCCTTTACAATTTCTACTTTGTCACTTCCTCCAGATCATCTTCTATCATCCACTTGCTTACGTATGTCATGCGTGGCTTTCCTTTGTCTCTCTTTTCCGCTATCCGTTCTGTGAGTATCAGATTCTCCAAGCCCTCCTTTCTCATTACGTCTCCCAGAATTTTCAGCTGCGTTTCCTCTTTAAATTTCTTGGCGTTTGTTCCAAATTCTTTTTTGTTTTTGTTTGAAAAGTGTTTTCCTTTCTTATGTGTTTCCTGTAAATGTACTTCATCTGTTCATTTCCTTTTTAGAGATATATTTCTTATTTTTAGTTTTCAAGGCGTGAAATCTGCGTTGACTCGTCAGCAGAGAATAATACATCGGTATTAAGCGTGAACCTTTTTACTGACACCGTCATGTAGATAACACACAACGGATTAATAGAAAGCAACTAAACTAATTATACAATATGTGTCAAGAAAATCCCACATTACCGAGAAAAAACATCAAGTATCTATAAATCTGTTGTGTTGTCTACCCCTATACGGAGCCGAATCGTGGGTTATATATCACTTTCATCTACGCATTTATATTTTACTTTAGTGGAAGTTCTCCTTTTCGGCCCACGTCAACCTGGTGCCAATTTCGTTTCTCCTTTGTTTTCACATTTAACAGATAGTCTGACCCCGAACATGCTTTTATAGCTTGCTTCTCTTCCATGTCAAGACCGGTCGCAATTTGACTGTTTTGCTGTGAAATACTGATATCACAACTACACCGGTTTTTCTGAAAAATTGTTTTAAGAGAAAGAATTGATGAATTTTAATCGAAATAACACTGGCTGCTCGGTCAATGATTGTCAATTATTTCCTTATAAGGAAAGGACTATTATTGCCATTCATATTAAAAGGAGTTCGATCCTCACTGCGTATCCTACACCAAATGTACTAACCATAGTTTATATCGAAATCACTTAGCATAGTATTTCAGCACATCTCTCGGATCAGGCTCACACGAACACATTTATAATGGTGTTTTCCAAGATTTCCAGCATTTTTTAACTTATCTATCCAAAAGCAGTTTTCTGTAGTCTATGTAAAAAGAAGTCTGCTGAAAGTCTTCGCACACACATTATTTATCTGAGTTCCTCCGCCAATCCAATGTAAGATATGATTCGAAATAGCAGTTTGTCTTTGTACGTACCACCATCTTTAACAATTCCCAGCATTCCAAAAGTGAGATTTATTCCAAAGGGTAATGAACTATGCAAAGCAGAGGCGTGCAACTCCCCTGGGTAAGCATTTGTGATACTCGCATGACCAGTCTTTTCCTTGATAGATGACCATTAAAATGGCTAATGAACTCTATCGGACCATCGGACGAGATTATCATGAAAGAATCGAATTGCTGAAGCCATTCTCGATGTCGCTCTCAGCAGGACAGATTCTAACTAACCAGGGCGCTATTATTATCTTACGAGATAGACGGTTGACAAGAACATGTGACAATCAGGCCAGTTATTTTTTGGACCAGTCACATATTTATCGACCCCTGGTCCGATCTTGGGATACGTGCTCATTGGCATATCAATACGGTATGTTGAAAATTTAGATTCAATGACGATATTGCTTTTCCCATGTACATCCCAACTGGTTTGGCACAGTTAGCTGCCCTGATTAAAAGTTGCAGTGTTTCATTTTTAGAGACGGCATCTCCTTGCCGTTGACAGTAACAGTCTTCGGCCAAGCTGATTTGATCCAAAACAACAATGTACACATCACCCTCTTTACCATCTCTCTGAAATCTAAAGTTCGGATTTGTTTATTTTAAGAGGTAATCATCTATGCGAGGTAGAGGCGTTTAACGCACCTGACGTATTTGCTATTAGGTTGGTGCAAAAAAAATAATGACGTAATAATGTCGTTTTTTGACGTATTTTTTAACGTCAAAAAACGACATTATTACGTCATTATTTTTGCACCAACCTAATATATTCCCATAACTCTAGTGTTCTCCTAGATAGATGACATGGCTAGTGAGTGCAGTGTTATACGATTTTGCTAATTAAACGAACAGGGAGTGGAATATTCACCTTTTTCTT
Organism: Acanthosepion lycidas; assembly: GCA_963932145.1. NCBI lineage: Eukaryota > Metazoa > Mollusca > Cephalopoda > Sepiida > Sepiidae > Acanthosepion > Acanthosepion lycidas. The sequence goes on from OZ010583.1 coordinate 122,638,446, forward strand.
CGGCTTAACAGGCCAGAGTACTTGGAAGCGACACGTCTATCTTCTCCGATCTATCTTAACCCAACTAGTTTGGGTCTGAAGTAAGTGTAAGCGTGAAGTTGTCATTTATGACATTTCATATTTAATCTGGTAGGAGAGGCGAGTTCAAACTCAATAAAATAACAATCGTTAGGTCAGCTAGAAACATCCCATTTTGTTTATTTTGTTTTGCTTTGCGGTATGGCAACCTCAATGGGTTATTTAATGCCAATAAGATTTTTATTGCTGGTAATTTTTTTTTTTTCAAAAATGTATTGCTGGTAATAATTTTTTACAAAAATGTATTACTGTTATTAAAACCTATTTTTATACTTTCATAGTGTTTTGACCTCAGTTTGGCGGTTAACTAATGGCCCATAGCCGGGACCCTAACAGGTGCTGGGAACACCAGCAATTAAGAGGTGGTCCCACGCTCCTCAAAACCTCGCTGTTGGATTTAGTTTGTCGTCTTACCCAGAAGGCGGATGTAGTTTATCGGCTTACCCAGTGCGCGGATTTAGTTTATCGTCTTAGCCAGGACGCGGATGCAGTTTATCGTGTTACCCAGGGCGTCTATGCAGTTTATCGTCTTACCCGAGGCGCGGATGTAGTTTATTGTCTTACCCAGAACTCAAACAGCACATTCAAGGGACAGTATTGTGAAAATGCAACCCTATTTGGTATCCATCGTTTCCCCATTTTTATTAAGGTCAAGTAACAGCATTCCACAATTTTTAAAAGTAGAATAATTCCTTCACCTTCAAATTCCGTCGTTATTGATTTTTTTCACAATGGAGTCACTTTTAAATCACGCCAACTTATTTTTCCGCATACAGTCACTCCGATCATCCAAAACCAAGATTTAGCATCTTGGTTTTTTCTTACCTTTGCTTGCACTACATCTAAAGGTGTTCATCCCAATCACAGTTAATTAACCTCAGGTTATTAATTTTCTAAAAATTGGTATAGTTTTCTACCTATAAACCATTAACGCTCACCCTTCCAAACATGCGGCAGTGGATATTAATAGGTTAAAAATAGACTTTTGCAGCCTTATCTGCAAGTTTATAACGTGAGCGTGTAATAACGAGAACCTGCGAGATTTGACTTCGAGATCTGAGCACCCTGTCATCGACATACTGACCCAGTTATCAACTGCATATCAAGGAACAGCTTGCAACGGTGTCATTTTCCTTAGCTTATTCGCAGTCATATATGTGAATACGTTGCGAAATCCCTAGCGGCACGTACGACCGTGGAAATGATTTTATAAAAGCAGAAGAGCTAAAATCTGCAAAATAGCGCTTCTTCGCCTGGTCGACACACAGTGGGGAGTGAATGGATAAGAATACATGTAGATATGGATAGATATATAAATGGATTATATACGAAGTAATTACGAAACATCTATATAAATAAATGCGATTGTCAGTGTGTCACACTTTTTCAATTTTATTCCTAGAGGCCGTAGCCCAACATATCATACCATTTTGGAATCAGGCCGACTCCATGAGCAAATTAAAATCATTCCAGGCCGGATCAGGATCCGAAATCCCGACATTTTGGATACCCAAATTTTCATTACTCCGATTGTTTTCGGCGATTTTTTACGTTATGTTTTGCGAAATTTTTGTACGATAACAATTTCTATAACTTGGAAATAAATTTAGGAATAATTGAAATTAATTGTGAAATCCAGCGAAAATCAGTCATGAAATAAAAAAAATAAAAAATTTATACGGATAGTAAGGACCTACGTACATCTTGAAATTAAGTGGCGGCAGAAGAATTATCGTTGAACTTTTAAAAAGTAAGCTTAAATACTAATGCAATACTTAAATGCAGCGATCAATTTTGAGTTCTTCTGTAGTCTATTGTTGCCTATCGCATACGGCAGCAGTATGTCTCGCAAAAAGAAATCTCCTCCAACAGAGGACCAGAATGCAATCAAAAGAGCCAAGGCTGTACCGAGGAAAAGAAAGTCCCGTGCAAATGAAAAACCAGATGAAATGGCAGCCCGGAGAGCTTCCAATTCTGAGAATATGCAAAGACTTAGTTACTCGCAGACTCCTGAACAACACAAAGACACAAGCAAGAGCCCATTCGCAGGAGCTAGTTTAAACGCCGCCCGATAGATTTTTGAGAGGTTGGTTGGGCTGAGAGTTTTTTAGCAGTCCATTCTTACCGCTTAATATACAACATGCCCACAGATGTTATTATTTATAACTTGATCGCGTGTAAAAAAATCGACACTATTTTGACACCCAAGAAATATAATATTAATATACTGTGATTTTTGACGATTTATTTATTATTTAAGCAATTTTTTCCCCAGGTGTTGATTTCCCGCCGAAATGTTTTGTTAATACCAACAGAATAACAATTACTGATGTAACCTTTCTATTCTGTATGATGTTATGATTAATCTCGGGTCTATTTAAACTATATGATAATAAGACTGTATACTATATAGACAAATAATAGTTTGATATTTTACATAAGGAGCTCGAGTATACACATATTACGGTATTCTTGGAGGATCCTAGAATCAGACATCATACACAGGTACGCACGCACATCCCCCCTCTCTCTCTCATATATATATATATATATATATATATATATATATATTACAATGAATCATTCATACAAAAAGTAGATTAGTAAAGTTAATGATATAAAATGGCGTAATCCCTTCGCTAACAAAATTGTAAAGGTGCATTAATCTACTAATCACTTGATGAATGTTATAATCCTTTTTTTTAATAATTGTAAGCTGTATAAGGTCTTTCTTTAAAACGCAAGTACATTCAATTGTACATTAGTCATCTTCAGACATGGAAATTATTTTGTTTTTGGTAAAATTCATGTAGCATCTGAGACGAAAAAATATAATGCGAATCGAAATATGTTTTTTTTTTTAATGTGTTATTTTTAACCGATACAAACTTTTGGAGCGTGCAAAATTTTGATTCATTGTAATATATATATATATATATATATATATATATATATATATATATATATATATATATATATATATATATATATATATATATATATATATATATATAAAATTTCAGTCGAGCACTATTGAGAATAAGCATCTTCGAGTGATACCAAATCGATTGTGTTTCGATCCCGGTTTAAAGCAATCGACTCTCTAGCCACACTGTTGAGCTGCGAAAGAGGCTTTTATGTGGATGACTATATATATATTTTACGATATTATTTCTCAAACCACATTCATTACAACGCACGGACACAAACACGCACATACACACACGCACACACATATGTATATATACACATATTTATAATATGCATGTTTGGTAAAAGTCCATCTATAATACATGTTTCATTGAAAATTTGTAACGAATTACTTCTGTCAATTTTTTTAATGTATTTAAACTATACATTATGCACCGCCTGAAAATATAAATCTCTTGCTTGCACATCTTTTGAGATACAGTCTACGGATTGTTATATATATATATATATATATATATATATATATATATATATATATATATACCAGAATCCCTGACAACCCGACTAAGAAGCCCTTCTGGATATGAGGAATCGTTTACAAATCCGTATATTAGGGGGGTATATTTAGATTAAAATAAAAGAACTGGAATCAGATTTAACCTTTATTTTCAATGTTTTATAGTAAGCAAAATAAGCTAATGATGAGTGAAAGATAACGGAACTGATTTTAAGGAAAAAGAAATAAATTATGAAAATTCATTAAATTAAGTCTGCCATGTATGCAAAACAAATATTATAACGTGGATTTTTTAATCTCTGTTGCATAATGATTCTTTCTCTTCTAATGTCATTCTCAACTTTTTCCGCATTTCGTTTTGCTTTTGTTCTTGAAATTTTTAAAATCTGCGTGTGTTCTTGCAATCGTCATAGTTAAATGCTGGCTTGCTTTCCATAAAACTGAGAACCATTTCAATAGCTTTTTCAATTTCAGTCCAGGTTTCATCAAAACCATGTTTTTTTTTATTTCTTTGTTCATTGTAACACTGTGAACACTGAAGAATAATTTCTTTGGAAGATTTTATATAATACAATGATGACTTTCCTGTGGCGAACTCAGCCATTAGTTACAATGAATTTTCACGAGCGTCTAGTCTGTTTAAAATTTCCACATTTTGTGATAACTCCAGAGTTGTCCTTTTCTACTTATTCTCATCATATTTGCACTAATACAAGCGATTAGAGTGAAATAAGCATAACCAATTATCCAAAGTAAATTTCCTGAAAAACAAAAATTTCAAATCAGTTCCATATCAAATAGTTCAAATATACACATCAAAATCATGCCCGGGTATGAGGGATTCTACTTTCTTCTCTCTCTCTCTCTCTCTCTCTCTCTCTCTATATATATATATATATATATATATATATATATATATATATATATATATATATATATATATATATATATACGTTTGTGTGCGTGTTTAAACGTTATTTTTGTTGGATACTCATATTCAAGTAGAAGTCCTGTTTTTTAATTAAATAGTATTTTAATCAACTACATCTACCAGCCTGAATATTCGAGAAATCTTGTCAGAAAAATAAGCGTCCTCCTGGAGGATTCGAACCTGCAGCCCCTATGGAGAACCGGCATTGGATCTGACGTGCCTGACCGTTCGGACATGTAGGACTTACGGTCAAGCAATAGTGCCTTTTGAACACACACACTTCTTTTGTGATTCTCGAAACATCAATACCTGGTCTCTATAGTATCCTAACTTAAAAAAAAAAAATAATTGTTTTGGAAAATACATTAAATCCGACATATTGTTATTTTCAATTTATTTTGTTTAAATTTTCTTTTTTATGGATACTCATATTCGGGGATTGATTGACCGGAAGTCCTATGTGGTCGTAAAGTCAGGCTTGTCAGATTCAATGACGGTTCCCCATAGTGGATGCAGGTTTGAATTCTGTCTGCGGACGTATATTTTTCTGACAAGATGTTTGGAATATTCAGGCCGGTAGATGTAGTTGGATAAAAAAATAGCGTTTAGTTAAAAAGACACACACACAAAAAAAAAAACAAAAAAAAAAAAAACAACAACACAGAACTTTTATTCGAATATGACTTACCAATTGTTCCTCTTCGAAAAGTCTGACATCTTAGTTCTCTTCGAAACTAACCTTGCTCTGATTTCTCGATTCCTGGCTACCTTCCTCTACTTAGAAAGGATTCTAAATCCCACATGCCTAGCCTGAGAATTTATGTCCGGGAACATCTCCCATTGGCTAGGGAAATCTCTCTTGTATCTCCATACTAAACCTGCTAAACATGTCTCTGTTTTTTTTTTCTCTGTTTAATTCAGTCAGTTATCTCCTCTTTGTCTACCGTCCCCCTTCCTCTCAAGACTCTTACATGCTCGATAGTATTTCCGATAATACAGATAAGGACATCCTCCGACAATATGCCTTTAATGGCCACCATTCCAGGTGATTTAAACCTTCTGTCACAGATATCGCTGGCATCCACATCCTTAACTTTTCAATCACTCGATCCCTCACGCACGTGGTTGACTTTCCTACGCGTTTCCCCAGTAATCCTGACAGAAACTCTTCTCTTCTGCATCTCGTTTTTACCTCTATACCGGACTCTTGTCACGCTACCATCTTGGCAACTCTGATCACGCGGTAGTGTCAGTATCCATCTCCTTCCGCTACTCCACCAGCCATTAACCTCCTACTAACAGAATATCTTTCTGTTATCAACGAGCAGACTGAGACTCGATCCGTGATTTCCTTCGTGACATCCCTTGGAATATAGTTTTTAACCATCCTGTTCAAAAATGTGCGTCTGATGTCTCCTCCTGGATGAAAACCGGCATCGATACTTTTTATTCCAGCAAGGAAATACCCAGTTAAAACGCTTTCATCTACTTGCTTGATCGGTTGCAGGAATCCCTTCTTCCGACTGTACCAGAGCAACATGACTGATTGCAACAAGCATCTCTTTGTCTCTGTTCGTAACGAGTGGCATCGTCTCTTCAATAAAGCAAAGTTACTGTTGCTGATAGAATAAAATAACGTATAGCATTTCGCAAGTTTGTTTCTAGAGATTATTGGCGACTCTACAAGGGGGTGCTGAACAAGAGCAAATCCTTAATGCATCTTCTGTTCAATCAATTTCAAGTCTTAACATCTACAGAAGATAAGGCAAATTGATTTGAGCAGACATTCTCATTCAACTCAATACTCGACTCATCCGGGTTGCTCACACCTGGTTTCTTCCTAGAACTGAGGCTCTACTGAGTGAGACGTGTATAACTCCGTCGAAGGTATTGCAAACCATCTCTAAATTAGACTCCCATAAGACAAGTCGAAGTGGCGGATACCAGACGTCATCCTAAAGAAATGTGCTCTCGAGCTGACTCCAGTTCTTTCTCAACTATACACTTCTTGACTTGACTTGTATCGGTTTTCACCCTGGTCGGGTTGAACCGGCTTCCTCCCGAGCAATTACAGCATCACGAACAATCGCTGCCCACGCTCGCCGATCCTGAACCAGGTCACACAAAATGGCGGACCCGATAGTACTGCTAGGTCATCCTTGATTGTGCTAGCCCACGTCTTCAGCTGCCAAACGATACAACTATTGCCTCGCTGCTTCCTACTTTCTAGTTTGCTGGAAGTCTTCTTCTGTAGTTCCTGTTTTTAAGAATCTGGAAAACCGACCCCTCTCTAACTACCGCCCTATCAGTTTTCTACCGCTTTTTGTCAAAGTCTTCGAAGCTTTCTTCAATGCCGAAGCGGTTAAGCATGTAACCTCTCACGATCTACTCTCTGGTAAACAATATGGATTCCGTTTTGTCCGATCTACCGCTAATTTGATTACAGCCATAACTGAATATGTATATATCAGGCTCTTTATAATAACGGCGAAGATTGAGCTGTGGTTCTAGATATCTCGAAGGCACTTGACAGGATTTGACATGCTGGTCTTCTATGTAAGCTTCAGGGTTACGTTATTAGAGGATGATTATTTGATTTAATCCAATTATTTCAATCATGAAATGAATGTCGTTCTGAACGATCTCTCTTTCAGATCCATTCGTACCCCTAAGGCTCTAACCTGGGTCCTACACTGTTTCTGATCTTCCGGATGCCATCAGTTCCCAAATAGACATCTATGCAGACGGCACTACCATTTACACTTGTCTCAATAGTAAATGCGGCAGTGTTGACAAAGTTAAATTGGCCTCTGCTCTCGAAAAGGACCTCCAGTCAGTGCTTAACCGGGACAGGAATTGGCTTGTAAATTTCAATGCCTCCCAAACTAAACTGCTCTCATTTAACCATTACAGAGGGACCTTACCTGCCTGCCATTAGGATGGTTGATTTTCGATTCTGGCAGATCGTCTCACTGTAACTTCTTTGCATTGCGTTTTCGACTGACTTGAGGTGGAACGACTACTTTGAATCAATAGCTAATCTACTGCAATGAAATTTAGTTCTCTGTGTCGTGCAAGAAGGTTTTACTCGGCAAAGTCTATCTTATACATCTAGAAATCTACCATTTGTTTGTATATTAAATACCGTTGCCATATCTAGTCTGGTGCTCCTTCTATTAATCTTTATGTTCTCGACAAAATCCAAAGAAGAACCTGCAATATAATTGATCCTGACGTGACATCTCGACTTCAATCACATTCTCACAGACGTGATGTGGCTTTCCTCTGTCTTTTCTACTAATATTTTCATGGCAAATACTCTGATGATCTGTTTTCCTTCGTGTCCCGACTACATGAATTTAACCGTGTTACAAGATTGACATCTAGGTCCCACCCTTTTACAGTTGAAATAGTTAAATATAACCGCCACTTCTACTTTGACAGTTTCTTTTCTCGCACTTCTCGAATGTGGAGCTCTCCATTTCTTCTTCTTTCCCTGATAACTACAATCTTCAAAAATTTAAATGCAGTGTCAACTGCCATCTTTTGTTGATTTGAGCCTCCTTTGTATTTTATACTATCCCTCAACCTCCCTATACCCAGTCTTTTATCTAACTTTCACGCTTTGTAATCTCCTGGGTACTAGTGACACTCCCGCTTTCATTTGGTTGAAATGGTTCAGAAAAGAAGACATTTTTCGAGTTATTTAGTTCGGATTATATGTTTATATTTGAAATGTATTTTTTTTATATATTTTCAGCTCAAATTATCAAGTATTTTGGACAAAATATCAGTGTTAAAAAATTAGAAAAAAAAAAACGGAAAGAAAATGAAATGTTTGAAGTAATTTGACGTTCCATTCTGCAGACAGAACCATTCAAATGGAAATTGGCATTCAGAGGGTCACAAAAATTGATGCGGTTCAATTGTCTGTCTATTCAGAAAGATAGGCAAAAATAAATTCTACATAAATCGTACCCAACATAAAAAAAAAAAAGAAAAAAAAAGTAAAGCAAGAATAAAATTAAAATTGATCCCCCCCCCCACACACACAGACACATATATACTTTATTGTTTAGGAAGTATGGATAAACAAATAACTAGCAAAACTTCTGAGAAATATTTTCAAATCAAAAACGGAATTTCACAAAGTCGGCAGTAAAAGTCACGTGACGAAACGTCGTTTGAGAAGCGTTCAATCAAATATGGCCGACGCTCGAGTCGGGTTTTCGGCGGAAAGCGCTGGAAATCTGTCTGATGTATTGGAGAAATGTTGGGAATGCGGAGTGTACGAAACACAAAAGAAACTTTGCCTCACTTCTAAAACTCTTCCAGTGGCGTGTTGGAAGGAGACACGCGGTCGGCTATCATTGGCTGCTGTCCAATTGCCTCTCCTCGGTTGAAACTGTTTCGCTTGTGCGAGATTATTGCTTGGCAGCTGACACTCTTGGAGACAGTCCATCCACATGAACTGAGATACTGCGCACAACCATACAGCCGCATCTATTCATACATCTGCACTCGTGTAACGAGAAATGCTTTGATCTCTATCCTCTTGAATTAACTCATTCATTGCCGACTGGCGTCACCCCTCTCTTTGCTTTTGGCACGGACCTCTTTCCCTCCTTTTCAGTCGCCTTGATTTAAGTGACCGTGACTGAGTGCCTCGTTCTGATATCTGCTCTCGAAGAACAATAGGTAATCTGAGGAATTATCGCTTTTCAAGGCGCCATCATTGCTAATACGAAGATCTTTTGCTTTAAAACAATGAAACCCATTTGTTGACTCAACAAAGGGAACACAATACCTGGTTATCCTGTTGTAAGTAGTGTCTAGGCATTGTTCTGATTTTGTAAATAATCAAGGAGTGGCTGTAAGTGCAAATAATAGCCACAGACAGTTGTACTAATACCGGTTAACTTTAGCATATTAGATCACTACTTTCTGTCAGTAAAAGAAACTTTTAAATTTAATTTGAATTAATAGTACTGACCGTTTAGTGAGCTTTAAGGACGAAGTTTCTTTTTTTTATTATTGTTTAGAAGAAAATTATGAAATTGCAGCACGAAATAGAATTACAGAATCAAATGCTTCAGTCCTGAAACTAATTTTAAAAATGTCTTTCAGAATGCGAAATTTACTGTATATTTTAATCTAAAATATAGCAAAATCGATCTACTCGGTCGTAGCAGCTAATTGGGTATGTTATGATTGCAAAAATGCAAGCTACAAAATTATATACTAAGTAAATAATTCATTTTCTTTATTTTTTAATTTAACTACGCAAGACCTTCATTACTGCTATTCATTATTTCCTGTTTTAAAGAGAAATCACAAAGTAACTACTTCCAGCTTTGAAAATGGAAAGTTACTACAATTAAAGAATATGGAAATATTCGATACAAGAGACATTAGCATCGAAGTGGTTTCAATAATAATAATAATAATAATAATAATAAAACTTTAATTTCATTTATGGATATAGAGATAATATATACATTTTTAAGTATCGAACTATGTTAAGCCATGAGAAGACAATTTTCTGAGGCGAAAATATGTAGAATGTGAACTGATTCCACGGTATATTTGTGCCTAAATTCATACAACAATTCACATTTCTTGGCAGATCTTCCGGTGTCACAATGAGGGATATTTTAACCATTTAAGCCCTGCGTACCTGAACAATTTTAATCCCTTGATCTCCGCGTTCCTGAACATTTTTAACCCTTTGACGTTTACGTTCCTGAACAATTTTAACACCTCCCGCCTGAGATCCTGAGTCAAAATTCGCAAATATTTGGTATGTAATGTTTCACGGTAGATATACAAATAGTTCCAAGTGTTTACCCACTGTTCAACCCCGTATTACGTTATTTTCCTCTACCACCGGTAAAGCGATGGTCAGCGCTCAAAGGGTTAATAGCAACAAAAACAAAGCAAAAACAAAATATAGGTAAACCGAATGAGATCGGCTAGGCTGTATGTCCAGACACGCCACACATAAAATTCAAAAACCTTAAGATTTAGCACCCATCATCTTCAGCGTATCCCTCACACCTGTATATAATCATAACCTACATTTACCTTTATATGTCCACACCCCCTACACATATATAATTCGATTTAATATTACTTAAGTTGCATGAAGCCCTTTTAGCGGACGAAACGCGTTGCACAAAAGGATTGGGCGTGGAAGAGTTAGAAACAGAAACTTTGCTAAGGAGCGAGATCAAAAGAAGTGTATTCAGGAGGACAGCAAATAGCGATTGACATTGCGATTTAAATTTTGAAAATAAAATTGCCTGGAAAGCATGGGACCAGAAGAGAATTCCACAAGCGAGAAGTACGATAAAAAACTTTTTACATAGAATTTGCGGTTACATTTAGCCAGCTCAGCTATAAATTAATGAGATCACGACGTCAGTCTAGTAATGCGCTTAAACTGAAAAAGCGAAGAGCTCATCTGAAAAATTACCATAAAAGTATTTATAGAAAAGACGCAGAGAGCTAACTTTACGATAGTGGGAAAGTGACTCGAGATCAGGACCAATAATATTTCTGATTCTTCTTTATCAAGGAGCTCAAGATAAATAGCAGTGGCCCCGGACTATATGCGGCAACAATATGCTAATCATGATCGAATGGTAGACTTATAGATATGGAAGAAAAACTGTTTCGCCCGGCATAATGAACCGACTTTCTTAACAGCTGACCTAGCAATATATTCAGTATCGTCTTTCCACTCAATATCAGCAGAGAATGTGAGCCTCAGAAAGCGGAACGAATCACTTTCCTGGTGGATAGCATCAGCCATACTGATGGAAGGCAACGAGGGGTCTCTCAGACTCTCTCTTTTTAACTCTTTCTCCCTTTCTATTTTTCTCGCACTCTTCTTTTTCCCTCTTTTTCATTTTCTTACTCTCTTTCTCAATCAACATAAAGAATAAACAAGTGATATTTCCACTATATAGTATTTGTTTTCTTATTCCAGTGAAAATATTTGTCAAGATGGAACCATCATTTAATAACCTGTAATTTCGACGACCACCATTTTTTCCAGCTGAGCACTGCATCTTTCTAAGTTTCTTTCTATTAACTCGACGCTGTTCGATTCACCTAAACCAGTATGTGTCTGTAAGATAATATTCTACGCTAAACTAAATAAATATTTAGGGTCTCTTTCTCGTTAGCTTGTCACGTAGACATTTACTAAACTTAGTCTCGATTCTGTCAGCCTCATGCCCAATGAAATCTCAGCAGATAAATTCCGTTCATCCGGGTTTAACAAAGTATTCTTGTCGACCAATATTACTGCGATGATTTCAGTCCTTATTGAGAGCTACACACACTTTTAACCTGCTGCCAAACTAAGCTATCGTTATTCTTCATTGGATGGTGGCAATAAATATGAAATTATTCACAAATGATTATCTATAATTTCTTGTTTAAAAAAAAAATTGATTGATACTTTTATTATCAGTTTTGGACTCGTACTTTTCTACATCTTGCCCGTTGCTTTTTATCACATCTTTAGTCAGGCCGTCAATCAACGGCAGTAATTGAAAATCCTGGATCAAAACAAAAGCATGGACTCCCACGATGGTTCGATCCTTTGACTCTTTGGCATCGTAGAAACCCACTGCTTTTACTGAGAGCGGTAAGAACTCTATAGTTTGATAGAAGATCAAATCAAAATTTTAAAGCCTAGCCGACATTGATCACCCTCTCTCTTGGCGCCATATTTGTTTTTCTACGAGTAGATTTTGCAGTCGCAATATTATCTTGATTTTATTATATGAAACATTGTCAAAATTATTATGATTGTTATTATTATCATTATTATTATTATTATTATTAGTAGTAGTAGTAGTAGTAGTAGTAGTAGTAAGAAGAAGAAGAAGAAGAAGAAGAAGAAGAAGAAGAAAAAAGAAACAATATTTACATTATTCGGACTGTTATCCTCATCTTCATTACCATATTCACAACGTTTCGGCTGTTGTACGCTCCGGCCTTCTTCAGGTGATTGGAATTTTGAATCGAACTCTTTCTTTCGTCCATCAAGGTACATTGTTCTAGTTCCACGTGCCATGACAATTCCGGATGTCTCATTTCATTTCCCTTTAATATAACTCTCTCTTTTTTTTTTTTTTTTGGTTCATCACTGCTGTTGCCTGGAATTGATCTCACAACTCTTTGGGTTTAGTCACTGGATCTAACCAACGCCTTTTTCCATTGAGCCTTGCGTCCTTGAGGCACGTGAAACTAAAACAATCTACCCCGGTGGACGAAATAAAGGTTTCGTTTCCAAATTGCAATCACCTGAAGAAGGCCGAGCGTACAACGACCGAAATTGTGTGAATATGACAGTGAAGATGAGGATAATAATCCGAATAATGTAAATAATCATAGTGCTGCATCTCAGAGATATAGACAGATAATGAAAATGAACAAGTTATTATTATTATTATTATTATTAGTAGTAGTAGTAGTAGTAGTAGTAGTAGTAGTAATAGTATTAAGAAGAAGAAGAAGAAGAAGAAGAAAGGCAAGTGTGACGTTGCAGTAGAAATATACAAAATACAATACACTCATGTATACGCGGCACATGCATCGCAGCCAAATATGCGCAACATCGTGTCAAGTTTTCTTGAAAGCACCGCAAAACCTTGTAGGATGGGCTCAGTTAAAAACGTCTTCTTGTCGGGTTTAAACAGATGGTCTGAATTTCGCCAAGTACCTAAATGTGAAATCCAAGTCACCGTGGTTTCCTCACTCCTCAGACTAAAAACAACAATCCCTCTCGACATCCATCATGCTCGGGCTCATGAAAGGAGATACACTGTGAGTCAGTCTCAGGTTAAGCCCCCCCCAAAAAAAAAAAACTATGGCAATGATATTTATATAACTTATCTTAATTCGCCAAAACAAAACAGACAAAACACCGTTAATCAATTTATTCTGTACTAATGCAGGTATTCCCCAGGGTTGTATCCTTGATCACTTTTTGTTATTAATTATCATTAACGACATTCCTGATGACACCAGCTCTCAAATTAATATCTATGCTGATTATACCATTTACTCCTGTCTCGATAAGTAAGGCTGATCATTTCGATAAGGTCAAATTAACGGCTGATCTCAGAAATGATCTTCAGACTGTTCTTAACTGGAGCAGGGAATGATATATCAATTTTGACATCTATAAAACTAAACTACTCGCTGTTAATTGTCTGAGAGACCCCTTTCTGCCTTCTATGGCTGATGTTGACTTTTAGTAGAGCGACTCGTTGCGCCTTCTCGGGTTAATGGCCTCGGCTGACATGAAATGGAAAGACTATATTGAATCCATTGCTAAGCGAGCTGCTAAGAAACTTGATTCACTGTGTCGTGCTAGATAATTTTTCTCTCCAGAATCTGTCATACATATCCATAAGTCTACCATTCGATCATGATTACAATATTGCTGCCATATATCGTACGGTGCAACTGCTATTTGCGATGAACTCTTTGGTAAGTTGCAAAAAAGAAACAGCAATATTATTGGTCCTGATCTGGCAGCTCAGCCCTAGTCACTTGCCCACCGTCCAAAGGTTGCCTCTCTGTGTATTTTCTATAAATATTTTCATGACAATTGTTGGAATGAGTTCTTCGCTATGGTACGTAGAGTTTTTTGGATTTCAGCGTAACACTAGTTTTGTTCGTGAATAGCTCATTCATTTATATTTGTCCTGGTTAGATGTAGTCATAAGTTCTATGCTAACAGTGTCTTCTCTCGCTCTTGTCGCTTGTGGGACTCCATCCCGGTTACTGGTTTTCCAGCCGGCTTTGATCTGCAAAAGTTTAAATGCAATGTCAATCGTTATCTACTGTCTTCCTGATTACTCTTCTATTTGTCTCGGTCCTTTGTAATATTTTCTGTTTTCTAATTCTTTCACGCCCAGTAATCCCTGGTTCGTACTGGCTTTCCTGCCTGACTTGGAATAGATTCGATTAAAAAATGTGTCTTCGTTTGAATGTAGTTTAGGGCCTTACTTTTAAAAAACTTTAGCTAAGAAAAGGTTAATATACACAATATATCTTTGCTATATTCTCCACCAAACTCGCCTTGATCCATTCAGAAATTAAACATTTTGCTTTTTTACCTTATATTTAGAAATATATATATCAGTTTATGAATTAAAAATGAAAAAACTAATAGAAACAAACTTTAGACTTACAAAGTTCAACAATGTGTGGAGAGCTATGATCTTTTACGCCCTGAAGAGAGACGGCATATATATTATTATTAATAATAATCGTAACGTCATGCCGCTTGTGTCCTTATCTTCCTGTCTACTAAGGCGCCAGCCAATCCCAGTTTCAAACATCTGCTCACGCACATTTGTGTTTCTTCAGCACTCACAGACCACACTTGTGATTTTATACTGCAACTATCCCGAGCGGAGCTTAGTGGGACAGAGCGCATCATCTGGCGTGATCCACAGTCTGAACAAAGCCAGCTCACTCAAACCCTCGGTCACGATGACTTATGAATTCGGGCCAGCACAACCATCCATAGCTACCAAATAGTTCCGTCTACCCAATTTCACACACAAGGCTTGGGTCAACTCGTGGAATAGTTGTCGGGCACTTTTCAAAGGGGCCGTGCGCTGCGGTTGCCTCTCCAGGCCAATAACATCAAGAAAACACAAATCTGATATTCGAACCCGGATCTTATTGTCGTAAGCATTCTAACCACTCGGTCACGTGTAGAGGTTTAATAGTAGCAGTAGTAGTAGCAGTAGTAGTAATACATTTTTACTAGTAATTTTTTTAAACTTAATTTTTTTTACTGTTCATCAAAAATTTAATTGTGTCATTAACATGAAGGAATTAAGGAGACCAAAATTGTAAAAAAAAAAAAAATAATTAATCAAATTGCAAATACGGAATATTTTACTGATAACTGTTGGTATGTTGTTCGGAGTAACATTCATTTAAGTGCTTATAGTATATTCATATTTGAACCTTTCTCTAAACAGGTCAATAAAACTTTATTCTATTATTCTGATGTCATAACGGAAAGAAACTTGGAATATTATTACTAACCTAATTCTGGGATGAAAGCCAAGACTATTACCCCGAAGACGATAAGATTGCCAAATTTCTTAACTCCTCAAATGCTGAGCGCTAGTGTTACTAAACATGGAAGGGGTGGTAACCAAAAACTTTCAATAAATATTGCTTTGGGCGGAGTTTTGGAACCGATTTTTACAACAGATACCAAACGTGTAAAATCACTGACATTCACATAGATAAGCGAAGGAAATAACTTAATACTATTGTTTACCTCAAACAAGACCCAAGAGCCCCTCAAGATAGGACGTTACTGTATAAGATGTATGGTCATAGAAGGATGAAATAAGTGCATGTTATGAGGATGTGTAAGATAAATAACCGTCCTCCCTAGGCATGAAGAAGCTAGAGTCGTAGTGATCGGGGAAAAATCCTCTCGGGAGACTTTTCCCAAAGGAACTGTTTCAGGAAGAAATTGTCAGAGTTCCTCTTTATCAATGCTCTTGACATGGTGATTCATAGTCTTGAAAGTCTGAACTGCTGGGATTACAGAATGTATTTCGTCTGAACATTTGCCATGGACTTAGCGATAGGGTATTGAGAGACTTAGAACGTTTAGAAGGGAGGAAAGCGGTTGTAGGATGAAAATAATTAATCACCCACAAGCCTGCCGTAATGTTATGTCAAGGCCGAAAAGTAAGGATTGGGCAGCTCCAACCCAGTAGAAAACAGCCATCAGTATCGGTCACACTTTCAATTTTCAGGTAACCTTAATTTCAATTCGTTTCGGATTTCCCATTTTTGAACAAACAGCAATATTTAGGTATTAGGTTGGTGCAAAAATAATGACGTAATAATATCGTTTTTTGACGTATTTTTAACGTCAAAAAACAACATTATTACGTCAATATTTTTGCACCAACCTAATAACATTAATTCAGTTCCACAACTTACGATTTGGCTCATTTGATTTTCAGATGTTAGGGTCATTAGAAACTTAAATATCTCTCATTAAATTATTTATTAAATATCTCAGAAGATTTGTTCAAATTAGGTAAGTGAACAAGTGTTAAAAAAAAAAAGCACACCGTGCTAAAAACATTCTCCAAACATAATGAAAAGAAAATCTTTATGCCGTTATAAAGAGGAAGGATCAAAGATTTTTTTTTTAATGTTTATTTAAATTTTTAATTAATTTTTAATTTCTTTTTAGAAGAAATTTTACTTAAAAATGTGTTTCTATTGCACAGTGGATATATTAGGTTGGTGCAAAAATAATGTCGTTTTTTAACATGGTAACATATATGAGAAAACGACATTATTTTTGCACCAACCTAATACTAAACTTGTAGCATAGAAAATTTTAGCCACTTTTTGTTGCGGTGAAACAAACGAATATTGAAATTATTGCAAAAAATCAAATAATTGCTGGATTTTAATGAAATTTTCAAAACTTACAAATGAATGAAATTATTTTTGAAATTTTCTTTTTAGAAAATTTTGATGAAATTATATTGTTTACGTGTGTTTTTCCTCCTTACTTTATTTTATGAAAACTTGAGAAATTACATTAGTTAAAAGCAAAATTCTTTGAAGAATTTAAATCACTGTATTATTTTTGCAAAATGGGACTACGTCTGTTCTGAATCAAAAAATAAAAATACACACAATAAAACTACGACATTATTAAATTAGAGAATCTTTTAATTACTTTTATGAACAATTATTAGGTTGGTGCAAAAATAATGACGTAATAATGTCGTTTTTGACGTATTTTTTAACGTCAAAAAACGACGTTATTACGTCATTATTTTTGCACCAACCCAATACATATAGAGACAATATTGTTTGAAGAAATGATTTCGATGAAAAATGAAAATTTTAATATATTTGTTTTATTTTTTTACAATTTTAAATTGAATAATTTATTAAAAAAATTCAGGGGCGATTCTGAGAGAATTAGAAGTCCTACCAGGATTCATTATTGTCGGCCACAATCTTTACAACATAAGATATGTAGATGAAACATTACTGGTATCAGATACGGAAGCGAAAATACAAGCACGTCTACAGAATGTAGTGAAAGAAAGGGAGAAGAAAGGATTAAACATCAATTGCAAGACAGAATGAATGGTTGTTAACAAAAGGGACAGACCAATATGCAAATTACAAATTGGAGATGCCAAATCAAACACGTACAAAACCTTAAATATCTGGGATGTCTTTTAACAGAGGACCGAAATTGCGATCCTGAACTCCGAAGGCGCACTGGGATAGCGAAAAATAGTTAAGCAAAGGAAAATTTCGTTAGAAACAAAGAACAGAGTACTGAACTATTACATGATATCAGTCCTCCTGTATGGCAGTGAATAGTTGACATCCTCCTTGCTGATGAAAAAGAGACTTGAAGTAACAGAAATGTGGTTCTACAGAAAGATATTGTGGATACCATGAATCGGACATGTTAACAACAACGAAGTTCTTGCGACAATGGTAACAAAAAAGAAACTTTACTTAACATCTGGAAGTGACAGTTGAAATTTCTCAGACACACAATGAGGAAAGAAGACTTGGAGAATTTAATACTCATAGGACAGATTCAAAGTAAGAGGGACAGAGGAAAACAACGCATAATATACTTAGTGAGCTTGAGTAAATGGATGGCAGACCAAAGTTTAGGAGACATAACAAAAAGAGAAAAATTATTAAGAGCTACAAAGGACAGAATATTGTGGAGAGTCATGATTGTCAACGTCCTGACGGGACACGGCGCATAGAAAAAGAAGTGCGAACGTAATTTTTTTGATTAAAAAATGTGCCAGGCCTTCTAAATTTGTGGTATACTTACTTACATTCCATGTACCAACAAAAAAAAGGATTTTTTTTTCGGAGGTGATAGGGAGTTTGCAGTGAATTCAATATTTACATGCATCATCCCCAAGATATTAAATTGATAACATGAATTTGAAAAAGAATTTTAGTTTACTCTTAATTTAGCTTGAATTTTAGTCCCGTTTGACATTTTATACTAGAAAATTAAAAAAAAAAAAGTTCGATTTATTGTATAAAAACAAACGACCTTTTTCCACTTCAGTTTAATTGAACAAATTTTTCATCATTTTGTTATATATTCTGCCATCTTCCAATTGCAGTCATTTTTTGCACGGGACAATAATAATAATAGTAATAATAATAATAATAATAATAATAAATGCGCATAACATTACTTTTAAACAACTAAAAAAAAAACGTAGTACGGTTGCAATATTAACAGTAGAACTATCAATCATTTATTTTCAGTAGATGATTTGAAGCTGTTTGCTAGATATACCATCAGCTAGAGGGCCTTCTGACAACAATAAAAAAATATTCAGTGATAACATAAAAATGGAGTTTGGGATTGATATATGTACAAAAACAACATTTACGCTAGGCAAATTCTTCAGCGGCAAAAATTATCCTATTTGACAACGACAGATAAATTAATGAGTTTGAACCTGAAGAAACTGACAAATACACGAGGATATATGAATTTATTGATTGCTTTGTTTTTATTCTTTTACGGCTTATCGATCCTTTGAAGGTTATTTAAAGCCAGAAAATATCATATTGCAAGAGTTTTTTGGGGGATAATAATTATTTACTGATATAAGTTTTACTAATTAACCCATCGCTGGAGGGAGAAGTTGTGAATTCATACCTTTTTCAAAGTAAATATAAAAAAAACTCGACTGGAATTCGAACTTGGCTCTCCAATTTCGAAAACTCACATACCCAACCTTACAGCACCTGGTATTCACAACCGGTCATCTAGATACTGACCAGGCTCGACGTTGCTTAAATTCGTACGAGAACCGGTGGTACATCGTGATATGGCTGTAAGCTTGTGAAGATATGATGGAGATGGCATAACATATTCTCTAACGAGAGAAAAGCACCGGGAAAGAATAGCAGAGAAAAATAAAGCTTATCTTAGAAAGTGAATTAAATGCCGTCAGTAGAATAGAAACAATCAATATATGTGGGGATGTACAGCTTTAACATTATAAATTGGAAAATAAATGAGATCCGAAAAGTAGATGTGAAGATACGAAAACTATTGACAATTAATCACATGCATTATCCGAAGGCAGATAAGAAGAGATTTTTCTATTTTCCAAGAGATTGTTTTGGTAGAAGAGGATGTCATTTAGAAATGTCCTTGAAGCTGGCGACTATTGGAATTTATAATACTTACAGGACACCAATGACTGAATACTAAAACTGGTCTTCAAACACATGAGCAAGTATCAACAATTTTTGGCTATCAACAATACTTTTCCTCACATCTAAACGAATTTCGTTTGCTTTTCATAAGATTTCACAAGAACAGCTAACACACTGGTTTTGGTTGTTACTCTGAATGTATATTTTAAGTTAAACCCTATGATAACTGAAATTCACAGTGCCCCGAGGATCAGTACACAACAGTGGCCGAATGGTTGGAACGTTTGCGTTCTGACTACGAGAAACCAGTTCGAATCTCTCCATATTCAATTTGTCAGTGTGCACTTGCGTCAAACTACAAACCGCGCGACATATCTTGATGCGCGCAGACGGGAAGATGTAAGTTAGCATTAAAAAAAAAAAAAAAAAAAACGTTTTTCGAGATTGCATATGAACCTGCAACATTGGCAAATGATTGTCCGAATTGCCTTTTTGCGGTGGTCGGCTGGAAATTTCATAGGCTAACCGTGATATAAATTTAAGTAGACACACTAATTGGTAGACTAAAAGATATGCAAGTGTACCAGAATGCAACAACTGACCCTCATAGACCATTCTTTTATACATGTAGATGCAAATGAAGGAATACTGTAATAAAAACAATATGTGCGATAAACGTATTGTATTGATTATAGGAACATGTCAATAATGGTATAATATTTAATGCATTCCTACTTTTCCAGTATATCTGAGTCTGCGGTATACAGTCTTGGTTCATACGCAAAATTAGTACTAACAGACTATTTATCTGTGCCTAGAACTGAAAGAGGCGACATTATTTTCCCTCTGATACAGAAGTTAAACTGAAGCTCCTGTACGTAATCTGATCAAAAGTAAAGCAGAAACATCCTAGATAGATGGAATGAAAAAGCCGAAAGAATCGAACATTCTAAATGTTGAAAAAGGAAAACTTCTTTTGAAAACAAAATATTTAATCCAGTTTGATACAATTTTCCTTATTCGTTGCGATCAAAAACTAATTTTATGCAGTTGAAGTCCATATCGTCTAGGCCGAACCAAAGAGAATGTGTCAGTTTTAAAATATATTTATTTATTTATTTCAATTCTATATATTGATAAAAAGATTGAAAATGATTATAAGTGACTTAATAAAAGTTTTTCTTAGGGAATATATAGGTTAATAAAGATCCGTTGATCATCTGGAAAAAAGAGACAGCATTTTTAAATATTATCTTAAAGGATCACTCACTTTTGAACAGCATTGTACATATATATATATATATATATATATATATATATATATATATATATATATATATATACACACACACACACACATATATATATATATACATACACACACACACACACACACACACACATATATATATATATATATATATATATATATATATATATATATATATATATATATATATATATATATAGGTATGTATGTATGTATGTATGTATGTATGTATTAACATTTCATTCTTCATTGACTCCAATTTAATGTCATTAGATTAATATCCGGATTTAATTTTATAAAACCTCTTCCCTTTAAGGCTAATAACTTCCACCCTCCCTTGCCCAATGACTCGTGCCTTTCGTCTGATTGAAACATTGGAATGGATAAATTCTGTATTAGTTTTTCGACGTTTGTTTTTCACAGTTAAATCTCTGATTCCGACACGAACTTTACGGGGTTTAAATAAGACTGACGACGTTTTCGTTCGTTTAAATAGACCTATTCCTCATATAAGGTAATTTTTTTATTGTATTTGTTCTGTAATAATAAATACATTGAGCCTCTTTTTGGGGATCAGTTTTAATATTTTATATTATTAGTAACTACTTGGATTATATACCAACGTATTTATTAGCTTTAATATATATATATATATATGTATATATATATATATATATATATATATATGGTATAAAATAACAATTGGAAAAAAAAACTCTCTTAGTACAAAGGAAATTTACATTAACCAGGAAAAGGCTTAGACAGAAGCGTCTATCTTTTTAAATTTAGACTTTTTAAAATGTAACTATAACAACAAAGACATTTCGATTTCATTTTTGCCTTGAAAAATTCGGAAGACGAAACGCGTCAGCAATATCTAAGATATTGTCATTTTATATCAGTTTGTCTTGTCCACATAATTGATCTGAGAATTTAACTATATATATATATATATATATATATATATATATATATATATATATATATATATATATATATATATATTATAAATTAACTGCTTTAAAAATATGGTTCAATCGCTACACAGGAATTACCAATATTTTCAGAAACTAACAACTTCAAAGTCAATTGTATAATTAAATTAAAAGCAATAGTGCTTTTAATTTAATTAGTACTTAGTTTCTGTTTTGAAACATGGCAATTCCTGTGGAGCTATGGAACTTTCTTTTTAAATCAGTTATATAAAATTATAATATATATGCTCTTTAAATTTACATTGAACACTGTTTTGTAAAAATAAAAATATCAATTAGAACACCGGATTATATATCTTTCTGTTCATTCCTATCTATCTATCTATCTATCTATCTATCTATCTATCTATCTATCTATCTCTCTCTCTCTCTATATATATATATATATATATATATATATATATATATATGCGCACATGAATTTGGTCTAGTTTCCAATAGCCGTTACACATGACGTCGTTGACACTATTTCAAAATTCCAGGTGTACAAGAATACCAGGATGTAGTTAAAGGAATTCTAACGACCATACAGACACCACATTGGTTCTTGAAGATAACTGCTGAGATAGTTGAAAATACCTGAACAACAAAAAAAAAAATAACAAAATATGAACTTCGCACAAGACTCAACACCTTATTTGGAAATTAAAAAGATAGAACAAAAATTTAAACAGATTTCTTTTTAATCAAACTTATCTGTATGAATACTTGCTGTGTAATATATATATATGTGTGTGTGTGTGTGTGTGTTCCAGCTCTAGTTTATGAATACCCGTGTTTGAGTAGACAGTCCGTTAATTTTTTTTTAAAACTGTGGGAATTACGTCAAGCCACCTGCTTATTCGTTAGGCGTAATAAAGAAAATGTATGTGCGTGAAAGCATGTGTGCCTGTGTGTTTGCATGTGTACGTGCGTATATATGTTTGTGTTTGTGTGTGTGCGTGCTTAGATGCATGTGCATCAATAATTCGCACATTAATTTCGAAAAGAATATTTATTTTACATATCATGCATTTATTTGGAAGCACAATCAACTTCCTTATCAATGCACTTAATTAAATGATGAACATTATTCATATAGATCGAACACTATGAGGTGAAATTGTCTGATCTAACTTCAACGGGTAATTGATAATTGTGTGTCATCCTACGGACTTTTCGATCCACTCCCTAGGTACATCTATATGTATCCAAGTATATATATATATATATATATATATATATATATATATATATATATATATATATGTGTGTGTGTGTGTGTGTGTGTGTGTGTGTGTGTGTGTGTGTGTGTTTGTGTGCGTTCGAATTTATTTTTGATGCGTTTCGAAGAAAGGAAAGAATTTGGAATATTTCTAAGACTTTTTCTGTCTGTGGAAATGGTTTTTGAAAACTGGATACGCCTCCTTTATTGATAACTTTGCGGTTTTCCTCCCACGCATCACCACAAGATTATGTGTTGAAAGTTCCCCGTTCGACATAATTAGGCGAAAGAAATGTATTCCGTGTCAGGTGAATAGAAAAGCAGAAATCATCTTCGCCAAGTCCACCGACCCTACCAGTACCCCACCCAGCGGCGAAATAGTCCCCCCCCCTTCTTGTTGTTGTTGTTGATGGCGATTGCGAGACAATATCACGAACGAAAGAAAGGAAAAGGAAGAATAAGAAAAACGAAATGTGGAAAGAGGGAGGCAGACGCGATTGGGAGAAACTTTTGCTCTTGGTGAAACAAAAAACTAAAACAAAACCGTTTATCTCTTTCCATTTTGCAGCGTTATTCGCCAAATCTCATCATTGTACGGGAATCTTCGATGGACAGGATTCAAAATTAATCCTATTTTAGATGCTTTCTAAAATTATTGGATATCGTGTAATGTAAAATATACTTGTTGGGTTTTCATTAGCATTGACAAGAACAACAACAGTCTCTGGAGAAAAAAAAAAAAAAGAAAAAAAAAAAAAGAAAACTCCAGAAACAAAAACAGTTCATATTGCTTCACATTAATCACGGCTTCTTCAGTAACAACCATAAACCTGCTGTGAGAGCTTAGTGGTTATAAAATAAAATTCGTGATCTCTTGGCATTCGGTTCGATACCCATAGATGAATTACTTTTTTTGAGATGATGTCAGATTAAGAATTATTCGTTGCTTGTTTTAATAATCACAGCTTTTTACAAAATTTGTCGAGAAAAGGCTTTAGATTTTTAGAATACCTTATTAAAGTGCTGATTAATTTCTTCTAAGATGAATGTCATTTTTTTTCCAACTGAAAAAAAACTTATAATATATATATATATATATATATATATATATATATATATATATATATATATGTGTGTGTGTGTGTGTGTGTGTGTGTGTATCAGTAATAATCCATTATTCCCTAGTTCTGCTTCATTTTGAAGCGAAATTTGGAATTTAATTCTATAACTGAATTTGAAGTTTTTAGCTTCTGTTTTTGAAACATGGTAATTTCTGTGTAGCGATGGAACTATATTTTGTTAAATAAGTAAATTTATAATATATATACATATTTACTTATTTAAAAATACATATATGTATATATATTTTTATGTAATATATATATACATATATATATATATATGTATGTATATATATTCTATGTAATATATATCTATATATATATATATATATATATATAAAGAAGTAATTTATACAAAGAGTTAATTTAGCAATGTTAATGAGATTAATGGCGAAATCACTTCTCCAACAAGTCTTAATGAGGCATTAGCTTACTATCATTTCCTTGAATAATACGATTCTTATATTTGAGTTGTTGTATATTTGAGTTTTGTATATTTGAGTTGTTGTCAGAGATGTTCATGAGCCAAGTACTTTCGGCAATTTCAAATTTTCATCTTCGTGGCGCAATTTTTCAATATACAGACAAAACACAAGAAAGGCGAAATATGTGTAGTGTTGACCTAAAGATATATTTTTTTTTAAATATGCTATATATATTGGCAGTTATATTATTTTGGAGCGTGCGATGCGGCGACGTTTAAGTTTTTGTTCAAATCAATAAAGTCAGAATTTTGTCTGAATTTTCTAATTCACTAAATTTTCTTGTCATATATGTTTTTCAGTTAAAATGGCATAGGCTTAAGTTTAATCCAATTAATAGAGTAAAATATCTTAGTATTTTTCCATAGAATTTAAGATTCTGAATATTATTTACTGCGGATCTGATTTTCATAAATATATTAGAATGTGCAGCTTATATAAATTTTGTATGCATGTGTGTATGAGTGGGTCCAGCACATCCTCATACATACACACAGACACACACTCTTCACTTAATTAACTTCCTAAAATCTGAACGAAAAAAAAGATACCAGATTTTTTTTTATTATTCTTACGCATTTGTCAGACTAATAACTTTTCACCAGTCTCTTGTATATTGATAGCTTCACTTTTCTTGTATATTGATATCTTCATTTTTCTTGTACATTGATATCTTCGCTTTTCTTGTATATTGATATCTTCGCTTTTCTTGTATATTGATATCTTCATTTTTCTTCTATATTGATATCCTCATATATGTAAGCATATATATATATATATATATATATATATATATATATATATATATATATATATATATATATATCATTTATGTACTATTAGGTTGGTGCAAAAATAATGGCGTAATAATGTCGTTTTTTGACGTATTTTTAACGTCAAAAAACGTCATTATTACGCCATTATCTTAGCACAAACCTAATATATGCACGGTATTTATTAGGAAGCGCTCAATATCAGAGTTAGAGCTAACATATTTGGTTGGATCGATGTGAGCATGTGACCCTTGGTTTTACGCTATCGACAGAGTATTTCTGACGATCGCAAAAGCGTGAAAGACAGGGTCACACAGTCACATAAATCCAACCAAATATGTTCGCTCTATATGATATTTTTGATAATATTATTTTCCGAAACGTATTGCTGGTAATATTTTTTTTTCAAAAATATATTGCTGCTAATAGTTTCTTTTCTTCAAAAATTTATTTCTGGTAATAATTTTTATAAAGTATTTCTGATGTTAAAACCTATTTTTACACTTTTATGATACGTTTTATCTCAGTTTCGGGGTTAACTATTTACCCATATCTGGGACCCTAACAGGTGCTACCATCCCTGTTTAGAGTGGACCTGGGAACACCAGCAATTAAGAAGTGGTTACACGCTCCTCAAAGCCTGCTGGACAGAGGCTCTTCTGTTGGACGCAGTTTATCGTCTTACCCTGGACGCGGATGTAGTTTATCGTCATACCCAGGACGGATGTACAAAATAGACTGCAAAAAATGTCCCGAGAAATACCCGGGTAAAATATCTAGGAATTTAAATAAAAGAATATTGGTTTGGTTTGATGTGGTTTCTTTTACGGCATATCAACCTCAATGTGTTATTTACTGCTTTTATTACTGGCAATTATTACTTTCCAAAATGTGCTGCTGGTATTTTTTTTTCAAAAATGTATCGCTGATAAAAATTTAAAAGAAAGTATTGCTGGTATTTTAAAAATTTCATAGTGTTTTGACTCCTTTTTTGGAGAGGATAACGATTTGCCCATAGCTAGAACCCTGAGAGGTTCTACCACACCGGATAAGCGTCAACGTGGGTACACCAGCAATTAAGAGGTAGTTCCCCTCTCGTCAAAACATTCTAATCAAAGGCCTTGCTGTCGGATGCAGGACACGGATGTAGTTTATCGCCATACCCATGACGATATATGAACATGCATCTTTGAAAAAACGTGGCGTTCAATCTATTAGTATCTGTCTATATTTCTGAGATGAGGTATTATGTACACTGTTTACATTATTCGGACTATAGTCTTAATCTTTGTTACCATATTTATTGCAATGTTTCGGCCGTTGTACGCTCCGGCCTTCTTCAGAAGAGAACCATTTATTTCGCTCAATGGGGTAGACTGTTCTAGTTCCACCTGCCATGTTTAATGGATATCAGTTATCTCGCGTTAATTCCCCTCTCCAATTTCTCCACTGCCTTAACCAGGTATTGAACTCACATTCTTTGGCTCCTGTCACTGGATCTAACCAACGCCTTTATCCACTGTGCCATGTGTCCTACGGCAGAAACGTTGTAATAAATATGGCGACAAAGATGAGGACAATAGTCCAAATAATGTAAATAGTATTCAATCTATTAGTTGTTCCTTATAATAGGTCTGAACATAATTTTATCTTGCAATATCTGTCTATATCATTGAGATCACGTATTAGGATTATATACATTATTTACATAATTCAGACTGTTAGCTTCATCTTCATTATCATATTATCAACGTTTCAGCCACATGGCCTAGTGGATAAAGGTGTTCGTTAGATACAGTGACTAGACCCAAAGTGTTGTAAGTTCAATACCAGGTTACAGCAGTGGTGAACCAAAAACCTGGAAACTTGAAATAAAGAGAAATGCCTGAGGCATCCGGAAGAGGCATGGCATGTGGACAACTAGAACAATAGACGAAATAAAGGGTTCGGTTCGAAATTCCAGTCACTTGAAAAAGGCCGGAGCGTACAACGGCCGAAACAGTGTGATTATGGCAATGATGAAGAGGATAAGGTAAATAATGTTAAATAATGCAGTTTAAAATAAAAGAGCAATAATTTAATAAGGTGTGACTACAGTTGAGTTTGAGACATATCAGCTCTCTACTCCATAACGTCTTCGTTGAACAGGAGTAGATAGCTTCCCCTACCGCCCGGTTCACACTCCCTCCTCGGTCTTTTGAACAGGAGAAGAGATTATTCCTTGTTTCCTGTTTTGGATTGGGTTTCCGGTTCCATTCTAAAATCTACTTCTCTGTACTCCTAACGCTTGATCTTTCATACGCTAATATAACTCCAAACAATAACTCTCTACCAGGAGTGGCTCTTAGACCTTATATTGGTTGGACATTAGTAAAAAAAAATCAAAGGGTTGCTGAAAAATTCTCGACCCGACCAAAACCGCTTTCCAAAAATATTTTGATGTTTGATCCTTTGGCCTGATTATGGGGAGACAATCGGGCCGATAAATTTTCAGCCTCTTCATCTTTATTAAGCGACGTGGAATAATGTTTTTTCTGCCAGTGTGATATATAAACGTATATCACTGACTATTCTGATGTCTCTTACCTTTCACATACAACCCACAGGCAGACTGAAATGAATGTTTTGCTTCATCATTTACATTACAGTCGAACTAATATTATCTTTTTCTTTTTGTACTAAAGTTCAGTCAATGCAAGGCTTGAGAGCCCCTCAAGCTTGATGTTTACTGTTAAAATGGTTATAATTAATAAGGAGTGTGATATATAATGAAACAGCATGTAGCTGGAAGTGAACATTATAAGGATAAAGTGATAGATATATGTTAACCTGTATGGCCCTTGGTAGATGACTTATTTCTATGTCCCCTTTAAAAATAATGAGATTCAATGATGTACAACCCGGAATAAAAAAGGTTGATTTCTTGACGGGTTCGTTACATTCATTTATTCACAACTATACTTGGGAAACGTATGAATACATCTCCTCTCCTCAACTATGGGTTAAAAAGTAGGATATGAATCTGAAATGTTTTTTTTCTTATAAACTGTTAATGCAATATTCCCTCGCAAGAAAGAGTTATACACAATCCAAAATCTGATTTGGCTCTGAATAAATCATAAAGCTTCCTGAATCTTCAATAATTAGTTAGCCATCTTATTTGACTGAAATGCAGCTAGCGATGATTTTCATTTTTGTTGTTACATTCATAACGTCCCCGAAGTTATGCCCTGTGGTCTTTACCGGGTGTCTGTTGATCTGGGTAAACTTAAAGGAATTTCAAATTGAGCACTTTATTAAATTTATGGGGTAGCTTGTACAGTCTCACTGCCCATGTCTTGGGATATTCCGTTTTCCTTAATTGTTCAGCTTTCGCTTGTTGTTTTCCTCTGTATCCGAGCCTGTAGTACCCGGGCTAGGGCCTTGAAGTCACATTTATTATAATCTTATAATAAGACGTTTTCGAACACCTTTCGAATCTGCTTCTCATTAGAGGAAGCATTCACAAGCAAAATGCTTTGCAGTGATCGAAGGTAATAATCGGTTGGCGCAGGGTTAGAAGAATATGGCGCGTGGTGGTAGAACAGACTAACCGAGTTCCCAAAATGTTTCTTTTTTGGTATTGTTTTACTGTATACGGCCTTGTGTTGTTAGGAATCATTTTTCCTATGGACAACGCTTTTCGAAAACCAAACAAAAAACAGTTATGGATAGGTTGCAGCTTCTGGAAATGTGCATTTAGTGTTTCATTGCGTTTTAAGGACCCTAAATGCATCATAACCCGATGATAGCATGGCAAGCACAACATTATATTTTTTTTCATAGAGCTCTGCTTTAGGTATCGGTTGTGGAGATTTATTTTTGTCAATCAACTGCGTAGTGTAACTGGCCACGGTATAACGGATAGCGACTCGGAATTGCGAAATCAGATAGTTGAGTTCGCGCCACATTCGCTTAGTATATACTCTGAGCATGTTATCTCTAATTAAATCTCCGTGTTGGTACCTATGAATTAAACGCAGTACTATATTGGCGGCTAGGTCTCATTATTTTACAACTGAAATAGTTAGATATAACCGTAAATTCTATGCTAACAGTTCTTTCTATCGCATTTATCACATGTGGAACTTTCTTCCTAGTTCTTGCTTTTTGATCTTCAAAAATTTAAGAAGCAATGTCAATCGTTAGCTTCTGTCATCTTAATTTTTATTCTTTTATTTTCCTCTGTCTTTAATAGTACTTTTCGCATATTTTCTAACACTGCCCGCTTGTGTCTAGGTGGCATTATTGCCTTGCTTGGGGTGAAATGATTATGTAAAAAAGAGTTATAAATCCATATCTTCTTGAAAAACCCTGAAAATGGTTTAATAGTAAGAAACTCTAGCCGTGGTTGTTAACAAGTCTAGGACAAGCTTTCATTTCAAAGCTCAATCACCTGTAGCAAATATGGTGGATAATTTTCAAAAAGATAAAATCAAACAATTGGATTTTAATAAATTTTAAAAATAAGACATTTTAGAGATACAAAATGAAAAAAATCTGCCAAATGTAAGATTGCACTCCTGATTTATTTTGGACAAAAAAACGGTATTTTACAATAAACTGGTGTGGAATTACAGCTTGTTTTGTCAAAAAAATTAATATTTATAACAGATCGATATTTATAGAAGTACATGCGAAAATAATTTGTTTTTTCGAGAATCCAGAAGCGACACACTGAAACCGAACTCAATGCCAAGATCAAATGAAACATAAAAATTATTATTTTAATGAAACTAGAAAATACATGTATCTATTTTGATTTAATGTGTTTAACTGGCGTTCATTAACGTCGACAACTGCTTTAGCGAATTGATGCCTAACATAGTTGTTTCCCCTTTTTTTCAACGACTAGAGTTCCTGTTTCTGCCATATTCTTATTCTTGAGATTCCCAGACGCTACGCGATTCTAGTTCTTTTTTGAATTCTTGTTTTCACAGTTAAAGAATGTATTCTTGTTACTACGTTTTTTTTTTCTGTTGGAGATGATTGATTGTCTTCTTAACCAAGGCCCGCCTTGTTAATTTCGCAACTCTTCCAACTGTATCAAATCACGAAATGAAAGTTGTCCTCAACGGCCACTCTTCTAGATCTTTTTTGCCTTAATGCAGTTATCCCTCAGGACTCTATCCTTGGACCTATCTTGTTTCTCATCTTTATCAACAACATTCCCAAAGTCATCAGTTCCCAACTTTTTATTTATGCTGAGGACACACCTAATTACTCCTGTCTTAATAATAAAACTAATCGGTTCGTTACCGTGAAATTGACAGCTGATCTCAAATGTCACCAAAAATCTGTTGTTTATTGGACCACGGAATGGCTTTTGAATTCTAACACCTCCAAATAAAAACTGATTTCTAATAATCATCTGAGTGAATCCTTTCTGTTTTCAATCAGTATGGATAATACTAACATGCAATAAAGTGATTCGGTGTGTTTCCTCGGGCTAATGTTCTCTGCTGGCATGAAGTAGAAACTTTATATCGAATCAGTTGCTAGGTCTGATGCTCGAAAGGTTGGTTCACTGTGTCGTGTTAGACATTTTTTCTCTCCAACATCTATTTTACTATCTATCTTATAAATCTACCATTCACCCATGCGTCGAATATTGCTACCACATACGCTCTGGTGCTCCTAATATATTCTTAGAGTTTCTTGATAAAATTCAAAGGAGAATATGCAATGTTATTCGTGCTGACCTAGCATCTTGGTTTCTTCACTTTCCTAACGCCCTAACATAACTAGCTTTTCTATAAATACTTTCATGGTAATTGTTCTGATAAACTTTGCACTACAGTACCTTTCCTAGATATTCAGTCACCCCCCCATTAGGGCAGCATGTGACACAAGGTCGGTTATTTATTGTGGGTTCTCCGAACCCGGGGGCTCGACCCAAAAATATACCCATTGAACCCGTATAAACGGGCTCAGGGCCGGTTTATCTCCCCGAACGAGACTCCGACCCTCGGCTTAGCCTCGTTCCGGTTCCTCCCCGCCCGAAGGCAGAGAGTTCAACCGAACAGTCGGTTCAGAAGTGAACGACTGACGATATTCAGTCATGTTGAATGTATAGTGAGATTGTTAGGGGTATTATTGGAACTTGGTTGATCTGTGATACCTCAACCGTTCTATTCATCTGACCTTGCACTAGCCGATTATTACATTTTCTGATCGCTGCAAAGAAAAAAAAACTTGATGAGGAAACTTTCTCTAGTGAAAACCAGGTTCAAGATTTAGTTCATGTTTTCATATCAAAACTTGAGGAATTTTACCCAAAAGTTATCGAGGAGCTGCTCGATAAATAGCAAAAAAGTCATTGCAAGTGATGGCGATTATATAATTGTATAAAATGTAATTGTACTTCATCTGTGAAGAATAAAGTTCATAGACACAATCGGAAATTATTTATGGCTAAACCTAATAGCCATAGACACGTGATTTCTTGGAGAAATCTTACTTGGACATTCACGCTAGCATTAACAAAGAGAAGGTATGGGTGCCAAATCAATCGATATCGTAATAACAATGCCACGTCTGAGAAAATTAGACAGAAAGGAGGTTGAAGAGTAGAATTTCTGAAACAACACAAATAAAATGGTTTGTATTAAACAATGTATATTAGTGAAACATTTTTTCTCTGACATGTAGACTGAAAGGAGACCCGCAGGATGACTAACAATGAATAATAATTCCTCGTCTGATAAGTTTACAGAGAGAGACGAGTAGAAGTTACAGCGACTGAAACGCTTTGATAAAAACATCGAACAAAGTAGCTGGTTCGCGTGAGTCCATATTTAATAGCACCCCGGCTTTGAAATTCAAACAGAAATTCTTGGGAACTCCAACATTGCCAAAAAGCAATATATCGTCAAAATCTCATTTCTTTCATAATGACTGTGAAAAATAAATATATTTATCTGTGATAGAATATTTGGCAAGGCGTGATTGCTTAACAAGCTAAATATTATGTTTTGTTGGCGTAGTAATTGTTTTACGTGTTGTTTGCTATTTTGTTTTCTTGCTGAGAATATTAATTCTGGCAAGTTTTATGCAAATCTTGGTTTTAGTTTCGAGAAGGAAAGCGTTGCGCTTTACGGACCAACTCGTTTACTAACTCACAGAGCCACTAAAAAACAAGAGTTTTTTCTTTTGTCAGATCGACGGGAAGTTTGCGGGCGTAGAATAAAGATGAATTTCGAGCTTTCCGGCCTTTCCTCCTCACCGAAATTGTTGTTCTTATTTTTCCAAAAATAAAGGGAAGGTAGCTTAGAAGACTACCATTTGTTTTGCAATCAACAACTTGTCTTCTTTGATAATAATCGATGCTATAAAAAATGACGAAACTACTTCAGGGAGTCCTTGATTCCATGAAGATTCTTGGGCTAAGAATAAAATCATTTCTTTACAAACGTTTTAAAAACTTGACATGTACCTTGTCCATTTTGTGGTGCATGTGATTTCGTAATTTTCAGGATAACTTAACTCACATCGGTGTTCACTGAGAATAACTTAGAAGCATCGTTGACAGAATCATTCAAGAATCCATATTAGACAGTGGTAGTTAACCCAAGATTCGGTACCACAGGAGACGGTTCTCAGCACGATGCTTTATTAAGCGCAATATTATTATTTCTCAATAAATGGAGTGTATTGAGGTGATGATCTCCTGGAATCTGGGTCCTTTTTCAGCGGCTTGGTTTCCTGACTACAGAAGTAAAAAAAAAAGTTACTTGCTTCACACATAATTTTTTCAGGTTCGAAATCTTTCAAATTTTTCTTGCCGTGTAAAAGTAAAGAATTGATAGAGTTGTTAAAAATAAAATGTCAACAACAATATCTACAGCAGGTCAACCCGTGACGGGTCTTATTGTAACCTGAGGTTGAAAGGCTAAAGAAAATTATACATTTCATAGATGAATATAATGATCATTTATTGTATTATACAATGAATTTAGTGCCTTGAGTTATTTCTAAAGAATTGATAGACTTATTTTCAATCCTACATTTTTATTACTTAAAACGTTTCATTTAATGTATATCCGTATTTGAAATAGACGGCCATTTTTTATTTAAACAATGCATATTGCTTTTAAAGGCCTACGTACTCGAGAAAGTTTAATAAAGAAATGCTGGAGAGCGTATTTTTCTGCTTAGTATAAAGCCCGACCTGATAGAATGCAAGGTAACACTACCAGTACCATATAAATCAAGACTACCTACTGCGTGGCTAGTTTATCAATGGTTAAAGTTCCCCAATAAGGCTTTTCTGGTGTGGAGTGGGGCTAGACACCAAGCAAGATTAAAGACAATACCTTCGAAAGGGCGAATGAATATCCATGTAGGGTTAAAAGCCATCCAGCTCAGCTATATATGCAGCCAGTACAATGATGACAGAGGACGGAGAGCTTCCTAGATTGAAGTCACCGGCCCTATTGGAGGGTTTCACCTCTATAGAATTAACGGCCACGTGTTAGTGACCAATGATAGACTTCACACGGAGGACATCGGCTGTGGTTTGACCTGGAGAAGTGTGAGTTCCCCATTGTCCAAAACACGCTACGCATCAATGAATAGTTCTACGATTTCATCCCAGATATGTGGAAGGAGCTGGTTAGATGTTCAGCTGTACAGGCAGCTGAATAACCTCTCTCCACATATCGACATTGAATTAACTTCTGGTCGTAGTACTGACGATACTGATAAAGTCTAAGGCGTATAGCAAACTGAAAATTGTAATTCTTTTCGTGTTGCTACATTCACCCTCGCACAGATAACCTTGGGAAAGGTATGAATCCTTATCTTCTCCAAGCCCCATTAGATTTAGCTTAAATAGCATCGCAGTGGGTTCTCTAGCTATGGATGGCAACTAGTCTAGAAGGACGACAACTCTGAATTCCAAACTGCATGCGAATATTATACAGCATAGAAAGTATGTCTATATATTTTATGGCCCAGTGGATAAAGACGTTGCTTAAATCCAGTGAATAGACCGAAAAAGATGTGAGTTCAATATCAGGCCACAGAAGTAGAGAGTTGAGTTAAAGGAAAATAACTGACACATCCGGAAGAGGTATGGAACTAGAACAATCTACCCCAGTAGACGAAATAAAGGGTTCGATTCCATATTCTAATCACCTGAAGAAGGCCGGAGTGTACAACTGCCGAAACGTTATGAATATGGCAATGATAATTAGGATAACAGTCCGAATTATGTAAATAATGCAAGTAGCCATCGAAAGTGTCTTTAACGTCACAAAATAAATTGACTTGTGGACTCCATGATCTCGAATGAGATCATAGCGTCCACAAGTCACAATGTGTCTTTTGCATATGAACTGGAAAATACTGGATATCTAAAGGTTATCATTCCGTAAAATGGGGATTGGTGCGCTGTGTTCAGATTCTAACCAACTCGGTTTCGTTCACTTCGCACTAATACCCTTGGAAAAGACACGAATACATATCCTTCCATCTTCGGCTTAAATAGCAACGCAGGCTGTGCTGTCTTGCCTTGGTCCGTTGCAAAATTAGGAGAAAGAAAGCTCTTAAATCTAACCCTTGTATATTACAGGACAGAGTAAGGATATGCGCTTCGGCAGTGTAACCTATTTAGGAGAAGGAAAGCTCGAAAGACAAAACCAGAATGGGTGATATGCCTCGTCATAGACACCTCCACTGATAGCAAAGCCGCTGATCACATCACGGTACAGACATCTTAATGGGTTACCGGATTCGTGACTACGATCCTTTCTTCAAGCACAATCAACCATACAAATGCCAACTTAAGCATATTTTAAAATCCAGAATTTAATTTACGTTCTATGAATTAATAATAAAATTATAAAAATGTTACTGACGATGTATTGGATACTGGAAAATATATTTTTTTTAATTACCGTTTTATAATTTGTTAAATTTTTAGGCCACTCCATCTTATTCATATTTTTTTTTCTGAAACCGATTATTGCCTCAATTTTAAATCCTGCCTCTCTGTAATGAATTTTTCGGATTTGTTCCGCCTTGAGTTCCTTTCCCGTTCGGTTTTTCGCTAGAGTTTTTTCCTTTCTTTTTCGTTCATATTCTCCTTATTTGTTGACTTACCGTTATTTGTGCTGTTCACAAACACAATAAAGGCTGAAGAGAATACTTGGTAGACATCTTGGCTACAAAGACTGCCTTCTCCATCTGCTCACGCCCTCTCTACCTCCGACCGGCGTCAGAGATAAAGCTAATATACACAGCCGCTGAGACATTTAGCGGGTGGAGTGAATTGAGACGCTTGTTGTTGGGCGTGGAAGCTAGGGGAGGGAGCTATGGAGATTGCCGCTTCGGAGGGCGGGAGTGTCCGACTTCTTAAACTATTTATTCTTTTCATTTAAAACATTCAATCTCTGTAATCTTTTGTGTTTGCCATGTCCCTTCTGGACGTAAGCTAGGCTGGTCCTTCATTTCCCTTTTTTTTATCTATGATTTGCAGTTTCTTTTTGCAAAATAAAATGGAGTGGTTTTACGTCATCTTCTTCTCGGTTTTCAATTCAGACTTATTCATCTTTTAGACGACATACAACACAAATACGCATAGCTAAGGGAGATGTGTTCTTAACTTTCCCAACGATATTAGTGCGAGGTGAACACAATATACTGGAACTGAGCTCTCGATTTCATTATTTTACGTCAATAAGCGTAAAACTAGTGTATTTATATTAACCTACCTATAGAATTCATTTTGTATCTACCTATCTAGCTAGCAGTGGACTCTCCCTGTTGATTTCGAGGTATGAGGTCCAAACTGTTGATTTAGAACTGAAATGACAGACGACCAACACATGGTGGCTTTTTAAGCGTAGCTTAGATGTGGTAAAAGGTCGAAAGTTTGGAGGATCGAACTCACTACTCAGTCGTAACTTAACTAGAACGATATGCTTGTTAAACATTAAAACACCTCACGGCTCGGATTGAGGAATCGGAGAGCCGAGTTCGAATTACAGTCAAATCCATTACATTCTCTTACGTGCTAATAACCTTGGGAAAGGTATGAAGCGTCTTCTTCTCCCGTCCTCCAGCTATGTGTAAATAGCAGGATAGACCGCGTAGCCTTAGATCGCAACTGGTCCACCGCAGAAATGGCAAACTACTACGGAAAAAACATCTGCCTCGTCAGTCATGTATCAAAAGCGTTTATTACTCATGGCACATAACTGACTGATTCATTTGCCTAGGATTCATGACATTGTTATTAAATAATCATAAATGAAAAAGCTTAATACAATTCAATGATTACAGTATTTTAAAAAATAACTTTGTGTGTGTGTAAGTGTGTGCATGAACATGCTGAGTTTTGTAAATACGGACGTCGCTGCACGACATTATCAAAAATAAGCGCCATAACTATAGTAAATTTAAATCCAAAGTGCCTAAAATTCAAAATATTAAATTACGAAAAATATTTTTATGAATATTGGAAAGTTAAAATACATATATAAAAAGGCGTTCACGTTATATTCCTCAAGTGAATTTTACAGACATATCCACCATAGTCGGTCAATCAAATTGTCAACTTATCAACACTTTAAATAAACAATTACCACCGTCTTAAAAATTCAATTCTGCGATATTTTAAACTAAAATACGTAATATTTTTTAATACTACTTCAATTAAGTATCAGAAAAGTACATTTTATTTTTGAAATATTTTTGATTAAGACAATTAAGTTGTGATGATGGATGGTTAAAAATTTCGAAACTAAAACTATTTCCAGTCAATTTAAATACGTAAAAAGTATTTTGTTTATTAGAAATATTAAATTTAATCTATTAGCTTGAAATTAAAACTAAAATAACAGCTTCAAAAAGGATTTTTAAAAATTCATGTTAAACATTAGGTATCACGTCTCTTTGAAAGGAACTAGTTTAATTTCAATTATTTATTTTATGCTTCAGATCTGATTTTCTATAAATTGGAATCATGTTTGACCCAAAAGATTGGATGATTTAAATTCTCCGAGGATTTATATTATTAAACGCTACAAAAAAGATATTTCTCGAAAATTTCATAAAATTAAATAAATGTGTGTGTGTGTGTGTGTGTGTGCGTGTGGGGAAAGTGGGTAAAAGATGTAAATGAAAATATTACCAAGAATTTTTAAAAAAGAAATATTAAAAAAAGGATTCCGCTTATTTGTGAATAACTTCTGAAACTTTCATTAAAACTCGATAATTATCTCTAATTATTGCAAGAATGTCCAAATCGATGAGATTTGGACCGCCAAAAGACGGTCAAATTCCCCATAGTAATTTACCTGCTGAAACTAAAAAAAACAAAAAAAAAACAAAAAAAAAACGAAAATTTCTAAAGTTATTTAAAGGATTAAAACAAAATATTACTTCAAAGGATCTTTTGATCTTTCCTCTTATTAATAACACACATATTTTGACGGTAAAATGTTTTTATTAAGTGTTTGTCATTTTTTTTCATCATGTGTGATTACGTTTTAAGGGTATATCCAATTTCTTCTTAGTGTTTTTATTACCTTTCTTGGGGTGAAATGATTTTATTGCTTTGGAGATACTTATATTACATAAATTCCATTGGTGTTACTAGTATAAATATATTTGCATATATGTAATGTATGTTATATATGTATATATGCGTGTATTTTTGTAAGAGTGCCTCTGTAACTCTGCGTATCTGTGTTTGTGTGTGTATATTTTGGGTCATGACTGTGTTTTAACGTGTCTGTGTGTGTATGATGTGGGCCTGAATATGTATGTGCGTACGTATATGCGTGCGTGAATTTTTATAATGTGTAACGTTGCATATATGAATGCGTGCGTGTGCGTGTGTGTGTGTGTACTAGTATAAATATAGTCCTGATTCTAAGCTCACTGTTTTTAACATATCTGTAATCATGCACGAGTATGCGTGTATATATGTGTGCATATATGCCTGTATTTTTGTAAGAGTGCCTCTGTATGTAACTCTGCGCATGCCTGTTTGTGTGTGTGTATTTCGGGTTATGACTGTGTTTAAATGTGTCTGTGTGTGGATGATGTGGGCGTCAATATGTATGTGCGTACGTATATGCGTGAGTGATTTTTTATAATGTGCAACTCTGCATATATGCATGCGTGTGTGTGTTTTTATGATACGGACGAGCATGTAGTTATGTGTATGTATGAATGTGTATGTCTATTCTTTTTAATTTCTCTTATCTGTGTGCTAGTATATGCTTGTGCGTATGTGTGCGCATGACTATCTAAGCATATTAGTGTATGTATACGTATGTTAATATAAGTGTTTTCATATAGCTATGTATGTATGTGTATGTGTGTGTACGTATGCTGTATACTTCTACTTAATTGTTAGTTTATATGTACGCGCTTGCGTTCATGTATGAGTGTGTGTATACTTTCGTATATATACATGTATGTGAGTATGTATGTGTAGTCGTGTGTATAAGTGCATGTGTATATGAGCGTATGTTTGTGTGCATGGCGTTTATGTGGTATAACTTTGCGTGTGCGTGTAGATACACATGAATATTCACACATGTCCATTGTGTAAATATTCATGTGTATCTACGCGTGTGAGACTATGTGTGAATGGACATATGTATAGATGCACTTTTGATTATGTAGACTTAACATGTGTATGCTTATATATTTGTGTGCGTGTATGTGCGTATATATATATATATGTGTGTGCTTCAGCATGGCTGTGTGTTTGTCTAAATACTCTTGCATGAGTATGTGCGTGTTCATGTGTGAATATATACCAATATCTATGTGTGTATGTGTCTATGTGCATGTGTACTTATGTGTATTTATTCTGTGTACCTTTCTGTGTTGGCATGTGTGTATATGTGTGTGCGTCCCTGTGTGTATGCGTGTCTGTGCAGGAATACGTGTGTCTGTGTATGAGTGCATATATATTTCACACACACACACACACATTTATATATATATACGAGGAGAGAGAGAGAGAGAGAGAGGGATGACTGCACAATTTTCTAAGCCTTACGGCTTACTCAACAAAATTGCAAAAGGTAAAATGATGAACAAATGATTCGCAGTCAATTTAATCACAATTCGTTTATTCGTCGATATTGCAAAGATCCTTAGCCACTGATGACGCTATTAATAAGTGAAGAATACATCCGAGGTAAGGTTGCAGAGATCAGACCGGCGTCGGCTGGAGCATTAGGCGAATTCCCCTTTCAGAACCAAAACTCATCACCACAGCAATTTTCGCTTTCCTGCCCGCGCACGCCAACCAAAATTCGCCGCTTCCAAGAGCCTTCCTAATTGAAACTCGAACTGCAAAAAGCTCTCATTTTGCGGTAGATTTTTTTTTTTTTTTACAGGTCATTTTTCCGATGGCCTCATTTTCGCTCGCGCTTAAAGCATCCGGCTGTACACGTGGTCGTGTGTTTGAAAGAAGAGTGCGTCTGTAGAATGCTGCAATTGTGGTAGGACTGAGAATGCAAGAGATGCAACAAAAATATATACTATTCTTCATTGGAAAAGAAAATAGCAGATAAATATGTCTCTTTCTTTCTCTTCTTCCTTATCCCTCTTTCTTTCTCTTTCTCTTTCCTTTCTGGAGTCCATTTTCTTTATAAGGATGAGTTGCGTTAGTAAAAAGCGTCCAGTTATTGAAATCTTATCCGACTTCCCATACACCTCTCCCGTAAAAAAAAAAAAAAAAAAAAAAAAATGAATAAACATACCCTAATGATATTTTGCAATAAGAAATGGAAGAACGAAAATAGAAGTGAATTTATGCGCGGGAAAAGAAGGATAGTTTTTGCTCTCACGAAAACATGAAGAAAAAATAAGAAAAAAAAATGATACGAAATATATCATAGGCTTGTGACGCAGTCGTTGAATAGACGCAAATTCACACATTTTTATCATCCATTTTTTTTCTTTCATTCTATATGTTAGATAAAACGGTTTGGAGAGAAAATAGCTTCAACCACTTGAGATATTATTACAACCCTTCCGAGAGAATAAACGGAATGCCCGAGCTTATCTTAACCCGACCATATCCAATAAATACCAGGAGTAGGAGCAAAACGACAGCGAAATTCTGACCATTCAACAAATAAACAAAAAAAGAATGACGTATCCAAAATGCTACTCGATTCGGATATTGGCCTTCTTGAACTTGTTTCTAAAAGCCTTGAGGCTTCTCCCATGAGCCCCTACACTAATTAAACTGACACCTTATTTTAAAGTGTTGTAGACGTTTAGAGGTGGTTTTTGGCCACTGTTTAAACAGAAAGAGCTACAATTCAGTTCATACAAGAGTCAATATGAGGGACAAACAAGTCGGAATTACCCATGTGTAGCAATCGATATGACAGTAAAAGCAATGTTGGTTTTAGTAGAAAATCTAAAGCCTGTTTAATAACTTTTAAAGCTTTAAGAAGCGATGTTTCTCGAATATCTCTTCAAAGTAAATAATTTTAACTAAACATTTTTTATAAATAAGGTCAAATTGGTGGCTGATCTCAAAAAAATACGTATTATGGGTGGCGAAGAATGGCTTGTTAATTTTAACGCCTCAAAAACAAAACTGCTCTCTATAAGTCATCCGAGAGACCCTTTTTTGTCATTCATTAGTATGGCTGACTCTAACCGCCAAGAGATTAACTCGTTGCGCCTGCTCGGGCTAACATTCTCGACTGACATGAAATAAAAAATATTGTACTGAATCAATTAATAGGTCAGTTAGGCCACGAAAGTTCCTTTACTGTTTCATGCTAGACAATTTTTCTCTCCCAAATCTATCTTACATATCTATAAGTCTACCATTCGCATACACTTAGAATATTTCTGTTACATATGTTTCGGTGCTCTTGTTTATATTTTGAAATTCTTGATAAAATTCAAAGAGACTTTATGAATTTAAGCGCAGTACTAGATTGGCAACTATGTCCCCTCGG